>PUQB01000977.1:0-64255 GCA_003024785.1 Selaginella tamariscina
GTACACATATATACATACACACATGTACATACAGACATATATACATATTACATGTGTAAATTCAATGTGTTACATACACATAGATTGAGTACATATAAATCATACATGCGTTGAACATGATGTTTTTAATAAAGAAACAACAATAATTTCTCAAGTTTGATTTAGGGCAATGTGCATATATGTCTCTGTAAGTGCTTCTAATGCATGTGCACGTGTATATATAAATTTATGATTGTGTTATATATGTGTGCAAAACAAACATTGAATAAAAGAAATAATATTAATAAACACTAGAACATATTTCAAATTATACATAATAATATATGATTTAATCTAATATATAGCCATATATATTTTTAATAATATATATTAATTTAATATTGATAATAAGGTTTAACATAGGAATATTCTTGAATAATAAGAAATTAATTGAGAAAATCCCATTAATATATACAAATGTAGATCAAGTACTGAAATAATTAACTAAATTATTATGATAATCATGTTTAATATTGAAATTCTTGAAATAAGAAAATAATAAGATATCCCATTAATATAAAGAAGATTAATTACTCAAGTAATTAAGAAAATGATATTAATATACACCATGAAACTATTTTAAATTATACATAATAATACATCATTTTATCTAATATAGTCATATATAGTTTAATAATATATATTAATTTAATATTGATAATAAGGTTTAACATAGGAATATTCTTAAAATATAACAAATTAATTGAGAAAATCCCATTAATATACAAATGTAGAATAATTACTGAAATAATTAAGAATAAGACTAATTTAATTATGATAATCAGGTTTAATATTGGAATATTCTTCAAATATTAAGAATAATAAAGAATATCCCATTAATAGTAGGAAATGTAAATTAATTACTCGAGTAATTAAGAAAATAATAATAATAAATAGACTATGAATATATTTTAAATGATACATAATAATATATCAATTTATTTATTGTATAAGTTAAATATATATATATAATATAACTTAATAATATATACTTGAATATTAAGAATGTAATAATTACTAAATTTCGTAATATTAAACAGCTTGAATCACTTGAATAAATTAAATGCAATTTTATAACATTCATTGGAATTAAAGAGTATATATGTCAGAGTGTCGGTTATTTGTGTCAACTTATCTTAAATTTTATTTTATGTTCTTTTCAAAAATTCTGAATTTCTAACATAAGTATTGTCGGTCTAACATGTAAATTTGAAAATGCATGTTAATTTTTCACTCAAATTCAGATTTGGTTCTTTCTTCGGCAAGGATTTTTTCATTTCTGTATTTTTCATTCTTCAAATCTTCTTTTTTCTTCATAGTGATCAACTTAAAAGCGACATTAAATTGAGTGTTATTGTTTATATAAAAGCACGGCGCTTTCAGTGCTGTTTACAATAAGTAATAACAAATTTAGATATACTTAGATTCACTTTTTTACATTGTAGAATTTAGGGGTTTAGGAATGCATTAGGATTAATATAATTTCATTAGGGATTTATCCCATTTAAATATCCTTCTAACTTAATATTCTTGGTTAGCCGGGGCGGCGAGATTAATCCGGCCATTTCTTTTTCGCTTCCTAAAAGAGGTGGCGGGATTAATCCCGCCATCATCTCTTGATAGCCATGGTAGAATTAGTTTGGGCAATGCTTCTCCGCCTTTGAAAAAAAGCGGCGGGATTAATCCTGCCAATAACTCTCTTAAATGATAAAGAGTTACCTGAATTTATTAGAAAGAATTGTCGGCGGGATTAATCATGCCAACCATTCTAGAAGGTAGAGAAGGAGTAATTCCTATAGCTAAACTATTGGATCTCATTTGCAATATTTCTGAACATAATAATTCCTAAATAGTGTGAGTAATGTGTTGTATTTGTCAATTGTTATGGCATTCTCATAGTACCAATCACTAGCATCTCCCTTAAGATGGCGGGATTAATCTCGCCACCACTTTCATGTTTCAAAGATTTGTGGGCAGGATTTATCTCGAGATCTTTTTGAAATCATAGCTTTGGAAAGAGTTGTGGGCGGGATTAATCCCCCACCTATTCCCCGTCATAAGAGTTGTGGGCGGGATTAATCCCGCTGCCTCTTCCTCGTCGGAGGGAGTTGCGGTGGGATTAATCCCGCTGCCTCTTTCTAATGAATATCCGACGGCGGGATTAATCCTCTTCCTCATCGGAGGGAATTGCGGCGGGATTAATCCCGCCACCTCTCTCCGACGAGGAAGATCCGACGGAGGAATTAATCCCGCCGATTCTTCCTCGTTAGAGGGAATTGGCGGCGGGATTAATCCCGCTGACTCTTCCTCGGGAGGGACGGCGGAGGATTAATCCCACCGACTCTCTCCGAAGGGGTAGAGTCGCGGCGGGATTAATCCCGCCACCGTTCCTCGTCGGAGGGAGTCGTGGGCGGATTAATCCCGCCCATCAGTTGTATTAATCAAGCATGAGATATTATCTCTATACATAATTATGTATTATTGCACATGCATATTATTAAGCAACCGCAGTTCAGATTTCTTAAAAATTTGCATAAACAGATATCATAAATAACACAATTATTTATGTGCAGGACAATATGTTTAATACTGGAGATAAAGTATGTCTTCTTCGGAACAACGAGATAGTTGGCACTGGAACTGTGGAAGTTCGAGATGATAATGCATCATGTCACAATATTGCCCAAGGATCTTGTGTGTACGTATGGGTGAACACCATTTACAAGCATGTTGAGGTTCTGGAATGGAATTTGAGGAGGGTTCTCCTGTATTGTGGAATTTGGATGAAGTCAAGGCTGACACAGAATATGCAGAGTCACAAACAAATAGTAGCACGAGTTTACCAGATGATGGCTTGCCTGTGATGGATGAGGTGATTCTCTTTCTTCATGAGATTGAGGTTGGAAGGCATCATCACAGCTATAAATCCAATGGAAGCAGTGTCAGAAGAGAAACTAGGGTCCGACTTCGTGGGTGTAGTTGTGACAGAGGTTTCACCTAATGGCACATTGTATCCTGGATCCCTCGTGAGGTGGCGAACATCTGAATTAAGACGGCAAGATGGTTCAACATATTCTGGGTTGGATTTCAATAATAACAACCCGGAAGAACAACTCATATTTGAAGAGGTTCCTTGCATTGGTCCTATTGTAAGAAAAAGGCGATTCATGGGTTGTAGATCTTCCCCTGCAAGTTTCAGCAAGAGGGTAAAGATGGATCCTACATCTTCCGAAAGTGTTACGAGCATTTCCACGATTGACTGCAAGAAGAAGTGTTGTCAGATGGCAGACCGGAATGAAATTACCCAATGTAGACATGTCTTTCGTACTCACCCAAAAGCAAAGGCATGAGTTTGTATATGCTGCACTAACTGGGTGTATTGATGGAATGGCCTCGGACACAGGTTATCAGAGTACATCCATGGTATTTAATAAGGTGGCCATCTGCTTCAAAGCTTGGTACAGTATATACGGGATCCCAAAGACCACGTTTACCGTCGGAGGGATGAGTGGCTAGATGGAGCGCGAACCTCAGTACATGGGAACACTCTTGGTCAAAACCCGCTCTCACATTGGCAGCCATAGAGATACTCAAGGCTTTTGTGGAAGCAAATGCAGACAGGATGCCTCACAAATGCCGAACCACAAATGCAGGGGTCAGGGAAAATCTCAAGGTTTTGCCTTCAATCTACACTCAATTGAAGTGTGAACATGTGAACAAGTGCCTCAGTTTGATGGGGCTCCAAGCAATCTGCACTGGTACCTTCAACAACATATGGAATACTCATTTTAAGGATGTGGAGATTGCAAAACACTCTAGCTTTTCCAAGTGTGACACTTGTACATCATTGAAGGCTGCAGAGGCTTGTGCAAAAACCTTGGTGGAGATCACTGCCATTCAAAAGAAGATGGAGGCCCACATGATTGCACAACAAACTTGCCGGTCTCAGTACTATGCACACCGCATGCTTTCTGTGTCACGCCCATCAGAGTACCTGTGCTTGATCCATGACAAGATGGATCATTCAAAGACCAGCATTCCAAAGCTCGTTGCAACACCAAAGTGCCTTGGAAATGTCATGAAACTTCCGATTTCATTGACAGGTGTGCTAACACATGGACACGGTTGTGAGTCATATGGACACTTTTCACTTCCACATTGGTCTAGCGACTCCAATTTCACTATTGGGTCGTTGGCCATGTGTTTCAGAAACCTTGAAGCCCACTCACAGACAAGTCCTATCAGTGATCTCAAAGTGAAGGAAACAACACCTTCAACCTTTACATAATGCTCTCATGAACACGTCTGCACTTGAGGCTACTTGGGAATATGAGAGGCATTGTCAAGCCTGCACAAAAACAGATGGCCCTGTTGAGAGTTCAGGTTCAGTGGAGGGATCTAGCTCAAATAGTGTACATGTGTCCTCAACATCAAATAAGCTTCCTCGTCATTTGCTTTTACAGATGGATAATTGTGCAGGCGAGAACAAAAATAGGTAAATCATTTTACTTAAGGGTTTCTCAAGCTCATACTTACTTTTATTTTCTAGATATGTGCTAGCATACTTGTCAATGCTTGTTGCCAAAGGTGTGTTTGAAACAATCACGCTCAGTTTCCTTATGGTTGGTCACACTCATGAAGATATTGATGCGTTCTTCAGCAAGGTCTCCAACTCTACAAAAAGGACAAGTGCACTTACCTTACCGCATATGATGAATCTTTTTGAAAATTGCATCTCCAAAAAAAGTTGTGCTTTGCTTGTGACTGAGGTGCCAGACTTCAAAAAATTTCTCAAGGAGTATATAAAAGAAGGGAGTGATTCTTTAGTTGGTCACCTTGTGCCGCTACAATTTTTTTCTCCATACGAGATGGTATACCTATTATGCAGTACAAGTTACGGCCATCAGAGCAGGAGTGGTTACCGAAAGAGGGCTTAATGCTCTTCAAAAGTGGAGAGGATGGAAAGCCACTTCTCCCAGAAGGACAACCAGACCCTATTCCATTGAGTGCCCAGCTCAAGGAACAAGAGGTTATTATTGATGGCATCAAAAAATATGTGGCATGGGTTCAAAAATCGATGCCAAAGAATTCTGATAAGGCAACTGGTTACTCAGAACTATATAAGCATGTGGTCGACTATTGGGAGACTGTTGTTCGAGAGTTGGAAGGGCCTACTGTCACAAGTACAGAATTGCAACACCCTTTTTGGCCTAAAACAAGGTGGCGAGAGGAGATTGAAATGACATCACTGAGCAAGACGACATAGAAGCCAGTAGTGATGTGGAAGTGCAAACCCCACACTTTGTTGGACAAAAAAAAACCTAAAGCATACTTTGATTGCTGCCAGGATCTTCAAAAACTAATGATGGTTCTCATTACTCCAGATGCGTCATATAATCAGCCTATTTGGATGGGTCAAATTATCGACACACCTGAAGTAATCACAAAAAATAGTATTGTTAAGGTTGCATGGTTCAAACCACAAAAAAGGCGACACGAGAAGGAGAGCGAAAGATATAATGGATGCCTAGAGAAAACATGGTCTCCCAATCAAAAAGACCCAGCATGTTTTATAAATGTTAAATCCATTCGATATGGGTGGATGTCAAGAAGCGTTGATAAAGTCACGATTAACAAAACTGCAAGGGAATGTATGTTTTCTGAAGCTTAAAGCAATTACAAAATTATAAAATATCATATATTTAATATTCATAATTATTATAAACTCTTTAATAATAGTACCAAATTTTTACTTAACTATATAAATTTAAAAAATGATATGGAAGATTGACTATATTATTATAGGATTTTATATATATATTATTACTACTAAATTTTTAATTAATAATGTTATATTTAAATATTAATATTTTAATAACAACATCAATATTTATATAATGTACCTCTTATGCTCTTCCTTAATTGTTATATTAGGCAATAATATATTATATAATTTAATACTTCTACTTTTATAATGTTATTAATTTTTGTTCAATGAATGCTATAATTTATTAAAGGGTAGAATACAAAATAGAATATTCTAAAGAATATTCTTTTCAAACATATATTCTAAAGAATATTCCTTTAATATTAGAAAATGCTAATTAAATAGCTAAAATTGCTAATTATTAGGAAAATGGGACTATAGCCATGCCCATTTTAGTTACAACTGCATTTTTGGATGCATTTGGAATAATCATTCTTATATTATAAATAATTGTCTGCTTTTGGTTGTGAGCTAGGTTTTAGGGCATCCATCTCCCATGCATGAATGTGGCCCGAGTGTTTTTGCCTAGTCCACTATTGGTCCATGTCAACGCAAACAAATTGTAGATCATTGAGCATATGTAGCCTCACGAGATGAAAAATCATGTGGGAAGAGTAAGTAAGGTGGGCTTTTCTTTAGAATCTATGCAAATCCTTTTTATAGAGGCAAATGTCTAAGTAATTTAGTAGTGCATCCATTTTATCAATTTTTTTATATGGGTTGAATATGACAAGGTGTATGGTTGTTGTAATCTGGTTAAGTAGTTTTTTGAAGAGCATTGTCGATTAATAAAATCTGAAGGTTTTTTCCATGAGGATCTTGTAAATGCATGATCTTTGAATCATGTATGTACTCTTTGTTTTGAAGAAGATTGGTTTGTCCCTACTCTTCTTAGACAAATTGAATGGTTGAAAGTGATTTTCAAACGCATCCCTACAACCAGATGAAGTCCTTGTCAATCACCTTATATGCCACTACATTGTGAATGTAAAGCTTATGAAGGAGCACTTCTATATTTTGGTGCATTGTGCAGGACCAAATGCCCACAATCATAGTCGTCTCTTTAAGCTTGTTAAAGAGTTTTGTCAACCCAAGAGGAAGAATGATATCTTCATGGAGGTTATCACTAGGAGGCACTAGGATCCCTTGTTTAATCTATTTGTGTTTTACTTCATCATTTGTGGAAGAGCACATTGTTAATATCAAGAAAAACAAGGTGGTGATGAGTGACTTCTAATGAGTAAGTTTCTAGCAAATCTACTTATTTATATGTTACACTTTGAAGATTGTTAAGAACATATGTAAATGACAATTCATCCCCCTACTCTAATGTCTAATATGGCGCTTCAACTAGTTAGGTAACAATCATCTCGTATTGGTTGTTTCTACAACTTCCATTGCCAAGCGTTGAGCTTTGCACACTCTTATAATATCCTCCGTGTCTTCATGCTTTGTTGTGTTTATCAATATGACCTCCTCAATGCCAATTTGCATACCTTGTTGAACCTGGGCATGGACTCCTCTTCTTCTTACACAGGTGAGGTGGCGGGACGCCAATCAAGTGTATGTATTGCTCTTTGTTCAACCCGAGCCCAGACTCCTCTTCTTCTCGGACATGAGGCGATGGGACACTAGTTAAGTACATCTATTACTCCTTGCATTCTAAGCATTTCTGGCTGAAAGTACCTCATCAAAGGCTGAGTATATTCATTTGGGACGAAGTTAGTATTGCTCACCTTTCTTTTTTTTTTTTCTTACTTCAATTTGTTCTAGAACTACCATCACTATAGGTTTAATTTGGAGATGTTCTTCACTTCCAACTTTCATCAATATCAATAAAGTTATTATTTTCCTTAGAGGAGTCAAGGCGCAATAAATCCCTCCAAATGATAATTTGCATTTCCATCTCATTTTCTTCCTCAACCACCCCAAAGATTGAGGTTTAGAAACTGTGTTTATTGGTGGGCGAGATAAATCCTGCTGAGCATTAGACTCCTCAAATTGCTCATCAAAACCCACCATAGCTTTCTCTACCAGGACAATGTCTTTAGTAGTGTTGGTGCATAAACATTGTCATCCTAACATGTGGCATATCATACAAGGCTCTTATCTCATATGGCTAATGAAAATCCCCACTCTTCACTTTGCAAAATTATTATGAGTTGGCCTTCAAATTATAGAGGTAATATATTGTTTACCTTAATCAATTGTGATCCATGTTTGAATTAAAGGCTGCATTAGTTCTAGAAATTTTAGTTTATATAAAAATATACACAGTAAAAACTGTCTTATGTTACAGTCGTTTACAAGTATGTTTCCCTCTTAATTATCTTTTGCTTTGTTACCTTGAGAGTAGCTTAGAGACGATCTTCGCCACTTGGGAGAATGTTTATTAGTACTATTTTCTCTTCCTTGCTTGATGATGTTTTTGCGTTTGTCCTTGTGTGTTCTTTTGTAACTTCTTCCTTGTGTGTTCTTTTGTAATGCTAGCTTGATCCTTGTCCTAGAAAGACAATGTCGATTTAGAGTTTGATTTATTGTCATTCTTGAAGGATCTTGCTTCAGATAATTCTAAATCGATATTGTCAGAGTTTTAACCCAAAGGGCCAACACGTGGCAACACATGGCTGCCAAATGGCCATCCGGTGTCATCACCCTGTGTGAGTAACGCTAAGTCTTCCAAAATAACCCCAAGAGTCTGATGCCTAGTTAAATAGAAGACTTAAAATCCTACCCTAAGTCCCTAGAATGACCATCACTGAACCCTAGAGGATATCCCGAATAAACTTTAGGATCCACCAAGTATATTCCCTCTAGAAATGAGATTCCATGCCAGCCCACTTATGTAAACAGGAAAACCGGGGGGGGGTCTATATCACATATATTAAGTAGTACATGTAGGAGAGCTCCTGGGTTCATGACTAAGTTTGACAGTATCCAACAAGGGGTTGGATACTCTAGTAAACAAGCATGCTTGTTCTTGCACCAGGGTGCTAAGCCTTGGGCATTCGCTCAGGGGAGGTTAGGTTTCGTAACTAGGTGTGCTTTGGCACACTTGGCTAGGGGATTGTTCTCCTTAAAATCTAGGGGTTGAACAACCTAAGCTTGTCAACATGAGCCTTTTCGTGAGGCACTCACAAGGTCATGTACTTAGGGTTATCCAAACCTAACCTTAGGGAGTTTGCTTAGGAGAACACTCATGTTTGCCTACAATGCATATGTGTCCTCATTAAGTACTAGCCCTAGGTCTAGGGTATGACTTGGCCACTCAAACCCTTAGGGGTTAGTTGTGGTTCATGGTACCCCTTGTCGCCCTAAAGGGGTGAGGGTGATTCCTCAAGGGGTAAGCGACGATGCCTTAGCTCTGTCACGAGGTATGTGTGAGACACATCTCCTTTGTAGGGTTAGGGCATGAGCCTGTTTAGGTCTACTAGAATATCATAACTACCATTAACCCAACTAGGACACAGAAAATGAGAGTAAGAGTTTTCTAGAAGGTAAGTGCTACCTTTGCTTAGAGTTTTTCTCGTGGACAGCCGGCTAGACTACCCCTAAACACCTAAGTGCACTAAGCAGGGTTCTTTCTCACTATATCTAGGGCTTATCAACATAGTTCAGTAGGTAACAACAATCAACGTTCAAAGTAAAGAGGAGTCATAGAAAAACTATGACAGATATGTTGTGGTAGTTCTTTGAGAAGCACATGTTCAAGTCCTCGACTATTATTTCATCTACATCGATGGCAAACACACACGTTTTCTAGAGGTAGCACTCCTTTAGCACCAAACCTTTGGTACAATAGTCAAAAACCTAGGTAGACCTCTGACTAGGTTCAAGATACTACATGTAGTTGAACATGTGATGTCCAAATAATTTACAATGTTGAACACATTCACTTCAGCTAGTGATGCATGATACACTTCAGGCCCATTTGAGTCAAAGTAGAAGCTTTCCCACTCATTTGAAAGGTTAAAGTTATCTTGCACGTTCCTAACAAGGAAGTGAACAACCGTGCCAAAACTTTTAATATCTATGTTATTCATGTAATATCTAATCTATAGTGCTTGTTCTTCTTGACAAAGTTGATTGTGAAGTTCTCGGTTATGTTAGCAAAATAACAAAAAGTAAATCCCTTCATTGTAGATGCTCACATGGCTGAGCCTATCAATTAGATCTTTGAGTGCTTTCTCCATTAATGAGCTACCCAGTACCTACATATCCATCATGAACAATTGAAATGGCTTTATAGACGCAACTATGGCACCCCAAAAGGTATTTGACTCTTATTGTAGTATCATGTATGATTGGTCATGGATGATGGTGTCAACCATTGTCAACTTCAACTTGATCCTCCATTGCTCAAAGACTATAGGGGTGACGCTTATGTTCTTGTTGAACCCAGAAATCCTACCAACTGAACATAGTAGAGGTCGCCATCGACAAACCTGTATTAAGGGTTTATTGGAATAAGATAGAGAAGAAATCAGACATCAGTAAGGTCGGGAAAGGTAAGGATGGCAAGGTGTACAGCAGGCAGCAATATTATGGATCCCGTCACAATACTGAAAAAATGAATAGTATACATTAAAGCAAAAATACGAGTAAGAGATAGACATATAAAGAGGGAAAGGAAACTTATATTATGTCCACGCATAGCACATGGTACAAAATAATAGTATACTCGGGATTCCTTTCTAGTCCTAATTTGGTCTATTTATACCCGTACTCCTGGTCTCGTACTAGCAGTTATAATAACTATCTCTTAGCCTTATCCATTCAGTTACTGTAACTCCTTCTTATCCTTATCCAAGTATGCCGTACCCCGCCTTAAACATCGTTTGCAGTAATGACTCGCCCGTATTACGTTAGTGACTTGTACTCCGATATATCCTTCCCACTCTTGGTTTTCAACAATATATATTGTTTTTCGTATTTTTCTCATTATATTTGCCCAAGAAATAACAAGAAATCCTATAAATGTCTAACTACGATCCTAACATCCCCCCAGACTGGAAGTGTTGCATCACCCAATGCAACTTTACGATGTCCCCGATGTTCCACAGAAAGATGCGACGAAGGCCTTAAGCTTCTGGTTCTCCCCACGTAATTTGCGTACTTGTCCATGTCGTCTGCTGTTGTAGTGGTTGTTGGGTTGAACTCGTTCATCTTATCATGGATGTTGTGTACTTGTTCAGCTAGTGTGTGCACGGTGTCCATGAGTACCTTGTTTTGTTCATACAGACGTCACATGATGTTCGAGTGCTCCAGGAATTGCTTGTTGATTGTGTTGCAGTGGTCATGAAGTTGTTGACTGAGACTCGCGTCTCCTCGTTGAACTGCTGCTTGCGTGATGGAATCAACAACACTCCAAAGGTGTTAAAGTTGACCTTCAAGAGTAGTATCATGCAGTGGGTCTTGCGCGGTGGTAATCCGGGTGAAGCAATTTGATCACACATGCATTTAGAACCCCTTGAGATGTCCCACTCCTGACGATCTGAAGCATGATGTCCCATCTGCCGTATTAGTGAGTAGGGCTGTTGCTCATGCTCTTTATCGTAAATGTCGTTCTTGGCTTGTTGTCTAGGTGTCGGTTCTGCCAAATGCAATTCTTGATCTGTCTGTCGTACCGCTGGAGCCTGTACTTCCTCTGCTAGAGGTACTACCTGTGGTGCTATGATATGAGAAGTACCTGCCATAGTTTGTGGTTGAACTAATGGTGTGATGGTATTATGATGGCTCCCGTATTGATGTTGTCTGATGGTGCAGAATCCCCACACTCCATGGGTGCTGTGGAGGTCGGTGCTGTTGGTTGACTGTGATCTGGTGGTGTTGTGTCTTCACACTCCATGTGTGCTGCAGAAGTTGACGCTGTGGGCTTGTTATGCGTCCTTCAAAGATCTCCGTGGCAAAGGTCTCCTCTGCAGAACTTGATCATCGTCTTCTTCATCATTTGCAAATTGGAGTGTTACCATGGGTTCCTATGTTTGCGGTTCTTCAATTGTGAGCGTTGGTCGTTTCTTCGGCTTGGTTGGTAGTGGTGCGTTCAAATTACGAGTGTCAAAAACATTGTCTGGTACTGTAAAGTTAGACCTAAAACCCCATCCTTGTTGTGAGTACCGGTGTACCTGTCGTTGCTAAGTCCGCATGCATAATATGGAGGGCTGTTAAAATGTGATGAAGCACCGGAAATACGGTTGTCTCCTTGTCCTTGCTTTTGGGGTTGTGCAGAGTTTGCAGCTCATGTTGCAGCCCCACTACGACTAGTTCCCCCCAATCCGGTTTGTTGTCCCTGTTCAGATACATGATAGACATACCCGATTTCCTTATTGAAACTTGCTGGTGTTTTGCGGAAGGCAAACGCAAGTGGTGATAGCCTTGATACGACTCTTATGAGATTCCCGGAGAATGGATGTTGGTGCTGCGTTGGCCGTCTTTTGTTTCTGGAGAAACTTGTCCTAGTTATCAGTGTAGTGTTGTATGTATGTGTGGACTTGTGGAATTGGATCATAGGCAATATTTGGATCTAGGAATTCAAAAACATCCCTCATAAGCTTATTTGTGAATGTGAATGCCCCGCTATGTAGTTGTAAGGCCTTCAATTGTGGTGTGTAAGCCTTAATCGCCTGATCCACTAAGTGTTCACCCTGCTAATCCAATTGTTTGTGAACAAACGTGGAAATATCACTCCAATTGCATTTGCTGTATCCATTTTTGTATATCCAAGATAAGTGTTGGTGCCGGACGAACAATACGATACAATACTGGTGAAAGGGGAATTGAAACTGTCGATTCAAATTGGGATGCTGTATTGAGTGCTGTTGCAGAAGTGCTTGTTGTGTCAGTGTACCCATCTATCGATTCCATAAGTGCCCGGTAAATAAAGGAAGAAAAAGACGAAGGACTTGAAGATCGGAAGGAGGAAGAAATCAAGAAGAATTTTGAAACCCTAATGTGTGCTCTCGGTTGAGTATTGCTATCTTATGCTTAGAAAATTTATGGTCTGTTAGTGTCTGTGAAGTAGTCCACGTGTTGATATTGGATTGGTTGGGTATGTGAATACTTTGGTTTTCGATAGATTTGATAGAGAATATCTCATTGGTTTCCAAAAAGATTCTACTAATGTTACCTGCCATGTCGATACGTGCTTTTCCATGTCTTGTTCCGACTTACAACTGAAATCGTATTCCAGGTCGTTGTTTAGTCCATGCATTTTTTGTGTTCGGCTTGCTGTGCAATTCGTATTTCGGGTCATTGTCAAGATCGTCCTCTGGCTTGTTAGAGGTATATTTTCGTATGCGATTTATATTTGTTGTAAGTAATACTTGTGTTGTAACATCCATAAGAGTGACAGTGTTGTATCTCGTATACCGGTAATAATATATGGTCCATACCATTTGGACTTGAATTTATGTCCAATGGGTCGGAGATTTCCTTGATAGTGCCATACCATTTCTCCAACTCGGAATATGGGTCGTCGTTGTACTCGCCGTAGTCGATCGTGCCACGCCTTAATACATGTTTGTATTGCTTGTATGTTGAAGACTACTTGCTGTCGCTTCTCATCAAGTTTTTCGAGTTGTAATAATCGTTGTTTAACTTATTCTGTTTCTCCAATGCCATATTCGAGTGACATTCGTAATGATGGTATATTTCTATAGGCGTAATGGCTTCTAATCCATATGTAAGTTGAAATGGTGTAAACTTTATTGCCACTTTTATGTAGTACAGTATGCCCATAATGTGGATGCGAGTTTTTTGTCCCAGTTTTTACGATTTGTATTTACTATCTTAGTTAATACGATCTTCAATATTTTATTAGTAGCCTCCGCTTGTCCATTGCCTTGCGGATAATACGTTGTGGAGACGTAATGCTTTAATGCACGTTGTAACTAAAGTGGGCATGATACGTGAAAATGGGAATATAAAATAAATTACTAATTAATACTTAAGTTTTAAATATTAATTAATCATTTAATTAATATGTAATTAAGCCTTAAATATTAATTAATTAATTAATTAATCCTTCAATAACCTTACTTAGTAAGGAATATTCCTAAAATATCTTAGAATATTCATATTATTCTAAAAATAGTTTACAATAATTAAGAAATACTATCAAACATAATTACAAATGAAATTATTTTCTTATCAATATGTTAATTTTTTATAAATACTTTCTTCCTATCATACAGAGAAATTTTTCATTTTGTCTAAATCATCACTCTCCGGATTAATTGAATCATTTTGGTCAATATCTTGATGTTGTTGCCACCCCCAACACTCTCACGAATGCAATTGGGAGTTGCCATCCTTGTTAATACATAAGATGTAATAAGAGAAGGTCTGGATAAAGGCTCATCTAAAAACTGACGTTCCTTAAGAATATATTATAAAGCGCCCGGTTGTTATCCTTCATTTTATAAATTCAAAATCACGACAAAGAAAAGCTTTAGGAAATGTATGATACGGTGGATACTGCTCACAAAAGTTTTTGAGATTCTTCTTTCTGAGGCACGTATCCAAGTAGTTCACTAGCTCATCCATGGTATTAGAATCAGAATATGGGTCGAAGTGATTGGATGAATACAAGCAATATTTGGTTGAGCATAGCCTTCTGAGGAGAGTCGTCTACCACTAACATCTGTGCATTCTTCATTATCCTTAAGCGACTGATCTCCCCATGAGCCCAAAAATCTTTCATTCTTGAAGAAGTATGGCTTTGCTTTCTTTTTTATATTGTAAATTCAAGAGGTTATAACATATTCGTTGGTCAAAATCTAATTTTTACGAATCACCTCTTCTGCAACACTACAATGTTTCTTAAGCAAATTCAACAGCGGTGTTAAGTTGTGAATCTGCATCCATGACCTAATCCCCACAAGCGCACCCATCTCTTAAGCTTTTGAAAGAGACGATCCAACCTTGGACGAAAAATAATATCATATCGAAATTTACCATGACAAGGAATGAAATCTCCTTGTTTGATTTTTTTTTTTCCTATCCTCGGGCCTTTGTCGATGAAGCAGAACACCATTGACATCCAAACAATAATAGCCATGAGTAACATGGGATAGCGTTGCCTCTTGAATACTTTGCAAATCACTTCTTTACTCCCTTTCACATTTATCTGTTGACATTATCTCGTTGCCTATCCCTTTATCATTTAATTGTACATCGTCCTTACAAGATTAAGATATTGTAGGCACTGAAGAATGCAAGTTGTAATTAAAATGGGCATGGCTATAGTCCCATTTCCTAATAATTAACAATTTTAGCTATTTAATTAACATTTTCTAATATTAAAGGAATATTCTTAGAATATATGTTAAAAAGAGAATATTCTTTAGAATTTCTATTTTGTATTCTACCCTTTAATAAATTATAGCATTCATTGAACAAAAATTAATAACATTATAAAAGTAGAAGGTATTAAATTATATAATATATTGCCTAATATAACAATTAAGGAAGAGCATAAGAGGTACATTATATAAATATTGATGTTGTTATTAAAATATTAATATTAAATATAACATTATTAATTAAAAATTTGTAGTAGTAATAATATATATAAATCCTATAATAATATAGTCAATTTCCATATCATTTTTTAAATTTATATAGTTAAGTATACAATTTGGTACTATTATTAAAGAGTTTATAATAATTATGAATATTAAATATATGATATTTTATAATTTTGTAATTGCTTTAAGCTTCAGAAACATACATTCCCTTGCAGTTTTGTTAATCGTGACTTTATCAACGCTTCTTGACATCCACCCATATCGAATGGATTTAACATTTATAAAACATGCTGGGTCTTTTTGATTGGAGACCATGTTTTCTCTAGGCATCCATTATATCTTTCGCTCTCCTTCTCGTGTCGCCTTTTTTGTGGTTTGAACCATGCAACCTTAACAATACTATTTTTTGTGATTACTTCAGGTGTGTCGATAATTTGACCCATCCAAATAGGCTGATTATATGACGCATCTGGAGTAATGAGAACCATCATTAGTTTTTGAAGATCCTAGCAACAATCAAAGTATGCTTTAGGTTTTGGTTCCTTTGTCCAACAAAGTGGGGTTGCACTTTCACATCACTACTGGCTTTCTATGTCGTCTATGCTCAGTGATGTCATTTCAATCTCCTCTCGCCACCTTGTTTTAGGCCAGAAAGGGTGTTGCAATTCTGTACTTGTGACAGTAGGCCTTCCAACTCTCGAACAACAGTCTCCCAATAGTCGACCACATGCTTATATAGTTCTGAGTAACCAGTTGCCTTATTCAGATTCTTTGGCATCGATTTTTGAACCCATGCCACATATTTTTTGATGCCATCAATAATAACCTCTTGTTCCTTGAGCTGGGCACTCAATGGAATAGGGTCTGGTTGTCCTTCTGGGAGAAGTGGCTTTCCATCCTCTCCACTTTTGAAGAGCATTAAGCCCTCTTTCGGTAACCACTCCTGCTCTGATGGCCGTAACTTGTACTGCATAATAGGTATACCATCTCGTATGGAGAAAAAGAATTGTAGCGGCACAAGGTGACCAACTAAAGAATCACTCCCTTCTTTTATATACTCCTTGAGAAATTTTTTGAAGTCTGGCACCTCAGTCACAAGCAAAGCACAACTTTTTTTGGAGATGCAATTTTCAAAAAGATTCATCATATGCGGTAAGGTAAGTGCACTTGTCCTTTTTGTAGAGTTGGAGACCTTGCTGAAGAACGCATCAATATCTTCATGAGTGTGACCAACCATAAGGAAACTGAGCGTGATTGTTTCAAACACACCTTTGGCAACAAGCATTGACAAGTATGCTAGCACATATCTAGAAAATAAAAGTAAGTATGAGCTTGAGAAACCCTTAAGTAAAATGATTTACCTATTTTTGTTCTCGCCTGCACAATTATCCATCTGTAAAAGCAAATGACGAGGAAGCTTATTTGATGTTGAGGACACATGTACACTATTTGAGCTAGATCCCTCCACTGAACCTGAACTCTCAACAGGGCCATCTGTTTTGTGCAGGTTGACAATGCCTCTCATATTCCCAAGTAGCCTCAAGTGCAGACGTGTTCATGAGAGCATTATGTAAAGGTTGAAGGTGTTGTTTCTTCACTTTGAGATCACTGATAGGACTTGTCTGTGAGTGGGCTTCAAGGTTTCTGAAACACATGGCTAACGACCCAATAGTGAAATTGGAGTCGCTAGACCAATGTGGAAGTGAAAAGTGTCCATATGACTCACAACCGTGTCCATGTGTTAGCACACCTGTCAATGAAATCGGAAGTTTCATGACATTTCCAAGGCACTTTGGTGTTGCAAAGAGCTTTGGAATGCTGGTCTTTGAATGATCCATCTTGTCATGGATCAAGCACAGGTACTCTGATGGGCGTGACACAGAAAGCATGCGGTGTGCATAGTACTGAGACCGGCAAGTTTGTTGTGCAATCATGTGGGCCTCCATCTTCTTTTGAATGGTAGTGATCTCCACCAAGGTTTTTGCACAAGCCTCTGCAGCCTTCAATGATGTACAAGTGTCACACTTGAAAAGCTAGAGTGTTTTGCAATCTCCACATCCTTAAAATGAGTATTCCATATGTTGTTGAAGGTACCAGTGCAGATTGCTTGGAGCCCCATCAAACTGAGGCACTTGTTCACATGTTCACACAGTTCAATTGAGTGTAGATTGAAGGCAAAACCTTGAGATTTTCCCTGACCCCTGCATTTGTGGTTCGGCATTTGTGAGGCATCCTGTCTGCATTTGCTTCCACAAAAGCCTTGAGTATCTCTATGGCTGCCATGATGTGAGAGCGGGTTTTGACCAAGCGAGTGTTCCCATGAACTGAGGTTCGCGCTCCATCTAGCCACTCATCCCTCCGACGGTAGAACGTGGTCTTTGGGATCCCGTATATACTGTACCAAGCTTTGAAGCAGATGGCCACCTTATTAAATACCATGGATGTACTCTGATAACCTGTGTCCGAGGCCATTCCATCAATACACCCAGTTAGTGCAGCATATACAAACTCATGCCTTTGCTTTTGGGTGAGCATACGAAAGAACATGTCTACATTGGGTAATTTCATTCCGGTCTGCCATCTGACAACACTTCTTCTTGCAACAGTCAATCGTGGAAATGCTCGTAACACTTTCGGAAGATGTAGGATCCATCTTTACCCTCTTGCTGAAACTTGCAGGGGAAGATCTACAACCCATGAATCGCCTTTTTCTTACAATAGGACCAATGCAAGGAACCTCTTCAAATATGAGTTGTTCTTCCGGGTTGTTATTATTGAAATCCAACCCAGAATATGTTGAACCATCTTGCCGTCTTAATTCAGATGTTCGCCACCTCACGAGGGATCCAGGATACAATGTGCCATTAGGTGAAACCTCTGTCACAACTACACCCACGAAGTCGGACCCTAGTTTCTCTTCTGACACTGCTTCCATTGGATTTATAGCTGTGATGATGCCTCTTCCGACTTCAATCTCACGAAGAAAGAGAATCACCTCATCCATCACAGCAGGCAAGCCATCATCTGGTAAACTCGTGCTACTATTTGTTTGTGACTCTGCATATTCTGTGTCAGCCTTGACTTCATCCAAATTCCACAATACAGGAGAACCCTCCTCAAATTCCATTCCCAGAACCTCAACATGCTTGTAAATGGTGTTCACCCATACGTACACACAAGATCCTTGGGCAATATTGTGACATGATGCATTATTATCTCGAACTTCCACAGTTCCAGTGCCAACTATCTCGTTGTTCCGAAGAAGACATACTTTATCTCCAGTATTAAACATATTGTCCTGCACATAAATAATTGTATTATTTATGATATCTGTTTATGCAATATTTCTAAGAAATCTGAATTACGGTTACTTAATAATATGCATATGCAATAATACATAATTATGTTTAGAGATAATATCTCATGTTTGATTAATACAACTGATGGGCGGGATTAATCCCGCCCACGAATCCCTCCGACGAGGAACGGTCGGCGGGATTAATCCCGCCGCCGACTCAACCCCTTCGGAGAGAGTCGGCGGGATTAATCCCGCCTTGGACTCCCTCCGACAAGGAAGAGCCGGCGGGATTAATCCCGCGCCTCTTCCTCCTCGGGGGAGTCCGGCGGGATTAATCCCGCCGACTCTCTCCGACGAGGAAGAGTCGGCGGGATTAATCCCGCCGCGACTCCCCTTCGGAGAGAGTCGGCGGGATTAATCCCGCCTTGGACTCCCTCCGACAAGGAAGAGCCGGCGGGATTAATCCCGCCGCCTCTTCCTCCGACGGGGGGAGTCCGGCGGGATTAATCCCGCCGACTCATCCTCGCCGGAGAGAGTCGGCGGGATTAATCCCGCCGGACTCCCCCGAGGAGGAAGAGGCGGCGGGATTAATCCCGCCGGCTCTTCCTTGTCGGAGGGAGTCCAAGGCGGGATTAATCCCGCCCACAATTCTTACGACGGGGAATGGGTGGCGGGATTAAACCCGCACATAACTCTCTCCAAAACTATGATTTCAAAGAGATCTCGGGATAAATCCTGTCCCCAAATCTTAAAACAGGAAGTGGTGGCGAGATTAATCCCGCCACCCCTTCCCTGCCTCCTAAAATGGTTGGCGGGATTAATCCCGCCGACAACTCTTTCTAATAAATTCTGGTAACTCTTCATCAGTTGAGAAGGTTATCGCGGGATTAATCCCGCCACTCTTTTTCAGTGGCGGAGAAGCATTGCCCGAGAGATGGTGGCGGGATTAATCCCGCCACCTCTTCGAAGAGGCGAAAAAGAAATGGCCGGATTAATCCCGCCGCCCGGTTAACCTAGAATATTAAGTTAAAAGGATATTTAAACGGATAAATCCCTAACGGAATATATTATAATCCTAATGCATTCCTAAACCCCTAAATTGTAATTTTAAGAGAGAATGTAAGAGAGTGAATCTTTATAAGTATTTTTAAATTTGTTTATAATACTTACTTGTAAACAGCACTGAAGGCGCCGTGCTTTCCTATAAAGAATAGCACCCAATTTAATCTCGCTCCTGAGATGATCACTATGAAGAAAAAAGAAGATCTAAAGAGTGAAAAATACAGAAATGAAGAAACCCTTGCCGGAGAAAGAACCAGATCTGAATTTGAGTGGGAAATTAAATGCATTTTCAAATTTACATGTCAGACCGACAATACATATGTCAGAAATTCAAATTTTTTAAAAAGAACAGAAAATAAAATTTAAGATGAGTTGACACAAATATCCGACACTCTGACATATATACTCTCCAGTTCCAATGAGTATTTTAAAATTGCATTTAATGTTATTCAAGTGATTCAAGCTGTTTAATATTACGAAATTTTAGACTATATTCTACATTCTTAGTATTCAAGTATATTTATATTATATATATATATAAATATATACTTATACAATAAATAAATTGATATATTATTATGTATCATTTAAAATATATTCATAGTCTGTTTATTATTATTATTTTCTTAATTACTCGAGTATTTAGTTTTCATTTCCTAGTATCAATGGGATATTCTTTAATATTTTATTAATATTTGAAGAATATTCTAATATTAAACCTGATTATCATAATTAAATTAGTCTTGTTCTTAATTATTGCAGTAATTATTCTACATTTGTATATATTAATGGGATTTTCTCAATTAATTTGTTATTATTTCAAGAATATTCATGTGTTAAACCTTATTATCAATATTAAATTAATACTATATATTTAAATTATATATAACATATATTAATAAATATGTCATTATATAGTTTTAAAATATATATTATATAATATCATTTCCTTAATTACTTGAGTAATTAATCTTCTTTATATTAATGGGATATTATTATTTTCTTATTATTCCAAGAATATTCCAATATTAAACATGATTATGATAATTAATTTAGTTAATTATTTGAGTACTTAATTTACATTTGTATATATTAATGGGATTTTCTCAATTAATTTCTTATTATTTCAAGAATATTTCAATGTTAAACCTTTTTATCAATATTAAATTAATATATATTATTAAAACTATATATGGCTATATATTAGATAAAATCATATATTATTATGTATAATTTAAAATATGTTCTAGTGTGTTTATTAATATTATTTTCTTAATTATTCGATGTTTGTTTTGCACACATATATAAACACAATCATAAATTTACACACGCATTACAAGAACTTACAAAAACACATATGCACACACATGCACAACCCTAAACCAAACTGAAGAAATATGTTGCTTCTTTATTGAAAACATCATGTTCAACGCATGTATGATATATGTACTCAATCTGTGTGTATGTAACACATTGAATTTACATGTGTAATATTTATATTAAGCTTGTTGGGAGCAAACCCTAAACCCTAAACCCTAAACCCTGTGTATACATGTGTGTACAAAAATAATTTTTCAACACTCTCTCTTCACACCATGCATGATCCATCCTAAACCCTAATATGTAACACAATGAATTTACTCATGTAATATGTATGTATGTCTGTGTGTATACACGTGTGTATGTATATATGTGTACTTTCTGTCTTCTCTCATACATACACACCATGCATGATCCATGTTAATATGTACTGTCTCTCTTCTCTCAAACATACACACCATGCATGATCTATAATATGTACTCGGTCTCTCTAATATTATGTACTAATATGTATGTATGTCTGTGTGTATAATACACACCATGCATGATCCATAATATGTACTGTCTCTCTTCTCTCATATACTATGTATGTATATCTGTGTATAATATGTGTAAGTATATATGTGTACTAATATATGCAATGTGTACAAAAATAATTTTTCAACACTCTCTCTTCTCTCATACATACACACCATGCATGATCCATCCTAAATCCAAAACCCTAAACCCTAAACCCTAAACCCATGTAATATGTATGTATGTCTGTGTGTATACACGTGTGTATGTATATATGTGTATTAATATATGCAATGTGTATGTATGTATTGATACACATGAAACTTTAACACTCTCATGGACACACACATGTTAAATCCCTGCATGATTTATATTTTTGGGGTGTATGTGATACACCCACGCACACGCACGCGCTAATAATATAATGAAAGAATATTCGTTTAGGGCGAATCTATATTTTATTTTTTTAGGGTTTAAGTATATTCTCAGAAGGAATATTCTATTAGGGTTAATATATATATTTAATTCCTTTAGGGTTTAGGTATATTCTTAGGGTTTCAAGAGGCGGCGGCTGTGAAATCGGCGGCGGCGCTGTGCACACAGGTGAGATCTGTGTGTGTGTGTGTGTGTGTATGTATGTATGTATATATGTATAGGAGTGTGCGTATAATTTATTTATTAGTTTTATCTCTCGCACACACACACACTCCTGTGTATGTATATGTGTGTGTGGGTGTGTGTTTGTTTATCTGTATGATTTTATTTGTTTCGCTCACACACGCATACACACGATATACATATACACATATATATATATACCTATATACATATATACATACATATATTATGTGTACCAGTATCATAAATTTTTTTTATTGATCTATCTCTCCACACACACGCACACTGCTTTACACACACACACATATATATATATATATATATAATCAATGCATATTAACAAATAGTATACAACACTAGTTTATATATGCTTATATATTCATATGGGTTATATATATACACACATATATATATGTGTGTTTATCTGTATAATTTTATTTATTTATTAGTTTTATCTCTCGCACACACACGCACACTCCTGTGTATATATGTGTGTGTGTGTGTGTTTGTTTATCTGTATGATTTTATTTGTTTCGCTCACACACGCATACACACAATATACATATACACATATATATATACTATATACATATATACATACATATTATGTGTACCAGTATCTATATAATTTTTTTTATTGATCTATCTCTCCCACACACACGCACACTGCTTTACATATTATATATATATATAATATATATATATATATATATTATATTATATATATATATAATCAATGCATATTAACAAATAGTATACAACACTAGTTTATATATATGCTTATATATTCACAGACTCTTTATATCTATATACACACATATATATGTGTGTGTTTATCTGTATTAATTTATTTATTATTAGTTTTATCTCTCGCACACACACGCACACTCCTGTGTATATATATGTGTGTGTGTGTTTGTTATCTGTATGATATTTGTTTCGCTCACACACGCATACACACAATATACATATACACACATATATATACCTATATACATATATACATACATATATTATGTGTACCAGTATTTATATAATTTTTTTATTGATCTATCTCTCCACACACACGCACACTGCTTTACATATATATATATATATATATATATATATATCAATGCATATTAACAAATAGTATACAACACTAGTTATTTATATATGCTTATATATTCACAGACTCTCTAATCTATATACACACATATATATGTGTGTGTTTATCTGTATAATTTTATTTATTTATTATTTATCTTTTGCACACACATGCACACTCCTGTGTATATATATGTATGTGTGTGTGTTTGTTTATCTGTATGATTTTATTTGTTTCGCTCACAGCATACACACGATATACATATACACACATATATATACCTATGTACACACAATATTATGTGTACCAGTACTGTATAATTTTATTTATTTATCTATCTCTTGCACACACACGTACACTCCTATACATACATACATACATACATATATTATATATATATTAATATATATATACACACATATAATATATTGTGTGTGTTTTATCTGTATAATTTTTTATTTATTAATTTTATCTCTCGCACACACGCTAAGCCCCTCGAGCGGCGGGATTAATCCCACCGCCCATGGCCTGCGTGAGGGGCTTGGCGGCGGATTAATCCCACCGCTACCCATGCTCTGCGCGGAATGCGGCGGGATTTATCTCGCTGGCAATGGCCTGTGTGAAGGCCCTAATGGTCGGGATTAATCCCGGCAGATTCCGCACAGGGCATTTACAGGGGATGGCGGCGGGATTAATCCGCCGCTCATGAGGCTAACCGAAGAACCTGCATGAAAGATCCTACACGGAAGGCTAACCAAAGAGCCTGCATGACATGTCCTACACGAAGGCGGCGGGATTAATCCCGCCGACCAGGGAATTCATGCAGGACATGAACGGCGGGATTAATCCCGCCCCATGCTCATGCCCTTCGCGGAGGGCGGCGGGATTAATCCCGCCGCTCAGGCACTTCCGCAGGATATAAGCGGCGGGATTAATCCCGCCCCCACCCATCCCTGTTCAAAATGCCACAGCCAATATATATGTGTAAGCGCAGTTTTACGAGAGGGCGGGGGATTAGTCTCTCCGAACCTTCATTGCCCAGTGGCGGGATTAATCCCGCCACCCTTTTTTTTCCTCCATTGGTATGTTGAATCAATCCCGACTAACTCTGTCTGAGACGGAGAAGGTTTACAAAATACCAATGGAGGGAACTGAGAAGAAGGGTGGTGGATTAATTTCACCATCCTTACATGGTGGCGGGATTAATCCGCTGCGTACGCATGCCCTGCGCGGAATCGGGCGGGATTTATCCCGCCGCCATTGGCCTGCCTGAAGGGTCTAGGCGGCGGGATTAATCCCGCAAGATTTCGCACAGGCATTGGCGTTCGGCGGGATTAATCCCGCCGGACGCCAATTCCATGCGCGGAATCGGGCGGGATTAATCCCGCCGCCATTGGCCTGTCTGAAGTGCCTAGGTAGCGGGATTAACCCGCCCTATTTCGCCAGGGAATTGGCGTTCGCGGGATTAATCCCGCCGCATAGGGACCGAGTGAAGGCCCTGGGGGCGGGATTAATCCCGCCGAGTCTTCAATGCCTGTTGGAGGAATGAATCCCGCCACCCTTCGCTTTTTTCTCCATTGGGAGTCGGACCAATTCCTAAACGTTTTTGTCTGAGACGTAGAAGGTTTTCAACATACCAATGGAGAGAATTGGGAAGGGTGGGGAAATTCATTTAACCATCCCTTACATGGTGGGTGAGATTAATCCCGCCCCTTTCTGGAGTCACTGAAGGGGTGTGAGAAATAAATCCTGCCCAGTTCTCTCTGAGACCGAGAAGGGTGGCAAGATTAATTCCGCACTCCCGTTCAAGGCCTCCAGAAAGGTGGCGAGATTATCCCGCCCCACTCTTTCAGGAGGCATTGAAGGGGTGGCGAGATTAATCCCGCCGACCTTCCATGTGAATATATATGTGTATTAGTATATATAAGTTGCATATCTCATTTTATTATTTATCATCTTATTATAATATTTCGAGTAAAAGCTAAAGAATCTATGTAAAATGTTCAGAGCTCACATTTGTGGTGGTTCTAAAACGAAATGTTATTTTCTTTTTTGCACTAGCACAAATGTGAGCTTCGGACAGTTAATTACATCTACTTCTCTCTGTGTATTATTTTTGTATATTCGGGTTATACAAGTGTGTGTGCGTTTTTATATGATTTGTATTCATAGTGTTTATTTTGCAGAAGGACGATTTGATCAAAAAGAGATCGAGTCATTAGTATGGAGTCGTCGTCAAATTCTGGGTAGAATTAAAATAAAATCTGTTATACTCGGATACTTGAACTAATCATTTTTGTATTCAGATGGGAATTGAGGTGACATTAAAGACAAGAGCAGGAGAAGAGATGGGCAGGGGATTCTGGAATCAACTTGGCCATTTTAAGATAAATGGGAAGCGCATTGGAGCAACCATGGCTGCTGTCAAATTAACCTCTGTCACATCTCATGGACAAGCAAAACAATGGAAAGTAGATTCGCTAATCAAGCACCCGAAAGCAGGCTGCGAACCCAGATTGGACGATTCTCGACACATATGCCCTTGTTCCATCCAATGTCACGTTCTCGGATCCAGAGGTCGTCAGTTACAACATTAATTTCGGGTGGTTTTGTCGACTTGTGGATAATGACGTTCACGTGTTCACTAATGATGTTGACCTGGAGTTCTTCTTCAACTCAACGAAAGCCCATCTATGGAGGGGATCCATCTGGATGTCTACTTTGAAAATCTTCAGACTCATCGAGTAGGTGTATTGTCAGGAGATATTGCTTCACAATACAGAAAATCAGCAAGTGAAGCAATCTTCCCTCTTCACATTGAAGAAGAACACAGCGACATCATAATGGAGATTGAGAGGGTGGCTCGGTCTCAGGTTCTCTACAGATCACGTTCAATTTGCTTAGGGAGCTTTGGGAGCTGGAAGAGTGTACCGAGAACACTAGAACAGCTGTAGTCGGGGATCACACATGTTGATTCGGATCACAAAAGAAAATCATCAATCGTTTTGTCAGCTGCACCTGTGGCATCTCATGCTGCAATAAGTCACAAGGAAATGATGTTGGATTAAGATTTATCCTTGTAGGGTTAAATATGCAGCGTCAACCCAAACTTCAATTACAGGCCACTCAACCAGGAACGTGTAGCTGAGCTCATGGAGAAGATGAAGAATGACAATTCTTATACCGTTCCACATAATGCTGTTTTGTGTCCATACTATGAAAGAAGGAAGGGCGCTGACAAAGTCTGGATCACAACACCAGAACAACTCATTGAAGATTCAGACGAAGAATAGAAAATCTATCAAGTACTACATCATTAGTGGCCAGCACACAATAACGGCAGCCCAACAACTTCTCGATGAACACATAAAGGAACGATGGCAACAAAACTTTCCGAGCATACCCGTGAGAAGCTGACAAAAAGGTCGGCGTTTTTAGCTAAGCCGAATTTCACAATCGAGCAGTACCATAAGTTATCGGTGAAATGGGACGCTGCCGACACCAACCACTACAACAGCAAAATATGGGAGAAGTTTAAACACACGCGAGCCGTGTGGGAATCTCTTCAGCGGACCACAAAGAGCTACCGCAGGGAATACACAATCTGCGGAATACCGGGTAAGCAAATTGTTTGGGCGGGATTTATCTCGCCGGTATAATTAATCTGCCTTTTTCTCAGAGAGTTGAAGAAATTGCAGCAGTTGATTTTTGCCCAGGTGGGCGGGAAGGAAACATCCTTTCTGATGATGTTGATTTCTTGCCCCGAAGATAGGATCTTTGCCAAATGGTTGGGGATTATGGAATGGGTGAATCAATTAAAAGATTACCTTCGCTTCGCTATTACCTTTTGAGTGAGGCGAAGAAGGTCTAGGCCGCTTGTGAGATGGTTCATGATCTTCCGTATTTCTGTTGATGTTTCCATGGGTAATGGAGTGTGTGAATGTTCTGTACTCCTCGAGATAACTTCTGGTCTAATATCTGATTGAAGTCGTCCTCAGATCCGACATTGAACCAGATTCGTCTTCAGAGCTATCACACTTATTGGGAGGGAATTTTCTCAAATACTCCTGTATGGGTTTGTTGGGGTAGTCAGTTGAGAACCTCTCTATCCACTTGTTCAGGTCCTCAACCATGGTCTTATCCTTTTCAACGGCAAACACATGTATCCCGAAGGTAACACTCCTTCAAGACGGACCCCCTAGTGAAAGTAGTCAAAACCCACGCATCACTGTGAGGACCCCTGATTAAATTTGACGATGCTTCGTGCCACTTGACTTGTAATGTTTGGATAACATAACATTGCCGAATACGTCACTCTCAGCTATCGGTGTATCGGATGGAGGTTCAGGGCCGTTGGAGTGGCAAACAGATGCATGTCCAGTCATTTGGAAGTTTGAAATTGTTTGGCACATTCCTAACAACCAAGTGAACAACCGAATCAATGCACTTCGGATCAGCATCATCTTCATATTAAAAATCCTGTCCAACGATGTTTATTCCCTCTTGGCAAAGGCGAAGACAAAGGTATCGGTGACATGAGCAAGAATCAAGAAATAAATACCTGAAAACGTAGATATCAATCAAGAGTGCAAGTATGAATTCAATAATCAATACCTTCTTTGTACATGCTTGCACGGTTAAGTTTCTCCACCAAATCCTCTAGTGTCCTATTTGTCGAAGGATTTTTTGACACCCGCCGATCCATCACAAACAATTGAAACGGTTTTTTTATAAGCAGTGATAGTACCCCATAAAGTCTCCGAATCCAACAACAAACATCTGTAGGGCTTGTCGTGATTCGTAAGCATCCTCCTTTATAAAGTTCAACTTGGTTCTCCGCTGCTGAAGGACTTCCATAAGAGAAGGCGTCATCGCAATGTTCTCCTTCTTGGCGTTGGCATGCAATAGATTCTTGCCCAGAGATCTTTTAATTGATTCACCATTCGACAAGCATATTCATCGTTTGTCACATGCAAATATTTCCTGACCTCTTTGTATGTTGAAGCTGAGGTCCAACCCAGTTTGTGGCAGTGTATTCCCAACCACTCCTTGAAGTGCCTGACCGTCTTCAACTCCATTGCCTTGAGATGAAAAGGAGAGGTGGGGCTGCTGTTGTTAATCTATAATTTGCCATCAATCACCAAATCAGCCAAGACTTCCATCTCCTCCATCGTTGTTCTATTTAAAGGCTTCAACCATGTGAGCTTGAAATCGTTGTCTACATTTTTTATAGATTGAACAGACTTAGCCTTTGGCATCTCTTACTGGTTTTCTTTGCAGACTTCTCTGAGGGCTCCTCTTCACCTATCTGCTTCTTCTTCAATGTTCCTTTTGCAAAGGATTCCATAATACCCACCCATTTGACAAAGATCCTATCCTCGGGACAAGAAATCAACATCATCAAAAAGGATGTTCCTTCTCGCCCACCTGGACAAAATCAACTGCTACAATTTCTTCAACTCTCTGGAAAAAAAAGACAGATTAATATACCGGCGAGATAAATCCCACCCAAACAATTTGCACTTACCCGATAATCCGCAGATTGTGTATTCCCTGTGGTAGCTCTTTATGGTCGCTGAAGAGATTCCACACGGCTGCATGTGTTTGAACTTTCCCATATTTTTCTGTTGGTAGTGGTTGGTGTCTGCAACGTCCCATTCCATCGATAACTTATGGTACTGCTCAATTGTGAGATTCGGCTTCGCTAAAAATGCCGATCTTTCGTCAACTTCTCACGGGTATGCTCGAAAAGTTTTTGTTGCCATCGTTCCTTTGTTGTATTCGTCAAGAAGTCGTTGGGCTGTCGTTATTGTGTGCTAGCCACTAATGATGTAGTACTTGACTGATTTTCTATATCTCCGTCTGAATTTTCCTCATTTGTTCCGGTGTTGTGATCCACACTTTGTCAGCACCTTTGTTTCTCTCGTAGTATGCGCACAAAACAACATTATGTGGAACGGTGTAAGAATTGTCGTTTTCATCTTCTCCATGAGCTCAGCTACACGTTCCTGGTTGAGTGGCCTGTAATTGAAGTTTGGGTTGACGCTGCAATACTTAACCCTACACTCGTAAATCTATCATCCAACATCATTCCTTGTGGCTTATTGCAGCATGGGATGCCACAAGTGCAGCTGACAAACGATCGAGGATTTTCTTCTATGATCCGAATCAACATGTGTGATCCCCGATTGATGCTGTTCTAATGTTCTCGGCACACTCTTCCAGCTCCCAAAGTTTTCTAAGCAAACTGAAACGTGATTTGTAAAGAATCTGAGACAAGCCACCCTCTCAATCTCCCTTATGATGTCGCTGTGTTTTTCTTCAATGTGAAGAGGGACGATTGCTCCACTTGTGAATGTTCTGTATTGTGAGCAATCTCTGTAATACACCTACTCGATGAGTCTGAAGATCTTCGAAGGTAGACATCCAGTTGGATCCCCTCCATAGATGGGCTTTCGTTGAGTTGAAGAAGAACTCCACAGTCAACATCATTAGTGAACACGTGAACGTCATTATCCACAAGTCGACAAAACCACCCGAAATTAATGTTGTAACTGCGACCTCTGGATCCGAGAACGTGACATTGGATGGAACAAGGCATATGTGTCGAGCATCGTTCAATCTGGGTTCGCAGCTGCTTTCGGGTGCTTGACTAGCGAATCTACTTTCCATTGTTTTGCTTGTCCATGAGATGTGACAGAGGTAATTTGACAGCAGCCATGGTTGCTCCAATGCGCTTCCCATTTATCTTAAAATATGGCCAAGTTGATTCCAGAATCCCCCCCCATCTCTTCTCCTGCTCTTGTCTTTAATGTCACCTCAATTCCACATCTGAATACAAAAATGATTAGTTCAAGTATCCGAGTTATAACAGATTTTATTTTAATTTCTTACCCAGAATTTGACGACGACTCCATACTAATGACTCGATCTCCTTGTTTAATTAAATCGTCCTTTGCAAAATAATACACTATGAATACAAATCATATAAAAACGCACACACACTTGTATAAACCCGAATATACAAAAATAATACACAGAGAGAAGTGGACGGAATTAACTGTCCAAAGCTCACATTTGTGCTAGTGCAAAAGAAAGATAACATTTCGTTTTAGAACCACAAATGTGAGCTCTGGACAGTTTTACATAGATTCTAGCTTTTACTCGAAATATTATGATAAGATGATAAAAGTAAATAAAATGAGATATGCAACTTATATATACTAATACACATATATATTCACATGGAAGGTGCGGCGGGATTAATCTCGCCACCCCTTCAATGCCTCCTGAAAGAGTGGGCGGGATTAATCTCGCCACCTTTCTGGAGGCCTGAACGGGAGTGGGATTAATCTTGCCACCCTTCTCGGTCTCAGAGAGAACTTGCAGGATTTATTTGGCACACCCCTTCAGTGACTCCAGAAAGGGGCGGGATTAATCTCGCCCACCATGTAAGGGATGGTAAATGAATCTCGCCACCCTTCCCAGTCCTCCATTGGTATGTTGTAAACCTTCTACGTCTCAGACAGAAACGTTTGGGATTGGTCCAACTCACCAATGGAGAAAAAGGGAAGGGTGGCGGGATTCATCCTCCAACAGGCATTGAAGGCTCGGGATTAATCCCGCCGCCCAGCCCTTCACTCGGCCCTAGGCAGCGGGAATTAATCCCGCCGGACGCCAATCCCTTTGCGGAATCGGGCGGGATTAATCCCCACCTACGCCCTTCAGGTAGGCCTTTGGCAGTGGGATTAAATCCTGCCTGATTTCGCATAGGGCATGCGTACGCGACGGGATTAATCCCGTCGGACACCAATGCCTTGTGCGGAATCCGGCGGGATTAATCCCGCCACCTAAGCTCTTCAGACAGGCCAATGACGCGGGATAAATCCCGCGAATTCCGCGCAAGGCATGTGTAGGCGGCGGGATTAATCCCGCCGCTCTTCGGTTAGCCTTATGGGCGGCGAGATTAATCCCGCCACTCATGAGCTAACCGAATAACCTGCCTGAAATGGCGGGGGATTAATCCTGCCGCTCATGAGGCTAACCGAATAGCTTGCCTGAAGGGCGGCGAGATTAATCCCGCCGTCGAGGGTCTAACCATATAGCGGCGGGATTAATCCCGCCGCCGAGGGGCTAACCATATAGCGGTGGGATTAATCCCACCGCTACACACACACACACACACACACACATATATATATATATATATATATGTATATGTGTGTGTAGGAGAGTGCGTGTGTGTGCCAGAGATAAACAAATCAGATAAATTATACTGATACACAACACATATGTATATGTATATGTATATCGTATGTGTGTGCTAAATAAATTAAATTATACAGATACACACACACACACACACACATATATATATATGTATATGTATATTTATGTATATGTATATGTATATACAGGAGTGTGCGGTTGTGTGCGAGAAATAGATAAATAAATAAAATTATACAGATACTGGTACACATAATATATGTATGTATATATGTATATAGGTATATATATATGTGTGTGTATATGTATATCGTGTGTATGCGTGTGTGAAACAAATAAAATCATACAGATAAACAAACACACACACACACACACACACACACACACACATATATATATATATATATATATGTATAGGGGTGTGCGTGTGTGTGCGAGAAATAGATAAATAAATAGAATTATACAGATACTGGTACACATAATATATATGTATATTATGTATATAGGTATATATATATATATATATATGTGTGTGTGTGTGTGTGTGTGTGTGTGTGTGTGTGTATCGTGAGTATGCGTGTGTGAGCGAAACAAATAAAATCATACAGATAAACAGGAGTGTGCGTGCGTGTGCAAGAGATAAAATTAATAAATTAATATAATTATACAGATATACAAACACAAACACACACAGATATATATATATTATATATAATATATATATATATATATATATATGTGTGTGTGTGTGTGTATATGTATACAAGTGAGCGTGTGTGTGCGAGAGATAGAGATCTAAATTATATTATTAAGATACACACACATATAAATATATATGTGAATAAAAATAAATAAATAAACTCAGGAGTGTGCGTGTGAGAGAGAGAGATCTCACCTATGTGTGAGAGAGAGAAGGAGATTTCACAACCACCCGCCTCTGCCGCCTTACTTCTTAAAACCCTAGGAATATACCAAAATCCTAAAAGGAATAGAATATATATTATCCCTAATCGAATATTCCTTCTAAGAATATACTTAAACCCTAAAAAGAATAAATTATAGATTCGCCCTAAACGAATATTCTTTCATTATATTATCAGTGTGTGCGTGTGCGTGGGTGTATCACATACACCTCAAGAATAAAAATCATGCAGGGTTTAACATGAGTGTGTCCATGAGAGTGTTAAAGTTTCACGTGCAACGATACATATATACATACATAGTATTATACACATAGACATACATATATATTAGTACATATTAATATTAGAGAGACAGTACACAGGATCATGCATGGTGTGTATGTATGAGAGAAGAGTGACAATACATATTATGGATCATGCATGGTGTGTATATTTAAGAGAAGAGAGACAGTACATATTAATATGGATCATGCATGGTGTGTATGTATGAGAGAAGAGAAAGAGTGTTAACAAATTAAATTCATACACATTGCATATATTAGTACACATATATACATACCACGTGTATACACACAGACATACATATATATTACATGTGTAAATTCAATGTGTTACATACACACAAACTGAGTACATATAGATCATACATGCGTTGAACATGATGTTTTTCAATAAAAAGCAACATATAATTTCTCAAGTTTGGTTTAGGGCAATGTACATGTGTGTGCATATGTGTCTCTGTAAGTGCTTCTAATGTGTGTGCATGTGTATATAAATTTATGATTGTGTTTATATATGTGTGCAAAACAAACATCGAATAATTAAGAAAATAATATTAATAACACACTATGAACATATTTTAAATTATACATAATAATATATGATTTTATCTAATATATAGCCATATATAGTTTTAATAATATATATTAATTTAATATTGATAATAAGGTTTAACATTAAAATATTCTTGAAATAATAGAAATTAATTGAGAAAATCCCATTAATATATATAATTGTAGATCAAGTACTAAAATAATTAACTAAATTAATTATGATAATCATGTTTAATATTGAAATATTCTTGGAATAATAAGAAAATAATAAAGAATATCGCATTAATATAAAGAAGATTAATTACTCAAGTAATTAAAAAATAATATTAATATACACACTATGAACATATTTTAAATTATACATAATAATACATCATTTTATCTAATATATAGTCATATATAGTTTTAATAATATATTAATTTAATATTGATAATAAGGTTTAACATAGGAATATTCTTGAAATAATAAAAATTAATTGAGAAAATCCCATTAATATATACAAATGTAGAATAATTACTGAGATAATTAAGAATAAGACTAATTTAATTATGATAATCAGGTTTAATATTGGAATATTCTTTGAATATTAAGAAAATAATAAAGAATATCCCATTAATAGTAGGAAATGTAAATTAATTACTCGAGTAATTAAGAAAATAATAATAATAAACAGACTATGAATATATTTTAAATGATACATAATAATATATCAATTTATTTATTGTATTAGTGTATATATATATATATATAATATAAACTTAATAATATATACTTGAATATTAAGAATGTAAATAATTATAAAAATTTCGTAATATTAAACAGCTTGAATCACTTGAATGACATTAAATGCAATTTTAAAACATTCATTGGAATTGGAGAGTATATATGTCAGACTGTCGGTTATTTTTTCAACTCATCTTAAATTTTCTTTTCTGTTATTTCAAAAATTTCGAATTTCTGATATAAGTATTATTGGTCTGACATGTAAATTTAAAAATACATTTAATTTCCCACTCAAATTCAGATCTGGTTCTTTCTCGGCAAGGGTTTCTTCATTTCTTTATTTTTACTCCAGATTTTCTTTTTTCTTCTTAGTGATCAGCTCAGGAGCGACATTAAATTGGGTGCGCTATTGTTTATAGGAAAGCACGGCGCCTTCAATGCTGTTTACAAGTAAGTATTATAAACAAATTTAGATATATTTATAAAGATTACTCTCTTACATTCTCTCTTAAATTTTAGAATTTAGGGATTTAGGAATGCATTAGGATTACAATATATGGGATTTAGGATTTATCCCTTAATATTCTCGGTTAGCCGGGCGGCGCGGATTAATCCGGCCATTTTTTTTGCCTCTTTGAAGAGGTGGCGGGATTAATCCCGCACCATCTCTTTGATAGCTATGGCAGAATTATCCGGGCAATGCTTCTCCGCCTCTTAAAAAGAGCGGCGGGATTAATCTCGCCGATAACTCTCCAACTGATAAAGAGTTACTTGAATTTATTAAAAAGAGTATCTATGGGATTAATCTCGCCAACCATTTTAGGAGGCAGAGAAGGGGTGGCGGGATTAATCTGCCACCACTTCCTGTTTTAAATATTTGTGGGCAGATTCATCCCGAATCTCTTTGAAATCATAGTTTCGGAGAGAGTTGTGGGCGGGATTAATCCCCCACTTATTCCCCATCGTCAAGTTGTGGGCGGGATTAATCCCGCCGCCTATTCTCCGTGTCAGTGTTGTGGGCGGGATTAATCCCGCCGCCTATTCTCGTCGTCAGTGTTGTGGGCGGGATTAATCCCCCCTCTTCCTCGTCGGAGGGATTGCGGCGATTAATCCCGCCGACTCCCCGAGAGGAAGATCCGGCGCGGGATTAATCCCGCCGTACTTCCTGTCGGAGGGAGTCGCGGCGGGATTAATCCCGCCGCCTCTCTCCTGAGGAAGTGGCGCGGGATTAATCCCGCCGATTCTTCCTCGTCGGAGGGAATCGCGGCGGGATTAATCCCGCCACCTCTCGATGGGGAGAGTCGGCGGCGGGATTAATCCCGCCGACTCTCTCCGATGGGTAGAGTCGCGCGGGATTAATCCCGCCGACTCTCTCCGAAGGGGTAGAGTCGCGGCGGGATTAATCCGCCACGTTCCTCGTCGGAGGGAGTCGTGGGCGGGATTAATCCCGCCCATCAGTTGTATTAATAAAGCATGAGATATTATCTTTATATATAATTATGTATTATTGCATATGCATATTATTAAGCAACCGCAGTTATGATTTCTTAAAATATTGCATAAACAGATATCATAAATAACACAATTATTTATGTGCAGGACAATATGTATAATACTGGAGATAAAGTATGTCTTCTTCGGAACAACGAGATAGTTGGCAGGTGGAAGTTCGAGATGATAATGCATCATGTCACAATATTGCCCAAGGATCTTGTGTGTACGTATGGGTGAACACCATTTTCAAGCATGTTGAGGTTCCGGGAATGGAATTTGAGGAGGGTTCTCCTGTATTGTGGAATTTGGATGAAGTCAAGGCTGACACAGAATATACAGAGTCACAAACAAACAGTAGCACGAGTTTCCAGATGATGGCTTGCCTGCTGTGATGGATGAGGTGATTCTCTTTCTTCATGAGATTGAGTTGGGAGAGGCATCATCACAGCTATAAATCCAATGGAAGCAGTGTCAGAAGAGAAACTAGGGTCCGACTTCGTGGGTGTAGTTGTGACAGAGGTTTCACCTAATGGCACTTTGCATCCTGGATCCCTCGTGAGGTGGCGAACATCTGAATTAAGACGGCAAGATGGTTCAACATATTCTGGGTTGGATTTCAATAATAACAACCCGGAAGAACAACTCATATTTGAAGAGGTTCCTTGCATTGGTCCTATTAAGAAAAAGGCGATTCATGGGTTGCAGATCTTCCCCTGCAAGTTTCAGCAAGAGGGTGAAGATGGATCCTACATCTTCCGAAAGTGTTACGAGCATTTCCACGATTGACTGCTGCAAGAAGAAGTGTTGTCAGATGGCAGACCGGAATGAAATTACCCAATGTAGACATGTCTTTCGTACGCTCACCCAAAAGCAAAGGCATGAGTTTGTATATGCTGCACTAACTGGGTGTATTGATGGAATGGCCTCGGACACAGGTTATCAGAGTACATCCATGGTATTTAATAAGGTGGCCATCTGCTTCAAAGCTTGGTACAGTATATACGGGATCCCAAAGACCACGTTCTACCGTCGGAGGGATGAGTGGCTAGATGGAGCGCGAACCTCAGTACATGGGAACACTGCTTGGTCAAAACCCGCTCTCACATTATGGCAGCCATAGAGATACTCAAGGCTTTTGTGGAAGCAAATGCAGACAGGATGCCTCACAAATGCCGAACCACAAATGCAGGGGTCAGGGAAAATCTCAAGGTTTTGCCTTCAATCTACACTCAATTGAAGCTGTGTGAACATGTGAACAAGTGCCTCAGCTTGATGGGGCTGCAAGCAATCTGCACTGGTACCTTCAACAACATATGGAATACTCATTTTAAGGATGTGGAGATTGCAAAACACTCTAGCTTTTCCAAGTGTGACACTTGTACATCATTGAAGGCTGCAGAGGCTTGTGCAAAAACCTTGGTGGAGATCACTGCCATTCAAAAGAAGATGGAGGCCCACATGATTGCACAACAAACTTGCCGGTCTCAGTACTATGCACACCGCATGCTTTCTGTGTCACGCCCATCAGAGTACCTGTGCTTGATCCATGACAAGATGGATCATTCAAAGACCAGCATTCCAAAGCTCGTTGCAACACCAAAGTGCCTTGGAAATGTCATGAAACTTCCGATTTCATTGACAGGTGTGCTAACACATGGACACGGTTGTGAGTCATATGGACACTTTTCACTTCCACATTGGTCTAGCGACTCCAATTTCACTATTGGGTCGTTGGCCATGTGTTTCAGAAACCTTGAAGCCCACTCACAGACAAGTCCTATCAGTGATCTCAAAGTGAAGAAACAACACCTTCAACCTTTACATAATGCTCTCATGAACACGTCTGCACTTGAGGCTACTTGGGAATATGAGAGGCATTGTCAGCAACCTGCAAAAAACAGATGGCCCTGTTGAGAGTTCAGGTTCAGTGGAGGGATCTAGCTCAAATAGTGTACATGTGTCCTCAACATCAAATAAGCTTCCTCGTCATTTGCTTTTACAGATGGATAATTGTGCAGGCGAGAACAAAAATAGGTAAATCATTTTACTTAAGGGTTTCTCAAGCTCATACTTACTTTTATTTTCTAGATATGTGCTAGCATACTTGTCAATGCTTGTTGCCAAAGGTGTGTTTGAAACAATCACGCTCAGTTTTCTTATGGTTGGTCACACTCATGAAGATATTGATGCGTTCTTCAGCAAGGTCTCCAACTCTACAAAAAGGACAAGTGCACTTACCTTACCGCATATGATGAATCTTTTTGAAAATTGCATCTCCAAAAAAAGTTGTGCTTTGCTTGTGACTGAGGTGCCAGACTTCAAAAAATTTCTCAAGGAGTATATAAAAGAGGGGAGTGATTCTTTAGTTGGTCACCTTGTGCCGCTACAATTCTTTTTCTCCATACGAGATGGTATACCTATTATGCAGTACAAGTTACGGCCATCAGAGCAGGAGTGGTTACCGAAAGAGGGTTAATGCTCTTCAAAAGTGGAGAATGGAAAGCCACTTCTCCCAGAAGGACAACCAGACCCTATTCCATTGAGTGCCCAGCTCAAGGAACAAGAGGTTATTATTGATGGCATCAAAAAATATGTGGCATGGGTTCAAAAATCGATGCCAAAGAATTCTGATAAGGCAACTGGTTACTCAGAACTATATAAGCATGTGGTCGACTATTGGGAGACTGTTGTTCGAGAGTTGGAAGGGCCTACTGTCACAAGTACAGAATTGCAACACCCTTTTTGGCCTAAAACAAGGTGGCGAGAGGAGATTGAAATGACATCACTGAGCACAGACGACATAGAAGCCAGTAGTGATGTGGAAGTGCAAACCCCACACTTTGTTGGACAAAGGAACCAAAAACCTAAAGCATACTTTGATTGCTGCAGGATCTTCAAAAACTAATGATGGTTCTCATTACTCCAGATGCGTCATATAATCAGCCTATTTGGATGGGTCAAATTATCGACACACCTGAAGTAATCACAAAAAATAGTATTGTTAAGGTTGCATGGTTCAAACCACAAAAAAGGCGACACGAAAGGAGAGCGAAAGATATAATGGATGCCTAGAGAAAACATGGTCTCCCAATCAAAAAGACCCAGCATGTTTTATAAATGTTAAATCCATTCGATATGGGTGGATGTCAAGAAGCGTTGATAAAGTCACGATTAAAAAACTGCAAGGGAATGTATGTTTTCTGAAGCTTAAAGCAATTACAAAATTATAAAATATCATATATTTAATATTCATAATTATTATAAACTCTTTAATAATAGTACCAAATTGTTTACTTAACTATATAAATTTAAAAAATGATATGGAAGATTGACTATATTATTATAGGATTTTATTATATATATATTATTACTACTACAAATTTTTAATTAATAATGTTATATTTAAATATTAATATTTTAATAACAACATCAATATTTATATAATGTACCTCTTATGCTCTTCCTTAATTGTTATATTAGGCAATATATTATATAATTTAATACTTCTACTTTTATAATGTTATTAATTTTTGTTCAATGAATGCTATAATTTATTAAAGGGTCAATAAAAATAGAATATTCTTTTCAAACATATATTCTAAAGAATATTCCTTTAATATTAGAAAATGCTAATTAAATAGCTAAAATTGCTAATTATTAGAAATGGGACTATAGCCATGCCCATTTTAGTTACACTTGCATACAATGTGGGAAAGCATTTTGCATAATTTATGCTGTGGTAAGGATAAGTGAGGAAGCACCCATAGTATAATTACTAAATGCCAACATTTATTATTTATTAAACTTGTTCTGATAATGTTTAAAGTATAGACGTTATCATTACGTCTTGGACAAGTATTTTGAATTAAATGTTTTAAATTAGCTATGCTACAAAATGGAAGATGCACTTTGTGTGCATATGCACAGCGCGTGTGACATAAAGTTTTATGTGTTTTTATATAGCATGTTGTTGTGACAGTATAGATATACTTTTTGCATATATAGGCATGTGTTTGTCTGTTTGTGTAAACTCATCTGCGAGGATTCGAACATAGCTTGTACATAAAGGAAAGGAAAATATTCTCTAAGAACACGTTTCTTAATCACATTTTCAACGTGCGGACTTGCATGTGATAACCAGGGCATAAATTTGCAGGGTAAGGTTTGATTTATGAATTATTACCCTTAAAGTGAAATAAAATTAAATTTTGAATAAAAATTTTTTGATATTTTTTACTCAACATTCAAAGGGTATAGTATAAAATCACCCGTTTTGGTAGAGTAAAATGACAAAAACAGGCGTTTAACATCAACTTACAGTGTTTCATCGTGTGTGTGTGAAAGAGAGTTAGACTGGTTAATTCAAAGCGAGAATTAAATTATGGCTGTTTGCATAAATCTGAATATCTTTGTCTCTGTATAATAATTGATATTAAAAAATGTACATATTATCACTCCAGAGAGAACATTTAAGTCACTTCCACAGCTAAAACTGGGAGCAATCACATTGCAAAGACAAGACCAGGCATGGATCTCCTTGTGGCCTGACTCTGCCATACTGTGCGGCAGCTCGACGGAGCAGTAACGGTGACTGATGTGTTGAAGCATTCACTTAGCTCCACGATGCGGGACGTCTTCGGATCAACAGTCCACACGTGCACCCAGCAAATCTCTTCATGTTGTTTCTGTGAAACTGGATTCAGCCCGCCTTCTGCAAACACCTTGTCACCAATGGCACAGATTGTGGAGGGGTTGAATGTAAAGGAGCCAAGCCTGTCCACACCAGTTAGCATTCTCATCAGGTGCTGGTGCTGTGGCGGACCGTGGAACCTCCACTCGAGATCCTCTGTTACCATGGAGGAGATTTCCGAGACATCCCCATATGCAAGAGCTTCATAGAATGACATGATGATGCTCTCACTTTCTGAGACATCCCCATATGCAAGAGCGTCATAGAATGACATGATGATGCTCTCACTTGTACTGTCCATTTGAAAGTAGAGGACTGTAAGTAACTATGTAAGGAATTGAAGTATGAAACGCCATATACTCTGTTTATATAGAGTTTCAATTATACCATCGAGGTGAAAAACACTTACTCCGTTTTTTTACTTTGGAATCCGAACAATCTGTACTGGATAAGGACAATCTCTTAGCTCGGAAGGAGCATGGCTTTCAAAGATCTCGGGATATATCGTGAACAATGTGCATATATTAAATGAGGTGGTGTTGTGCAACCCCCATTTTGGCAACATGCAAATTTATAAAAAGTCCATGATTGTAATGTGTATGAGCGTGTGCAAACAACTCTTAGAATTATTGGATTAAGTCGCAATCAGATGTGGTGGAGATAATTATGTAGAAATCTGTTAACATACTTGCCATTGTTGTCAATTCAATAGAATAAACTGAAAAACAATTGTGAACAAGTTGTTTGCTGATACATTCATATAGTGGAGAGCATGCTACAATTGTTTGGATTATATGTTTCTTTATTCTGTCTTTGCTAGCGGCTAATCAGGGAATTTTATATATATTATATATATGTGAAGTTTAACTTATAAATCATTATTTACATATGTAAGGTCCATTTGTACGGTTGGATGTGCACATATTATTATTTACTTAGTGGATTTTAATTGGTTTTAATATGCATTGTTTGCTCTTGTATGTAAATTAAGTTTTTAAGTTAATAAGATATATACATTTTTATATTCCAAGTTCTCACATTCACGGAGGTAATGGGCACCTTTAATTGTCCATACGGAACGCTCATATTTGTGTTCTTTTTATAAATCTTCTTTGTTTTCTTAGATTTAGCTTTTTCATTGAATAAATATGTTCTGTCCTTGTAGATTTTTTTCTTTCTTGATTTTTTTTTTTATTCATAGATGCACAACAAACAAATCCTTTGTTTGTGAAGCAATTACTCATGTAATTATTAAATACTATGCAGTTACAACTAAATAATCATTCTCAATTGATGACAACGTTTATAGCCCATGGTATTATTCCTACTTCTATTATGAATCCTCACATTTGATTGGATTTCTTTCATGGAAATCTTAAGGATGATGTGTACCATTGGTTTGACTACTTTATCATGGTTGCCACATATCATTCATGGTTGATGTTTAGTGTTTACACGAGTTTCCTATTTGTCTTCAAGGGACGACGTTACAATGGTATAATGATATAAACATTGCAACTCGTGGGAATTGGAATATTTTTTTCAAATATGCATTTGGGCATGCTAATGACTATAATGATGCTTTTCAGTAGTTGTATTGCATTCGTTAGGAGCCATTTGAATCGGTGATGTAGTTTGGTATTCGCTTTTGAAGCCTTTTACTGCGTGCAGAGTCTAACATGATAGAGCGCATCAAGTTAGGTATGTTGTGGCTAGCACTTGCCCAAGACCTCGTGAGGCTTATGCATGCACTGGCTCCAATGACTCTTGACAATGCTCTGCGACTCATGTTCTCTAGTTTCACTTCATGTTTGGGATGGTCATGCTTTGATGGAGTTGATGTTACCGTTGCATGTGTACCAACACAAGGTTGGGTCCGTGGATATGGACATGCAATTTGTTGTTAGGTGTGTGATGAGGTTGGACACACTTATCAGCGTTGTTGATATTTTCCCAATTGGCATCCTCCATTTCCGGGGTGGAGACCTTGGCGACAACAACGTCCGATTGGCCCTCATGTAGTGGAAGGTCTTGATGTAGTGCATCTTTAGGGAAATGACAAATCGCACGAGTAGAAGAGGATCCTCGTGTGAATAAGTTAGCGACTCATTCATCTTTCTTTTGAGAGTATCATCAAGGGGTTCACTTAACACACCAGTTCATCCGGTCTTCATTTTTCAAACTCAGTTTAATCACATGATATGTCCTGTTTTTATTTCAGTATTGGTGAATACAAGTTTGAGTTTGTCTTTTATTTCTCAATCTGTTGTTACATGTTGTAGTCTTCATGTGCATCGTGTGTTAAAACTAGTTTCATTCTGTACGGCAACTAACACACTCATGCTTGTTTGCAAGATGAAGTTGACATCATTGTTCGTGTGAACAATTGTGAGTTTGAGCTTTAATCTTTGCGGGTGGTGATGAGTCAAGTTTTTCACTTTATTCTTAGTATGGATTAGTTGACTCGCAATTATGCCAAGTGTGACTTTAAAAAGCCTCCCCTTGTTTGACTCTCCCTCATCCTTTTTTCATTCCTTTTACTTCTATTCTACTTCGTCCATCTCCTTCCATATTTGCTTCCATCACTTCTGTTTCACCCTTACTTCTAAGCATCTTCCTTTCATTTCCCTGTTTGAATCCCTTAGATGATTGTTTTGTTGTAATCGCTGATCAACTCAAAGAGTATGCTGATCTTTTCAACTTTGACTTGTCGTTTGGGGCCAAGATTGCGACACGCCACTCTATTCTAATTAGGGATGCTAGGCCAATCAAGGTACCTGTTTGGTGCTGGTCATCAAATGAGCTTAAGATCTTATGAGCAAATGTTAAGGAGATGTTGAAGAAGGGTGCTATCCAAAAAATTTGAAATCTTTAGGTGTGCGAACTTCATCTTATGACGAAGCTGGATGGAAGCATTTAGTTCTGTATCGATTATTGCCTATTAAATGATGTAACCATTTCAGATGTTTATCCACTTCCTCATACTGTAGATCTTTTGGATTGACTAGGGCAAGTCGTTAGTTTAATAAGCTAAATCTCACCTCTAGATATTGGCAAGTTTCGATAGCTAACATGGACATTCCCAAGATTGCTTTTTGGATACCATTTGGCATGTATGAGTTCTTGGTGGTACCTTTTAGTTTGAGCAATGTTCCAACGACTTTTCAGCATATGATGGATGAGGTTTTTTGCAATATGCCGTGGGTGATTGCCAACTTCATAGACAATGTTTTAATCAACTCAGCAGGAATGTGGGAGGAGCATGTTGGTGATGTACATAAGGTTTTGGATCAGTTGCAGGAAGTTGATTTAAAGCTGAAGTCATCTAAGTGTGTGTTTGGTTCCAAGGACATCACTTATCTTGGCTATCGCATTTCCCATGAAGGTTTACAAGTCGTTCTTAACAAACTTGTTGCAATTTTGAAGTTCCTTATGCCAAAAGTGTGTGAACGATGTACAATGCTTTTTTGGCATATCTGGACCGTGGTTTAAGGATTGCAAACAAGTGTTTGCAAATCTTAAAGAGCTATTGACAACTCCTCCAATTTTGGCATACCCTGATTACATTCGTCCTTTCATCTTATGCCTGGATGCTTTTAACATCAGTCTTGGGGGCATATTGATGCAAGAGAGTACGTGTGTACCTGGTCAACGGCATCCCATTGTGTACATCAACCATACGTTGCAGCCAACAAAGGTGAACTATTCCATGATAAAAAAGAAATGTCTAGTAGCAATTTGGGGTTTTGAGAAGCTCCATGCCTACTTGCATGATTCTTGGACGATGTTGGAAAGCGATCATGCTGTAATTACTTCATTATTGAAACGAAAGAACTTGGTTGGCCATACTACTCGGTGGGTCTTGAAGCTTCAAATTTATGACTTCGAGGTTTTTCATTGCCTAGGGAGTTCCATGGCTGATGCTGACACTCTTTCTTGAGCTCTTCTTCCACCTTCTCTCTCTTATTCTCTCTTTGAGGAGCCAGTTGTTTCAACATCAGTGGACTTTCTAGATGAAGATTTGATATCATTAGCAGTTGCAGTGCTTGACATTTAATATCTGCAAGGTGCAGAGTTAAATTTGTTGTCTTTAGATGAGACTCGGGAAATTCAAAAAGTTGAGCTGTGAATTTGAAGGCTTCATCATGAGTTTGAAAATCCTGCATCACTTGTTGATGACTTGCTTTAGGCACTTACATTAGAAATATCACTTTAAGGACGACCTTCTTTATTTTGTGGAACTGATCCGGATGATCATTTACAGTTGTAGTGCTTTCTATCTTCGTTCCACACTTCCTCCATGCTTACCATGACTCTATTGTTCTTAGCGAGCACATGGAACATCGTCGTGTGATGAAGAAGTTATGTAGATCCTTTTATTAGCTAGAGTTGTAAGGAGATGTGATTCGATATGTGCGTAGTTGTGTGTGGTGCCAAGCTCATAATACTCCCCCGTGTACTTTGGAAGGTCGGTTGGAATCAATTGCAGTTTCTCGTCCGTTTGAATCGGTGGCATTTGATTTGATGAGACCTTTTCCACAATTGACTACTATTAACGAGTATGTTATTATTGCTTCTAACTACCTAACTTGTTGGGTGGAAGTTAGTACTCTTGCTAGTGTAACTACCTCTGTTGTTGGCCAGTTTCTCCTTAATTGGGTTGTGTTCTAGCATTCTTGTTCGGAATAGATTCTCTTAAAAATGGTTGTCACGACTCGATACATAATACATGATATGATTACAAGATACAACCTACAGGATACATGATATAGGATACGGGATATAGGATATGCCTACAGGATATACCTATAGGATATACCTACAAGACATGCTTACAAGATATGCTTACAGGATAAGAAACATTATTTTTAGATTAGCTCTTGGAGTATCATTTTTAGTTTATATGCACATTGTAACTAAAATGGGCATGATACATGAAAATGAGAATATAAAATAAATTACTAATTAATACTTAAGTTTTAATTCTTAATTAATTATTTATTAAATAATTAATTAAGACTTAAATATTAATTAATTAACAAATTAATCCATTAATCTTACTTAGTAAAGAATATTCCTAAAATATCTTAGAATATTTGTATTATTCTTCATTGTAAAAATATTTTACAATAATTAAAAAATATTATCAAACATAATTACAAATAAAATCATTTCCTTATCAACCTGTTAATTTATTTGTAAATATTTTTTCCTAAACTATACAGAGAAATGTCCTCATTTTGTCTAAGTCACCACTCTCCGAATTAATCGAATCATATTAGTCAAAATCTTTATGTTGTTGCCACCACCTAACACTCTCACGAATGCAATTAGGAGTGCCATCCTTGTTAATACATAAGTTGTGATAAGAACAAGAGTGCATAAAGGCTTATCTAAAACATAACGTTCCTTAAGAATAATATTGTAGAGCACCCGGTTGTTCTCCTTCAATTTATAAAATTCAAAATCACAAGAAAAAAAAGCGTCAGGGTATGTTTAATATGGTGGATATTGCTCACAAAAGTTTCCAAGATTCTTCTTTTTGAGGCACATATTCAAGTAATTCACTAGTCATTCATGGTATTGATATTAGAATATGGGTCGAAAGTGATTGGATAGATACAAGCAATGTTTTCGTTGAGGATAGCCTTTTGAGGAGAGTCGTCCACCACTAAGATATGTGCATTCTTCATTATCCTTAACTAATTGATCTCTCAATGAAGCCCAATTAATCTTTCATTTTTGAAGAAATATGGCTTGCTTTTCTTTCTTATATTGTAAAATTCGAGAAATTTATAACATATTCACTGGTAAAAAATTCAATCTTTACGAATCACCTGTTTTGCAACACTACAATGTTTGTTAAGCAAATTCAGCAGTGGTGTCAAGTTGTGAATCTGCATGCATGACCAAATCTTCGCAAGTGCACCCATCTCCTTAAGCTTTTGAAAGAAACGGTCCAACCCCAGGCGAAAAATAACATCATGTCAAAATTTACCATGACAACGAATGAAATCTCCTTTGTTTGATTTCTTTTTCTTTGTCCTCACGCTAGTGTAGGGTTAAGTATTGCAGCGTTAACCCCAACTTCAATTATAGGCCACTCAACCAAGAACGTGTAGCTGAGCTGATAAAGAAGATGAAGGACGACAATTCTTACACCGTTCTATATAATGTTGTTTTGTGTTCATACTATGAAAGAAAGAAGGCACTGAGATAGTGTGGGCATAAATCCTATCATCCAACATCATTTTCTTGTGGCTTATTGCAGCATGGGATGCCACATGTGCAGCTGACAAAATGACATATGATTTCCTTTTGCGGTCTGAATCAACATGTGTGAGCCATGACTATAGCTGTTTTAATGTTCTTGGCATACTCTTCCAGCTTCCGAAAATTCCTAAGCAAATTGAACATGATCTGTAAATAACCTGGGACCGAGCGACCCTCTCAATCTTCCTAATGATGTCGTTGTGTTCTTTTTCAATAAGAAGAGGGACGATTACTTCACTTGTGGATGTTTTGTATTGTGAAGCAATGTCTGCTGCAAATACACCTACTTGATGAATATTGAGATCCTGAAGTAAACATCTAATATGATCCCCTCTATATAGGCTTTCATTTAGTTGAAGAAGAACTCCACGGTCGACATCATTAGTGAACACATGAACGTCATAATCCACAAGCTGACAGAATCACCCGAGGTTCTTGTTATATCTCGCATTCTCTAGATCCGAAAATGTGACATTGGATGAAACAAGGTATATATTTTGAGCATAATCCAATCTTGATTTGCAGCATGCCCTTGAGTGCTTAATTAATGAATCTAGTTTCCATTGTTTTACTTATCCACAATATGTGATAAAGGTTAGTTTGACAGCAACCATGTTTGATCTAATGTGCTTCTCGTTTATTTTGAAATATAGCCATGTTGATTCCAAAATCCCCCTACCCATCTCATCTCCTCCTCTTGTCTTTAATGTCACCTCAATTCCACATATGAATACAAAAATGATTACTTTTCAAATACATATCCGAATATAACATGTTTTGTATTAATTCTTACCCAGAATTTGATGACAACTCCATATTAATAACTGAATCTCCTTGTTAAATCAATTCGTCTTTCTGCACAATAATACATTATGAATACAATTCATATAAAAATGCACACACACTCATATAAACCCGAATATATAAATACACTATTAAAACTTTACAGAGTCTATACATATTTTTCTCTGAAGTGTTCAGGCTATTTAAATGGCGAGAAATTATAATATATAGACAAACATGTGCTTATATATATTAATACACTGCTACATTCATATACACCCTTCTTTGTCTCATAGAGAAGTGGATGGAATTAAGTGTCCAAAACTCATATTTGTGATAGTGCAAAAAATTAATATCATTTAGTTTTAGAACCACACAGATCTGAGCTTTGGACAGTTTTATATGGTTTACTGGCTTTTATTTAAAATATTATGATAAGATTATAAAAGTAAATAAAAGGAGATAAAGAACTTATATATACTAATACACATGTACATTCACATATAGTGTGAAGCGGGATTAATCCCGCCACCCTTCTCCTTCTCAAAGAGAAGTGGGTGGGATTCATCTCGTTTATCATTTTAGGAGGCAGGGAAGGTGTGGCAGGATTAATCCCGCCACCACTTTCTTGATTCCTAAAATGGTGGGCGAGATGAATCTCGCCCACTTCTCTTTGAGATGGAGAAGGGTGGTGAGATTAATCCCGTTGACCCTTTTATGCCTGGTGGGAAAGGGTGGTGAGAAAGGGTGAAGGGATTAATCCCACCACCCTTTATGTCTCAAAGGATGTGGGACGGGCTTAATCCCGCCCACCACCCTTATCAATATGAGAGAGTTGTGGGCGGGATTAATCTCGCCACCCTTTCCATGCCTAGTGGGCATGATTAATCCCGCCCACAACTTTCTCATATGGATAATGGTGGTGGGCAGGATTAATCTCGTCCCACATTTTTTGAGACAAAGGGTGATGGGATTAATCTTGCCACCCCTTCCCACCAAGCATGAAAGGTTTTTATGTCTCAAGAAATGTGGAGCGGGATTAATCCCGCTTGCCAGGCAAGGCATGGGTAGTGGGATTAATCCCACCCACCAGGCAGGATTAAGCCTGCCGCCCTGTAGGCATAATCCCGCCGCCTTTTGGTTAATCCCACGCACCAGGTAGATGCACACACACATATATATGTATATGTATATACAGGAGTGTGCGAGAGATACATTAAAAATTAAATTATACAGAGACACCCTCATATGTGTATACAGTAGAACCTGTATAAATTAAACGTGTTGGGACTGGAGATAATATTTAATTTAGAGAGGGTTTTAAATAAGGGAGGTAGAAAATAATAAAATACAATAATAATATATACAGTGGGGACCATAATTTTTATTTAATTTAGAGAGGGTTTTAATTTATATAGGTTTAATTTAGACAGGTTCTACTGTATATATATGTATATGTATATCATGTGTGTGCATGTGTGTGCTAAATAAATTAAATTATACAGATACACACACACATATATATATGTATATGTATATACAGGAGTGTGCGTGTGTGCCAGAGATAGATAAATTATACAAATACACACACACACACACACACACACACACATATATATATATGTATGTATAAGGAGTGTGCAAGAGATAAATAAATTATTTAAATTATACAGATACACACACATATAAATGTATATGTAAATATAGATAAATAAATAAATTATCTATCACACGCTGAAATATATGTATATGTATACACAGGAGTGTGCGTGTGTGAGAGAGAGATTTCACTTGTGTGAATGCACCTTCAAACCTTACTGCACCACCGCGCCTTATGCGTGAGAGAGATTTATTAAACCCTACAAGGAATAAAATATCATAATCGAATATTAATATACCTAAACCCTTAAACAAATATTCTTTCATTAATTTATCATAATTTTAAATTTGTGTGCGTGTCTGAGTGTGTGGATGTATCACATACACCCAAAAATATAAAACATGCAGGGGTTTTAACATATGTGTGTCTATGAGCGTGTTAAATTTTCACATGCAGCAATACAACATACACACATATAATGTAAATATAAACATATGTACATAGTACATATCGCGTCAGTGTCATATTATGGATCATCCATGGTGTGTATGTATGAGAGAGAGAAAGTGTGTTAAAAATTTAAATTCGCACACATTGCATACATTAATATATACACACAGTGTCACACATGTATACACATAGACATAATATATATTACATGTGTGAATTCAATGTGTTACATACACATAAACTTAGTACATATGGAACATATATACGTTTAACATGATGTTTTCGATAAAAAAGCAAGGGTTTAAACCCAATGCAAGTATTTTATTATTAAATTTCAATATCTGTATAAAAAGTTTATCATTCGTATAAGAAAACATGTATAAAGAATTGTTGATAATCAAGTAGATAAACATAAAATCACAAATCATTATACTGATTTGTCAATTATTTTTAAAACTTTATTTTAAAAAATGTGAATTATAATTTGTTCATACTTTAAAATTGTATGTATATATTTGAATTTTACTCAATTTTAACTTAAAATGACATAATGATATTAAAACACATTTGAAAGCAATCATAACACATAATATATATATATTAGTATAAAATCTTTATACTAGTATAAACTAAATCCATGCACATTTTTTATAATTATTTAATATAAATTTTTTCTAAACACTAAACATAGATATATGGATGTTTTGTGTATGTATATGTAAGTCCTAGTGTAGAGTGTGTGTAACGATAAATGCTTGGTCTAGATACTAGATGCTTGAACATTTATTTATATTGTGATCCACTCATCGACTTTATATGTGTGTGCATATGTGTCTCTGGAAGTGCTTATAATGTGTGTGCATGTGTATATGTAAAATTTTGATTGTGTTTATATATGTGTGCAAAAAAAAACATTGAAGTAAAGTAAAAATAATATTAATATACACACTATGAACATATTTTAAATTATACATATAATATATCATTTTATTTAATATATAGTCATATATAGTTTTAATAATATATATTAATTTAATATTGATAATAAGGTTTAACATTGGAATATTCTTGAAATAACAAGAAAATAATTGAGAAAATCCCATTAATATAGGCAAATGTTGAATAATTACTCAAATAATTAAGAATATTATTATATACTAATTTAATTAAGATAATCAGGTTTAATATTGGAATATTCTTGGAATATAAAGAAAATAATGAAGAATATCCCATTAATACAAACAAATGTTGAATAATTACTCAAATAATTAAGAATATATACTAATTTAATTAAAATAATCAGGTTTAATATTGAAATATTCTTGGAATAAAAAGAAAATAATAAAGAATATCCCATTAATATAAAGAAATGTTGAATAATTACTCAAATAATTAAGAAAATAATATTAATATACACACTATGAAATGATACATAATAATATATCAGTATAAGTATATATGTTTATAATATATACTTAATAATATATACTGGAATAATAAGAATGTAAAATAATTATTAAAATTTCATAAAATTAAACAACTTGAATCACTTACTAATGTTAAATACATTAAATGCAATTTATAAAAATCATTGGAATTAGAAAGTATATATGTCAGAAAGTCAGTTATTTATGTCAACTTATTTAAAATTTTATTTTCTTTTCAAAAGTTTGAAATTCTGACATAAGTATTGTCAGTTTAACATGTAAATTTGAAAATACTTTTAATTTCCTACTCAAATTCAGATTTGGTTCCCTCTCTCGTAAGGGTTTCTTCATTTTTATAATTTTTTCTCTTCGAATCTTCTCTTTCCTTGATCAGGAGTGACATTAAATTGGGTGCTATTGTGTATAAAAAAGCACAACGTCCTCAGTGTTGTTTACAAGTAAGTATTATAAATAAATTTAAAAATACTTATAAAAATTCACTTTTTTACATTCTCTCTTAAAATTAAAATTTAGGGGTTTAGGAATTTATTAGGATTGCATTATAATTTGTTAGGGATTTATCCCGTTTACACATCTTTTTTACTTAAGATTATCGGTTAGCCGAGATCTTAAAGAGTTCTCGATGGGGTGGCAAGATTAATCCGGCCATTCCTTTTTCGCCTCCTAAAAGAGGTGGTGGGATTAATCCCGCCCATAACTTTCTGAAACAAGGAAGGAGTGGCGGGATTAATCTCACCAATGCTTCTCACTTCTTAGAAAGGACAGCGGGATTAATTTCGTCGACAACTCACTGAAACAATGAAGAACTGACGGAATTAGTTTTAAAGAGTTGTGAGCGAGATTAATCCCTCCCACCATTCTAGGAGGCAAGGAAGGGGTGGTGGGATTAATCCCGTCACCACTTCCCTGTTTTAAAGAATTGTGAGCGAGACTTATCCCACCGACCAATTTAGGAGGCAGGGAAGTATTGGCAGGATTAATCCTGCCACTCCTTCAAAATCTTTATAAAATCTTGGCTAGCTAAAGATTCTAATTACAAAGGATATGTGAATGGGATAAATTCATATCGGATTCTAGTGCAATCCTAATGGTTTCTAAACCCTTAAAGCAAATGGCACATCATAACAAGCCAATATGTAATCATGCCCATCATTTTTGGAGGTGAATTAATCCCGCCAATGCTTCTCTGTCTTTTAAATGGTGGGCGGGATTAATTCCACCCCCAATTCTAGGAGGCGAGGAAGCATTGGCGGGATTAATCCCACCACCTCTTCCTTATCGGAGAAGTTGTGGGCTGGATTAGTCCAGCCACCTCTTCCCCGTCAATGAGAGTTGTGGGCGGGATTGATCCTGCCAATCTATTCCCCATCGTGACAAAGCATTGGCGGGATTAATCTCGCTGACCTCTTTTGTGTTGGAGGAAGCATTGGCGGGATTAATCCTGCCGACCTCTTCCGCGTCGGAGGAAGCATTGGCGGGATTAATCCCACCGACTCTTCCGCATCGGAGAGAGTCGTGGGCAGGATTAATCTCGCCGACTCTTCCGCATCGGAGAGAGTCGTGGGCGGGATTAATCCTGCCGACTCTTCTGCATTGAAGAGAGTCGTGGGCAAGATTAATCTCGCCGACTCTTCCACTCGAAAAGAGTCGATTAATCCCGCTGACTCTTCCCCGTCAGAGAGAGTCATGGGCGAGATTAATCCCGTCCACCATTTTATTAGGTGGGAAGGGGTGCGGGATTAGTCCTGCCACCACTTGTATTAATCAAGCATGATAATCTATACTTATACATAATTATATATTATTGCACACGCATATATATTAAGCATCCTCAATTCACATTTTTTTGCATATCACATAAATATATATCATAAATGACACAATTATTTATGTGAAGGACAATATGTTTAATATTGTAGATAAAGTATATCTTTTTCAGAACAACGAGATAATTGGCACTGGAACAGTGAAAGTTCGAAATGATAATGCATCATGTCACAATATTGCCCAATGATCTTGTGTGTATATATGGGTGAACACCATTTACAAGCATGTTGAGGTTCCTAAAATGGAATTTGAAGAGGGTTCTCCTATATTATGGAATGTGGATGAAGTCAACGCTTATACAAAGAATGTAGAGTCACAAACAAATAGTAGTACGAGTTCACTATATGATGGCTTGCCTGTTGTGATGGATGAGGTGATTCTCTTTCTTCATGAGATCGAGGTTGGGAAAGGCATCATCATAGCTGTGATAAGCACAAGGTTGTCGTTCTTATTATTCACATGTCTTACGACTGTCCCATCAATCTTGCGGAAGGGAAGACTCCACTGTTCGGACCGATTTATGTACTGTCACCTATAGAATTGGAGGTTCTTTGCCAATATATTGAGGGCAACTTAGGATTCGGCTTCATTCGTCACTCAAAGTCCCCTACAGGAGCACCTATCTTCTTTGTTAAGAAGAAGATGGGAATTTGCGTTCGGTTGTGGACTATAGAGGTTTAAATCAAGTCACCATCCAAAATCGGTACCTGTTGCCATTGATCCTGAAACTTCTCGATTGGCTACGAGGAGCAAAGGTGTTCACGAAGATCGACTTACGAGGGGCCAACAATTTTGTACAGAATCGTCTAAGCAATGAGTGAAAACTGCTTTTGTACAAGGTATGGACACTTCAAGTACATGATGATGTCTTTCGGACTTACAAATGCCCAAGCCGTGTTCCAACACATGGTGAATGACATCTTTCGCAACTTCTTGGACCAATTTATGGTGATCTACCTCGATGACATCCTGATTTTCTCCAAAGGACAAGGTGGCACATGATAAGCATGTACGACTAGTTCTACAAAAGCTTCGCGAACATGGCCTATATGCGAAGTTGAAGAAGTGTTTTTTTGACAGGGATAATGTGGAGTTCTTGGGCTACATCGTCTATCCTCCCGGTGTCTCAATGGACATGCACAAAGTAAAGACTGTTGTGGAGTGGGAGAGGACTAAGTCTGTACGAGACGTATAATGTTTCCTTGGTTTCGCAAATTTCTACAGGACTTCTCCAAGTGTGTACTTCCACTCACAGAACTTACCAAGCGTACATTAGTCCAACAAGGCAGAACAAGCATTCATAGCACTCAAGAACGTCTTCACGATAACTCCAATTTTAGCACATCCTAATCCTTCTTGTCCCTTCTTCGTTGAAGCAAATGCTTCGGACTTTGTAATAGGTTCTATTTTATCACAAGTTAGAGAAAATAAGTTACTCCATCCTATAGCCTTTTACTCTCGTAAGTTCCTTTTGGTAAAGATCAATTACGAGATTTATGACAAGGAACTCAAGGCCACTATGGATTTGTTCGAGGAGTGGCGGCACTTCTTAAGAAGGTGCTACACATTCTGTACAAGTTCTTACGGATAATAAGAACCTAGAGTTTTTTTAAATGACTTGAGTTTTCAATTGACGACAGGCTAGGTGGGTGGAATTCTTATCATGTTTTGATTTTGTTATTGTCTACAAGCTGGTTTTTGGAATGGTAAAGCGGATGCATTGTCTAGGCGCTCTTATCTTGCATCGACCTCGAACAATCCTGCATACGACTGTCAAAAGCAAGTGTTGTTGGGTCCTGATTGATTTTGGCTTGTGGCACTACATATTCATCAAGCTCCAACAAATTCAACACTTCTACAGGGCATCCATTTGCAATTGGCTATAGATGACTTGATGAAGAATGTGTTCTCACACATTAGTTCTGACATTGCAAGTTCCTCTTTCTCCAATTCCCGTACAAACTACAAGTTGTTTGCCATACATGATGAACTCATGTATTAGGAAGGTCTCTTGTACATTGTTTACAGGACTCGTGTGGTACAAGATTGTCATATACCCCGGCTACAGGACATTTTGGTTGGCCAAGACAGTTGAGTTGGTGACTTGTTGCAAGGTTTTGTGAAAAAGTTTGTACGGAGTTGTGACACTTGCAACAGGTTAAAGATGCCTTGTCATGCGCCCTTTAATCTTCTTTGTCTTCTTCATGTTCCCTAGAGATCCATTTTTATGGATTTTTTCATAGATCTTCCTCCTTTTCGTGGATTTGATGCAATTCTTGTGGTGGTGACTATCTTACCAAATAGGCTCATTTCCTGCCCTATAACAAAATGGCTACATGCTAGACAACTGCTGAATGGTGATCCGCGAAGTGTTCCAACATCATGGTCTTTCTGAGAGCATTGTTTCTAATCGAGGGCCACAATTCATGTTTAGATTTTGGTGAGAGCTTCTTTGGAGTCTACAAGTTAAAGCAGATCTTTCTTCAGGATATCATCCACAAACTAATGAGCAGTCAGAATGCACGATTAAGACCTTGGAACAGTATCTTCGCTACTTCATCAGTTACTAACAGGACAACTTGTTGGACCTTCTTCCTATGGCGGAGTTTACTTACAACAACTCCGTTCATACATCTACAGGCTAGACACCTTTCTTCGCTCTTATAGGTTACCATCCACGTTTTGGCTTTGCTCCTTATGCTTCTCCTTCTTCCGATTCTGAAGTACATAATCATCTCCAGCACCTTCATTAGGTACATGATGATTTCCAAGTTTCATCTTTAGCAAGCATAGGAACGATATAAGCATCACGTTGATGCTCATCGTCAGTTGGCACCTGCATACAAGGTTGGTGATCTCATGTGGCTTCTTTGTCGGCATATCTGCACCAACATGCCTTCTTCTAAGTTGGATTTTCAACAATTGGGCCCTTATAGGATTGTGACTGAGGTCAATCCTATACTTTTCGACTAGAGCTACCATCTATTATGAAACTTCATCCTATATTTCACACCTCTTTGTTGAAATCATATTATTGTTCTTCTCTTCTTGGTCGTGCTTCTTCTCCTCCCCTCATGTGTCATTGGTGATGAATCTAGGGGTTGAACAACCTAAGCTTGTTAGCATGAGCCTTTTTCATGAAGCACTCACAAGGTCATATACGAAAGGTTATTTGCCTACCGATGCACTTGGGAACCTATATCCAATTTACTCCATGCTTTTTCCAAGGTTGTTGCCTTTCATCAACATTATCATGTTAAACCAAGTCCTAGGACTCATGTAACTTATCCTTAGGGAGAGGTGCTGTCACGACCCGATACAGAATATAGGATATGCTTACAGGATATGACCTACAAGATACAAAATATAGGATACGGGATACATGATATACCTACAAGATATACCTACAGGATATGCTTACAGGATATACCTACAAGATAATTATTTTTATCTCATGCCTAGATTAGCTCTTGGAGTATCATTTTTAGCTTATGCTTAGATTAGCTCTTAAGTTATGAATATAAAATCTTCGACCTAATTGTTGTATAATCAGTTACTATCAACACCAGTCATTCTACATAATTTTGTCATGTTCCTTATTTTGTCTTGTTCTTTACTCTTGCCTTTCAAGCCTCCTTGTTCTTATGTTCTTAGGTCGTAACTTGATAGGTTCTACATTTATGGTTGAGGCATTTCATGTTTTGACATCTCAATTGGGGATATGCCACACCTTCACAAGTACTTATCATCTAAAACAAATGGTTTGGTGGAACAACTTGTCAATACTTTCAAGGGATGATCACAAAGTACGTGAACTTTCAGCATTCGGATTGGGATGGTTATTTGTTGTTTCTCTGATATGCTTATATCACTAAAATACAGAGTTTTGTTGGTACTTCGCCATATAAGCTCTTATATGGTCATGACCCAGTGTTGCCAATGGAGTTAGGTCTACCTTCTCGCTTGCCACGAGCTACTAATGCTAGGTCCTGGATTTAGTAGTTGACGAGCATCTCTTCCATTAGTCAGAGTGGAGACTGCAAAACACTTGGGTCGCATACAAGTTGAATAACAACGACACTACAACTCTCATCATCATCCACTTGCAAAGTATAAGGTGAATAAGTTGGTGTTGATTCGTTTTCACAAGCTTATGGTACATGGTTTAGCCAAGATTCTCCTGCTTAGTAAAAGGGACCATATTAAGTGTTGTGGCAGGTAGTACCACAGTTTATAAGGTTCAACACGATGTCAACCTGATCCTTTAGAGATTGTGCATGTGCACGTTGAAGTGTTTTGTGCAACAAGGCTAAGAACAAGTTGTGCTACCTACATATCCACCAATGCCTCCTCTTGCTGTTCCTCCTGATCTGAGCCCATTTACTAGAGAACCCTAACCACCTTCCATCTTTCCAAGAGAAGGGGATAATGTAAGGTCCACGTGTACAATTGCATGTTATCCACCAATGCCTCCTCTTGATGTTCTCCTAATCCGGGCCCATCTACCATAGAACCTAACCACCTTCCATCCTTTCAAGAAGAGGGGGTGATGTAAGGTCCATGTGTACAATTACATGAGTGTAATAGATTTTCATGCCGTTAGATTGATTTCAATCTAGACCACTCATTCTTATATATAAGTTAGGGTTATTAGGTTAATAGACACATTTATGTATTTTGAGTTTTCACATATAGTTGCATACTAAAATGAATTTACTAGTGAAGTGACAATCCCAACTTCAATGACTCTGTGTGTCTGTAGTTCATTACTAATGATATTTACTTGTTTAAGTACTTGGGCGTTCAAAGTACTATCATTTAAGTTGTAAACATACAAGTATACCTTTGTATACAAACATACACACACGTATGTAGAAACGCTTAACATGCAATTGTTGTGCACACCTTTGTTCTAATCACAACTCAAGTGGATGAGTAGTGTATGTTTCAATACGAAATGAAGTATATCAGTTATGTGCCATTTAACTAAGGAGTTATTATTAATTTTAGAGTTTATCGACCCTAAGTCAAATATTTTGGCTAATTAGTTATATATGTATCTATAAGACATGCTTACCATTGCAGCTTTCCCTTAAAAGGCCTTAATTCTTCATTAGTGGTTAAACTCGTAATATCTTGCATTAGAGGAAATAATACACATGTTGACTTCATTAACGTGTATGTGTGTACTCATGATCAACTTTAGCATTTCCATACATCTCGATGATCTCATCAACATATGTATTTATTATTAATTACTGATAGTTACCTTGTAGCTGCCAAGTACACACATTTGATTTGTAAACCCAAGTCTACCTAGTGTTAGACCTGATTCTTCTAGTGTGGACATTTCCCAAGCTTGCGCAATTGTTCAAGTTATGTACTCTTCCTTGCCACACCTAAAATGTGTTTGTAATCCAGACTCTAATGGCTCAAAACACATGAGCACACACATGTGTACATGTATATACACATAAAATGTCAAAGCGTATGTTTACCTTTTGTCCACAGTATTCTAATGCCAGCTTCTCAACTTTCCCTCCACCAGCAACGATGTCCTAATACAGTTTTTCTTACACTTAAATATTATTTTTTCTTATATTATTATTACTACACTTTTTATACTAGTAATATATATATATACAAAATTATATAATTATATGGTCAATCTTCCATATCTTTTTATAAATTTATATAGTTAAAGAAACAATTTGGTACTATTATTAAAGATTTGATTATAATTATGAATATTAAATATACTATATTTTATAATTTTATAATTGGTTTAAGCTTCAGAAAACATACATTTTTTGTAATTTTATTAATCGTGATCTTATCAACGCTTCTTGACATCCACCATATCGAATGGATTTAACATTTATAAAACATGTTGGGTCTTTTTTTATTAGGAGACCATATTTTCTCTAGGCATCCATTGTACCTTTCACTCTCCTTCTCATATCACTTTTTTTGTGGTTTGAACCATGCAACCTTTACCATACTGCTTTTTGTGATGACTTTAGATGTGTCGATGAATTAACTTATCCAAATAGGTTGATTATATAGCACATCTGGAGTAATGAGGATAATCATTAGTTTTTAAAGATCCTTGTAACAATTAAAGTATGGTTTAGGTTTTTAGTTCTTTTGTTCAACAAAGTGTATGGTTTGCACTTCCATATTACTACTAGCTTCTATGTCGTTTGCGCTCATTGATGTTGTTTCAATCGTCTCTTGCCACCTTGTTTTAGGCCAAAAAGGGTGTTACAATTCTATACTTGTGACAACAGGCCTTTCTAACTCTCAAACAATAGTTTTCCAATAATTGATCACATGCTTATATAGTTCTGAGTAACCAGTTGCCTTATCAAAATTCTTTAGCATCGATTTTTGAACCCATGTCACATATTTTTTGATGTTATCAATAATAAACTCTCGTTCCTTGATTTGGGCACTCAATAGAATAGAGTTTGGTTGTCCTTTTGAAGTGACTTTTCATCTTTTCTACTTTGAAGAGCATTAAACCCTCTTTCGGTAACCCTCCTATTCTGACGGCCGTAACTTGTACTGTATAACATGTATAACCATCTCTTATAAAGAAGAAGAATTGTAGTGGCACAAGGTGACCAGTTAAAGAATTGCTCCCCTCTTTAATATATTCTTTATTAGAGTTTTAACCCAAAGGGTCAACATGCTGTTAAGTGGCCATTTGGCGTCATCACCCTATGAGCAACTGCTAAGTCTTTCAAGATAACCCTAAGAGTCTGACTCATAGGTCTAATTAGGCAAAAGACTTAGAGTCTACCTAAGTCCCCTGGAATGACCATCCCCTAAACCCTAGAGGATAACCCGAGTAAACTTTAGGATCCTGTCCCAGTAAACCTAACAGGCTCATGCCCTAACCCACAAAGGAGATGTGTCTCACAACATACCCCCCGTGATAGAGCTAAGCATCGTCACTTACCCCTTGAGAATCATCCTCATCCAGGAATACAACCCTTTAGGGTAACAAGAGGTACGAACCAATGACTAACCCCTAAGGATTTGGGTGGTCAAGTCATACCCTAGACCTAGGCCCTAAGGCTAAGTTTGGATAACCCTAAGTACATGACCTTATGAGTGCTTCACGAAAAGGCTCTTGCTAATAAGCTTAGGTTGTTCAACCCTTGAATTCCAAGGAAACACTCCCCTAGCCAAGTGGCCTAAGCACACCTAGTTATGAGACCTAGCCTCCCTTGAGCAAATGCCCAAGGCTTAGCACCTTAGCACGAGCACAAGCATGCCTGTTTGTTAAAGTATCCAACCCCTTGGCGACAAACTCATGACACAACCCCAAAGGGCATGTCTTGGGCATTGTATTGTGTGACGTCTAGCCTAATGTCACATCTCCATGTGACACTACCTTCCAAGATGTGGGCTATCATGCCATAGCCCTTAGATTTAAGAGTTGCACCAAGTATATATATTATATATATATATAAGTTATTGTTAATAAGTTATATATATATATATATATATATATAACTTGTTAATAAGTTATATAAGTTGGCAATATATATATATAAGTTATATATATATGATTATTGCTTCTCCTCCAAGACAACTTATAAGTATGGCAATATATATATATAAGTTATATATATAGATTATTGCTTCTCCTCCAAGACAACAATCCTCTAACTATTCACCCTCACTCCTATGGAACTCAATAATATCATACATCCCTAAGGCATGAACTCATGCAACATCTGGGTAAAGGCCATATGCATACCAAGGTACCTCATATCACTCAAGATGGACCACCAGACCTCCAAACCTACCTTCAAGAGTTGGACGTTGGTGACAGCTTCATAATAACATCAAGCACTATGACTAGCTAAACAACCTCATTTATATGGCATGTGTCAGTTTCTTATCCTAAAATATTTTAAGAAAATATTCTAGTGTTAACATATATCAACATCATCATTAATTTAGTATATTCTGTTAGTTCATAACAAACAAGCCACCTCGAGATAACACATGAGGAAGGTTAGAATCAATGGTTTAACTAATGAAATCTATTACCCATTGTATATGCAAATGTAAGTCTATAGCTTTGAACTTTTAATGACGTTATTGATCAATGAGGAGCCATTGAGAGCTCATTTTGAATATGAAAGTAAAGTTACATTGTACAAGTATAGCTCAGAGTGAGCATGTAAGGTTGTTAAAGAATGATTCTTAAAGGAATTTTCTTTATTTATATTTTAATTTTCTTCAGAATTAATTCTTATATTAATGTGTTATATATACATAAGCATTCATTATTTTATGACTCTCTTTAATATGATTAAAAAAAACATATGTATAAATGTTTGATTATGAAATTATATAACCAACATGTAATCATGTTGATGTGTTGTTAAAAGGATTTCAATTAGCATTCTAGTAATTCATGTAAATGCAAGTATTTTTTATGGTTTAATAATATAGTTATTCTAAAGCAAATTAAGGCAGTTACATCATTTTGACAAAAAAATGTTCAATATTATTTATTTATCTGTAATAATGTAAATTATTAATCAAAATCAAGGGCTTTGTTATTTATATGTGAAAACAAAGTGGTGTGGATTATGTTTTATGTAATACATCTTTATTTAGTGATTAAAGAGAAAAAGAATTTGTTTAATTCAAATTATATATTATGATTTTTTAGTTACATGTATAAGTACTTAACCATAGTGCAAACAAGGTGTAATCTTCATTTACGTTAAAGTTTTATTTTACCACGTTACAAGGACAATTAATAATTTTAAATATTAAAAAATGTTTTTAAAGACATTTTATAAATTGTATATTATTAGTTGCAAATGAGTGATTAGTACAACATTAATACATAGTAATAAATTTACATTTCATTCAAATGTTTAATATAATAACGAGTGTTGTCTAGTTAAAACCGTTTTATGATATATAATAAATGAAAAGTAGTGGAGTGGTGATGTTGATATTACTACTTAATCATGTTAGAAATGATAACATATACATGCTAAAAGATATTTATTTTGTGAATTAAAAGTTTGAAAGAATGATTGAATGATGAAATAAATGTTATAAAGTCGAATTTCATTTAAAAAATGAAATTCATTTTTGAAGTAGTTATATATTATAACAATTTATGTAATTAAAGATATTAATGCATGTGCAAATAAAAGAGTGTTTGATAATTAAAGATGCTAAATTAATTTATGTGTTCCATAATATAATAATGCTAATGTATTATCAATATTTCATATATTAAATTAAGTAACCATATGCGTGGACTATGTATAAAATGATTTCTATATACAATTGATTAAACCATGTTGGTGGTACTTTATTTGTTCTATCAAAACCATTATGCATTTTATGTATAAAATCAGTTAAATCTTTTTTTTTTACTTTATAAAATTTCAAAAAATGCATATATATAATCCCATGTGAAAAGTTACGAAGAAATAAGAATGCTACGTGTATTACACAATTTATATATGTATGTATGTATGTATGTATAATTAATTTATATATAAAGAAATTTTAATATCGGAAAATATATATTTTGATGATAGTTTTATTTTCCAAAAAGATGTTTATTTTAACAAAAACATTGTCACAAATTTAATTAAACACAGCTGCTTATTGTTTGCCTTGGACTGCTTATTCAAAGAAAACGTACAATTCAAATTGTGTGTATAGTGCTTGGCAGATGCTTGGAATGTTCCTACATGGCTGCATTGAACTTGCTTGGAAACAACTCAAGACACATATCTTGGTTGAGAAGTTTACATCAATTACAATTAAATAACGTACAATATTGGCGTTCAAATTTAAACACCATACGTATATATATTCCGCTGCAAGGCAAAGACACGTGTACGGCACCTATCGCAGCTACCTATATCACCGTCATTTTCAATCACGTTCTTATTTAAAATGAAGTAGAAAACGTAAAATAACTCTGTGCTTGCCGGCCTATAGTAGATACATCATCCTCTTATATAATTTCTAATACAAATTTACCATTGTTAGTTAGTACAGTCTACATAGTAACCGACGGATGCATGTAACTTATGAGTCGTTTTCCACTACAAGTGATTCACTGTAGAATGTTCAGAACCCGGTATGCCAGATCAACTATCATTTGCAGACAAGGAAGATCATTTGTCAATTCAATAGCGTATATAAGACAAATGAAATATACACACTCCAGATGTCCAGTGGATAACACACACAAACACACATCTGTTGGGACATAAATATAATTCCCACTTTGAGAACATAATGTACAATGTTCTCTGCTTTTGCTGATTCTTGGTAAAGCTCCTTTGCATTATGTTTGTGTTTGAGTGTTTGTATAAGCGAGAGAATAACTTCAACAAGTCAGGGGCGCCACTTGTCAGAGAAGGAACGACTGCTTTAAGGTTTAATATAGCTTCAATTTCCTTTCAGGAAGTCAAATTTAACCATTTTAGTTAAAACAATACTGGTCAGGGTTCAATACCAGTCCCCTACAAATGAATGCTGACGTGTCAATATCGTCTTTTGACTTGGCCGTGTTATCGCCGTCAAACTCGGACGCATTAAGCTTCTTAATATATACTTTAATATAAAGCTATCAATTGGGAAATAAGGGAAGAACTCCATTACACTCCTGTTTGCCCTTTTTTCCCCTTTTTCCCCTTTTCATCTTGTATGTCTCAAACAGATTTGGAATACAGAAGGATTCATAATCTGGCGGAGAAGGAAGCGGGATACAAGGTGCTCCGGAAGCTGTACAAGGCGATATCGGACGGTGATGTAGAGGCGGTAAAGGCCTTAGTGGCCGCTGATATCGAGTGGTGGTTCCACGGACCGAGGTTCGAGCAGCACCTTATGCGCATGTTGACCGGCATTGACCGTCTGGGTTTGATCAGCTTCAAGCCGAGCCGAGTCTGCTACGTAAAGGGGAAATTCCTAACGGAGGGATTCCTCGGCGCATCCACATGCTGGGTGCACGTATTCACAATCAAGTCTGGGAAAGTAACAGAACTCCGAGAGTACTTCAACACTCGGTGACCGTCACCTGTGCCGGTCTCTGCAGCAGTAACCCGCTGTGGCAGAGCCAGGTGTCGGAGCACGGTACTCCCATGCCTGAATTGATCGTTGTGTGCGTGGTATAGTCAAGGAAAGAGACACTAGATAGTGATGAATCTTGTGGTTGATCTTCTTATTAGTGCTTGGATAAACAATAAATTGAACATTTCTTTAAATAATTGCTCATGGAAGCTCTTATTATAATAGTATATCCATATAAAAGTTTAGCCACTGAGATTGATGTGTATTTGTTGATTTATCCTGATGTTTTCTGCCCATTATATATATATATATATAATTGAGATTGAAATGAAATGGGATTTGAGGGTTTTTAATGGGAGGGATGCATTTGCCCTATTGGAGGAAGCGGGGGAGATGGCGGCGCTTGGCGGCGCTGGGCAAGATCTTGGGGTTCTTTGTGGCGTTGGTTCCTCTGCTTCAGCTGGATTTCGTGGGCGATTCGTGGAAATCGATCTTCTCTGTGAGTCAGTGCGTGGCGAGCGTGTCTCTGTGTATGTATGTAACAGCGATGTGTGTGCGTGTACATATGTCGATATATTACCATCTCATTTGACAAAGTGTATGCAAACAGACACCTTGTCTAATTCGAAATATAAGACATAAACACACGCACACAACAACATTAAGAAATACAG
>PUQB01000978.1:0-21260 GCA_003024785.1 Selaginella tamariscina
CGGTCTTTGACATGTAAATTTTTGAAAATGCATTTAATTTCCCACTCAAATTCAGATCTGGTTCTTTCTCCGGCAAGGGTTTCTTCATTTCTGTATTTTTCACTCTTTAGATCTTCTTTTTTCTTCATAGTGATCATCTCAGGAGCGAGATTAAATTGGGTGCTATTCTTTATAGGAAAGCACGGCGCCTTCAGTGCTGTTTACAAGTAAGTATTATAAACAAATTTAAAAATACTTATAAAGATTCACTCTCTTACATTCTCTCTTAAAATTACAATTTAGGGGTTTAGGAATGCATTAGGATTATAATATATTCCGTTAGGGATTTATCCCGTTTAAATATCCTTTTAACTTAATATTCTAGGTTAACCGGGGCGGCGGGATTAATCCGGCCATTTCTTTTTCGCCTCTTCGAAGAGGTGGCGGGATTAATCCCGCCACCATCTCTCGGGCAATGCTTCTCCGCCACTGAAAAAGAGTGGCGGGATTAATCCCGCCGATAACCTTCTCAACTGATGAAGAGTTACCAGAATTTATTAGAAAGAGTTGTCGGCGGGATTAATCCCGCCAACCATTTTAGGAGGCAGGGAAGGGGTGGCGGGATTAATCTCGCCACCACATCCCTGTTTTAAGGATTTGGGGACAGGATTTATCCCGAGATCTCTTTGAAATCATAGTTTTGGAGAGAGTTATGTGCGGGTTTAATCCCGCCACCCATTCCCCGTCGTAAGAATTGTGGGCGGGATTAATCCCGCCGACTCTCTCCGAAGGGGTTGAGTCGGCGGCGGGATTAATCCCGCCGACCGTTCCTCGTCGGAGGGATTCGTGGGCGGGATTAATCCCGCCCATCAGTTGTATTAATCAAACATGAGATATTATCTCTAAACATAATTATGTATTATTGCATATGCATATTATTAAGTAACCGTAATTCAGATTTCTTAGAAATATTGCATAAACAGATATCATAAATAATACAATTATTTATGTGCAGGACAATATGTTTAATACTGGAGATAAAGTATGTCTTCTTCGGAACAACGAGATAGTTGGCACTGGAACTGTGGAAGTTCGAGATAATAATGCATCATGTCACAATATTGCCCAAGGATCTTGTGTGTACGTATGGGTGAACACCATTTACAAGCATGTTGAGGTTCTGGGAATGGAATTTGAGGAGGGTTCTCCTGTATTGTGGAATTTGGATGAAGTCAAGGCTGACACAGAATATGCAGAGTCACAAACAAATAGTAGCACGAGTTTACCAGATGATGGCTTGCCTGCTGTGATGGATGAGGTGATTCTCTTTCTTCGTGAGATTGAAGTCGGAAGAGGCATCATCACAGCTATAAATCCAATGGAAGCAGTGTCAGAAGAGAAACTAGGGTCCGACTTCGTGGGTGTAGTTGTGACAGAGGTTTCACCTAATGGCACATTGTATCCTGGATCCCTCGTGAGGTGGCGAACATCTGAATTAAGACGGCAAGATGGTTCAACATATTCTGGGTTGGATTTCAATAATAACAACCCGGAAGAACAACTCATATTTGAAGAGGTTCCTTGCATTGGTCCTATTGTAAGAAAAAGGCGATTCATGGGTTGTAGATCTTCCCCTGCAAGTTTCAGCAAGAGGGTAAAGATGGATCCTACATCTTCCGAAAGTGTTACGAGCATTTCCACGATTGACTGTTGCAAGAAGAAGTGTTGTCAGATGGCAGACCGGAATGAAATTACCCAATGTAGACATGTCTTTCGTATGCTCACCCAAAAGCAAAGGCATGAGTTTGTATATGCTGCACTAACTGGGTGTATTGATGGAATGGCCTCGGACACAGGTTATCAGAGTACATCCATGGTATTTAATAAGGTGGCCATCTGCTTCAAAGCTTGGTACAGTATATACGGGATCCCAAAGACCACGTTCTACCGTCGGAGGGATGAGTGGCTAGATGGAGCGCGAACCTCAGTTCATGGGAACACTCGCTTGGTCAAAACCCGCTCTCACATCATGGCAGCCATAGAGATACTCAAGGCTTTTGTGGAAGCAAATGCAGACAGGATGCCTCACAAATGCCGAACCACAAATGCAGGGGTCAGGGAAAATCTCAAGGTTTTGCCTTCAATCTACACTCAATTGAAGCTGTGTGAACATGTGAACAAGTGCCTCAGTTTGATGGGGCTCCAAGCAATCTGCACTGGTACCTTCAACAACATATGGAATACTCATTTTAAGGATGTGGAGATTGCAAAACACTCTAGCTTTTCCAAGTGTGACACTTGTACATCATTGAAGGCTGCAGAGGCTTGTGCAAAAACCTTGGTGGAGATCACTACCATTCAAAGAAGATGGAGGCCCACATGATTGCACAACAAACTTGCCGGTCTCAGTACTATGCACACCGCATGCTTTCTGTGTCACGCCCATCAGAGTACCTGTGCTTGATCCATGACAAGATGGATCATTCAAAGACCAGCATTCCAAAGCTCTTTGCAACACCAAAGTGCCTTGGAAATGTCATGAAACTTCCGATTTCATTGACAGGTGTGCTAACACATGGACACGGTTGTGAGTCATATGGACACTTTTCACTTCCACATTGGTCTAGCGACTCCAATTTCACTATTGGGTCGTTAGCCATGTGTTTCAGAAACCTTGAAGCCCACTCACAGACAAGTCCTATCAGTGATCTCAAAGTGAAGAAACAACACCTTCAACCTTTACATAATGCTCTCATGAACACATCTGCACTTGAGGCTACTTGGGAATATGAGAGGCATTGTCAGCAACCTGCACAAAAAACAGATGGCCCTGTTGAGAGTTCTGGTTCAGTGGAGGGATCTAGCTCAAATAGTGTACATGTGTCCTCAACATCAAATAAGCTTCCTCGTCATTTGCTTTTACAGATGGATAATTGTGCAGGCGAGAACAAAAATAGGTAAATCATTTTACTTAAGGGTTTCTCAAGCTCATACTTACTTTTATTTTCTAGATATGTGCTAGCATACTTGTCAATGCTTGTTGCCAAAGGTGTGTTTGAAACAATCACGCTCAGTTTCCTTATGGTTGGTCACACTCATGAAGATATTGATGCGTTCTTCAGCAAGGTCTCCAACTCTACAAAAAGGACAAGTGCACTTACCGCATATGATGAATCTTTTTGAAAATTGCATCTCCAAAAAAAGTTGTGCTTTGCTTGTGACTGAGGTGCCAGACTTCAAAAAATTTCTCAAGGAGTATATAAAAGAAGGGAGTGATTCTTTAGTTGGTCACCTTGTGCCGCTACAATTCTTTTTCTCCATACGAGATGGTATACCTATTATGCAGTACAAGTTACGGCCATCAGAGCAGGAGTGGTTACCGAAAGAGGGCTTAATGCTCTTCAAAAGTGGAGAGGATGGAAAGCCACTTCTCCCAGAAGGACAACCAGACCCTATTCCATTGAGTGCCCAGCTCAAGGAACAAGAGGTTATTATTGATGGCATCAAAAAATATGTGGCATGGGTTCAAAAATCGATGCCAAAGAATTCTGATAAGGCAACTGGTTACTCAGAACTATATAAGCATGTGGTCACTATTGGGAGACTGTTGTTCGAGAGTTGGAAGGGCCTACTGTCACAAGTACAGAATTGCAACACCCTTTCTGGCCTAAAACAAGGTGGCGAGAGGAGATTGAAATGACATCACTGAGCATAGACGACATAGAAGCCAGTAGTGATGTGGAAGTGCAAACCCCACACTTTGTTGGACAAAGGAACCAAAAACCTAAAAGCATACTTTGATTGCTGCAAGGATCTTCAAAAACTAATGATGGTTCTCATTACTCCAGATGCGTCATATAATCAGCCTATTGGATGGGTCAAATTATCGACACACCTGAAGTAATCACAAAAAATAGTATTGTTAAGGTGCATGGTTCAAACCAAAAAAAGGCGACACGAGAAGGAGAGCGAAAGATATAATGGATGCTAGAGAAAACATGGTCTCCCAATCAAAAAGACCCAGCATGTTTTATAAATGTTAAATCCATTCGATATGGGTGGATGTCAAGAAGCGTTGATAAAGTCACGATTAACAAAACTGCAAGGGAATGTATGTTTTTTGAAGCTTAAAGCAATTACAAAATTATAAAATATCATATATTTAATATTCATAATTATTTAAACTCTTTAATAATAGTTCCAAATTGTATACTTAACTATATAAATTTAAAAAAAATTATGGAAGATTGACTATATATTATAGGATTTTATATATATATTTACTACTACAAATTTTTAATTAATAATTTAAATATTAATATTTTTAATAACAACATCAATATTTATATAATGTACTCTTATGCTCTTCCTTAATTGTTATATTAGGCAATATATTATATAATTTAATGCATTCTACTTTTATAATGTTATTAATTTTTGTTCAATGAATGCTATAATTTATTAAAGGGTAGAATACAAAATAGAATATTCTAAAGAATATTCTCTTTTCAAACATATATTCTAAAGAATATTCCTTTAATATTAGAAAATGCTAATTAAATAGCTAAAATTGCTAATTATTAGGAAATGGGACTATAGCCATGCCCATTTTAGTTACAACTTGCATAAGTGGTCAGATCTGCAAAGTTCCACCAACGCGGCGCATGCAGCTCTTGCTGCATCCTCCAAGGTTGTTGCGCAGGCTCTCTCTCAAGCATCCGTGGTTCCTCTCCATCAAACTTTTCTTCAAAGCCAAAGATCAACATGCCAGAGAAGTTCAATGGTAATCGCCCAATTTCCAAGGTTTCTTGAATCAGATCAGGCTTTTGATCCGCATGCAACCAAGCCGCTACTCAACTGATGCATAAAAGATTGGCCTTTTGGCATCCTTACTAATTGAATCCCCACGGGCTTGGGTTGCCCCTTTGCTGGAGCGTGACGACCCATTGATGGAAGACTTTGAAGGCCTTTGAAGCCTACTTTGGAGATCTCGATAAGTACCATTCCGCATGCACGAAGTTACGGAAGCTCACATAAGGATTCCGACCAACTTCCGTCTATGCATCCGAATTTCAGCAACTTTGCACGAACATTCCATGGGACAAGACTGCATTGATCGAACACTTCCGTTTTGGGTTGAGGGATGACGTGAAGGACCTTCTCCTTACGTTATCGGATGCCCAAACCTTAACGAAGATCATGCAATAGACCATTCACTACGACAACCGTTTGTTCGAGCGTCGTCAGGAAAAATCCCGTCATTAATTCCTACAAGCCAATCTTGTAGCTGTAGCACATATTCCTACGACACCTTCTGGAGTATTTCTTATGGAGGTTGACAAATACAAGCCTGGCCCACTTTCAACTGCTGAGAAGTAACGTCGTCGTGGTGAGAACTTATGCTTGTATTATGGTGAAGCAGGACACAGGGGCAGAATGTCTTATTAAAGCCAGGAAGTTCAAGACGCGTGAAGTTGAAGCCGAAGTTCAGTCGGAAAACTTCAATGTCCACTTTGTCTAGGAGCTGCGAAGTTGGAGGTAGGTGCAGGCTCCATTAGTGCTACTCATACCATTCCATCACTCAAGTTTCCTGTACACATTCGCCTCAATAATCACGAGCTCAAGGAGTTTGCCCTGTTAGACACTGGTGCAAATGCATACTTCATGGATGACACTTTTGCAACTCAATATGGCATTCCAGTGGTGAAGTTGAAGCGTGCAGTTCCTGTAAAGGTTACAGATGGTCGTCTGATTGCTTCTGGCGCAGTTACTCATGCTACCACACCTCTCTCTTGCACTCATGGCGCATTCAACTGTTCGATTTCCTTCAACTTGATCAAGACTCGGACGACTTCCATCGTTTTGGGCATGCCATGGTTCGTGGTTGCAAATCCTCAAATCGACTGGAGGTCTAGGATGCTCACGTTTTCCTCTCTAGCAGCTAGGATCAATTCTGTACCTTCCTACGTGCAGGATATGACCTTAGTGTCTGAGGCAGTACAAGCTACAGGATTGACCGTGCCTGTTCCTGTATCAGTGTTGAAGATTCCTCCTCAACAGGATCCACCTCCTATTAGTTCGTCAGCACATTTGCAAGCTCTCCTCACTCCTGTGCATTCTGTACAAGATTCTTCTAATTTTGTACACTCGTCAACATCCGCATAGTTTTTTCCCCAATCTTGCCTCTTTTCATTACTCTGCTTCTTTTCCATCCCCCAAGATCCTTCCTCTTTTTCATTCACTGCTCCCTCCTTCTCCTCTCCGAGTTCTTACCACTACTATGCATGAACTTGCCACTGATCCTGCTCCTTTTCATCTCTTTGCTTTTCAAGTAACACCTACGTCCTCTTTTACCTCTCATGTATCTGACTCTCCTGTTTTTCAATCCCCTTCTCCTCCTTCTACTTCTTCCTTACCATCCAATATCACTCCTTTCAGGACGTTTTTGATAAGCACAAGGCTGCAATTCTTCTTATTCACAAGTCTTACGACTGTCTTATCAATCTTACGGAGGGAAAAACTCCACAATTTGGACCAATTTATGCCCTGTCACGTACAGAATTGGAGGTTCTTCGCCAGTACATCGAGGACAATTTGGCATTTGGCTTCATTCATCACTCAAGTCTCCTGCATGAGCACCTATCTTCTTTGTCAAGAAGAAAGATGGGAGTTTGCGTTTGGTTGTGGACTACAGGGGTTTGAATCAAGTCACCATTCGAAACTGGTACCCATTGCCATTGATCCCGGAACTTCTCGATCGACTACGAGGAGCAAAGGTGTTCACGAAGATTGACTTACAAGGGGCCTACAATCTTGTACGGATTTGTCCAGGCGATGAATGAAAGACTGCCTTTCGTACAAGGTATGGACATTTCGAGTACACGGTGATGCCTTTCATACTTACAAATGCCCCAGCCATGTTTCAACACATGGTGAACGAATCTTTCGCGACTTCTTGGACCAGTTTGTGGTGATCTACCTCGATGACATTTTAATTTTCTCCAAGGACCAGGCATCACATGACAAGCATGTACGACTAATTCTACAGAAGCTTCGCGAGCTTGGCCTATATGCGAAGTTGGAGAAGTGTTTTTTCGACAGGGATACTGTGGAGTTCTTGGGATGCTGGCGTTTTCATGGACATGCACAAGGTGAAGACTATTGTGGAGTGGGAGAGGCCCAAGTTTGTATAAGACGTACAATGTTTCCTTGGCTTTGTAAACTTCTACAGGCGATTCATACAAGACTTCTCCAAGCATGTACTTCCACTCACAGAATTCACCAAGCGCACAGGGGATTTCTCTTGGTCCGATAAGGCAGAACATGCATTCACAACACTCAAGGATGCTTTCACGACAACTTCAATTTTAGCACATCCTGATTCTTCTTGTCCCTTCTTTGTTGAAGCAGATGCTTCGGACTTTGCAGTGGATTCTATCTTATCACAAGTTAGAGAAGACAAGTTACTCCATCATGTAGCTTTTCACTCTCGTAAGTTCCTTTTGGCGAATATCAATTACGATCAAGGTCATTGTGGATTCGTTCGAGGAGTGGCGGCACTTCCAAGAAGGTGCTGTGCATCCTGTACAAGTTCTTACGGATCACAAGAACCTGGAGTTTTTTCAAACGGCTCGAGTTCTCAGTCGGCGATAGGCTAGGTGGGCAGAATTCCTATCACGTTTTGATCTTGTCATTGTCTACAGGCCTTGTTTTCGGAATGGCCAAGCGGATGCATTGTTTAGGCGCTCTTACCTTGCATCGACCCCGGGCGATCCTGCATATGACTGTCAAAAGCAAGTGTTGTTGGGTCCTGATTGATTTCGGCTTGCGACACTACAGGTTCATCAGGCTCCAGCAAATTCAACACTTCTACAGGACATCCATTTGCAATTGGCTACAAACGACTTGGCAAAGAATGTGTTTTCACACATTAGTCCTGACATTGCAAGTTCCTCTTTCTCCAGTTCCCGTACAAGTTGTTTGCCATACAGGACGAACTTTTGTACTGGGAAGGTCTCCTGTACATTCCTGTTGGTGTTTACATGACTCGTGTGGTACATAATTGTCATGATACCCCGGCTACAGGACATTTGGTGTGGCCAAGAGTTGAGTTGGTGACTCGCAACTTTTGGTGGCCTGGGTTGCAAGGTTTTGGTGGAAAGTTTGTATGGAGTTGTGACACCTGCAACAGGTCGAAGATGCCTCGTCACACGCCCTCTAGTCTTCTTCATCCTCTTCATGTTCCCTCTGCTCCTTAGAGATCCATTTCTATAGATTTCCTCATAGATCTTCCTCCTCGTGGATTTGATGTAGTTCTTGTGGTGGTTGATTGTTTCATCAAACATGCTCATTTCCTACCATGTAACAAGACGGCTACAGGCTAGACAACTGCTGAGTTGGTGATCCGCAAAGTGTTCCGACATCATGGTCTTCTTGAGAGCATTGTTTTTGATTGAGGCCCATAATTCATGTCCAGATTTTAGCGAGAGCTTCTCCGAAGTTTACAAGTTAAAGCGAATCTTTCTTCAGGATATCATCCGCAAACTGATGAGCAGTCAGAATGCATGATTCAGACCTTGGAGCAGTATCTTCACTGCTTCATCAGTTACCAACAGGACAACTGGTTGGACCTTCTTCCTATGGCAGAGTTTGCTTACAACAACTCCATTCACGCATCTACAAGCCAAACACCTTTCTTTTGCTCTTACATGTTACCATCCACGTTTTGACTTTGCTCCTCATGCTTCTCCTTCTTCCGCTCCTACAGTACAGGATCGTCTCCAGCATCTTCGTCAGGTACAGGATGATCTCCGAGCTCATCTTCAGCAGGCACAGGAACGGTACAAGCGTCATGCTGATGCTCTTCGTCAGCCGGCACCTATGTACAAGATTGGTGATCTCGTGTGGCTTCTTTGTCGGCATATTTGCACCAACATGCCTTCTTCTAAGTTGAATTTTTAACAATTAGGCCCTTACAGGATTGCGGCTGAGGTCAATCCTGTAGCTTTCCGACTAGAGCTACATCTACTGTGAAACTTCATTTTTTGTTTCACACCTCTTTGTTGGAACCGTATCATTCTTCTTCTCTTCATGGTCGTGCTTTTTCTCCTCCCCCTCCTGTGGTCATTGACGATGAACCTGAGTACAAAGTTGCAGCCATCCTTGATTCTCGTCTTCATCGCCACCAACTTCAATACTTGGTGGATTGGAAAGGTTATTTGCCTATCAATCGCACTTGGGAACCTGTATCCAATTTACTCCATGCTTCTTCCAAGGTTGCTGCCTTCCATCGACGTTATCCTGCTAAACCAAGTCCCAGGACTCGTGAAACTCATCCTTAAGGAAGAGGTGCTGTCACGACCCGATACAGGATATAAGATACAGGATACGGGATACAGGATATGCCTACAAAATATATCTACATGATATGCTTACATGATATACCTACAGGATAAGGGACATTATTTTTAGCTCATGACTAGATTAGCTCTTGGAGTTGTGAACATAAAAGCTCCGACCTAATTATTGTACAATCAGTTTACTATCAACACCAGTCATTTTACGATCATTCTTGTCTTGCTCCTTGCCTCCTGTTCTTGTCTTATTCCTAGTTCTTGTCCTGCTCTTGAGTCAAACCTCTTTGCTCTTGGATCGTGGCTTGACAGTTATGGCATGATAGCCCACATCGTGGGAGACAGTGTCACATGAAGATGTGACACTAGGCTAAACAACACACGGTACAACTCTCAAGGCACGCCCTTTGGGGTTATGTCATGGTTTGGTCGCCAAGGGGTTGGATACTCTAGCAAACATGTATGCTTGTACTCGCACTAAGGTGCTAAGCCTTGGGCATCAGCTCAAGGGAGGTTAGGTCTTGTAACTAGGTGTGCTTTTAACACACTTGGCTAGGGGGTGTTCTCTTTGGGATTTAAGGGTTGAACAACCTAAGCACATTAGCAAGAGCCTTCTTGTGAGGCACTCTCAAGGTCGTGTACTTAGGGTTTATCCAAACCTAGCCTTAGAGAGTTTACTTAATAAAACACTCGTGTCCGCCCACGGCACACTCATGTTCTCACTAAGTACTAATTTGGCCACTCAAACCTTAGGGGTTAGTCTTGGTTCATGGTATCCCTTGTCGTCCTAAAGGGGTTGTATTCTCGGATGAAGATGATTTCTCAAGGGGGCAAGTGACGATGCCTTAGCTCTGTCACGAGGGTATGTGTGAGACACATCTCCTTCATGGGGTTAGAGCATGAGCATGTATAGGTCTCATGGGGCAGGATCTTAAAGTCTACTTGGATTATCCTCTAAGGTTTAGAGAGTAGTCATTCTAGGGGGACTTAGGGTAGAACCTTAAGTCTCATGCTTATTCAGACATTTGAGTCAAACTCTTAGGGTTGTCTTGGAAGACTTAACATTGTTCACATAGGGTGTTAACGCCAGATGGCCACTTAACAACCACTTGTTGCTGTTAGCCCTTCGAGTTAAAACTCTAACAGAGATATAGTTTACAAAGAATTTGCGAAGCTTGAGGTGAAAAAGAAAGAAGAGATGGAGGACCAAAGAGATGAAGAAAAGGTGTTGGGGGCCTTCGTATCCGACACACCTACTTGTTTCCCACCTCATGTGCAACATTCACAGGAACAACATCCACAACAGCAACACAACGATTCTGACCTGGATGCCAACCTGGGTAAGGCAGTCACCAATTGAGAAAACACTGACATTGTTGAAAAGTATGGCCAAGAACACCACAAGCCCAACAAGAAAACTGTAGTTCTTGATCACGCCCAACACCATTTACATGACCAATTTTCACCTCCATGGGCACATGACCAACATGAGCATTGAAGGTGGGAGGAGCGATTGCCTCTTGAACATGTAATTGTACACTAAGAGCTGCCTTAAAATGTTGTGCATGAATGAAATCTTCTTCCAAAATGACATGACCCATTGCACAAACATAACCTACAAGATCAGGTTGAAGAGCAAACCATAACATACCTAATTTGTTGTGCTCGGACATGATGAAATCAACTTGCATTAAAAGATCCCGAAATTTAATAACAAACTACATAGACTCATGTTTGCTTGCTTCAAACTATATAGTCATTGGAATGCCTCATCGGAATCTTCTGCTTTTCCAAAAAGTTAATTTAAATTTTGCTTATAAGGTGAACCAATATTGCTCATCCGTGAATAAACTTGCGGGTGATGAACGACTATTATACCATTGAAGAGCGCAACATCTAGGAAACATGTTAGGAATTCGTGAAGGCATTGTGTGGTTGTCCACCCATGATACATGGCAATATTAAGAAAATGAACTAACTAATGGTGAACATCTGCAATTAGAACACCTTGAAAAGGTTGAGGCTAAACATGGGGATTTGATTGTGGAGGAAAAGGAGGAGCTTGAGCTTGAATTTATAAGCATTGAATCAATTGAACATTCTGATGCGTGATGTGGATTAGTTATTTCAAAAGTTGCTACTCCATAATAACTATATAAAAAGAAAGAAGGAAAGATAAAAAGAAATAAGACAAAGGAAGATCGAAAATAACTTCTCTCACAAATTATTTGACTTCTTCACCAATGTAGGGCTCTGACTGATGCCTTTGGGCCAGGCTAGGCCTAGCCAAGGCTTGACTTTATTATCTAACCCTAACCCTTTCCAAGCAATCAGCACACGCCACTTCTTGGAGACATCCATGGTGAATGACAACATCTGTCAAGCCACGACCCAAGAGCAGGATAAGAACAAGAATGCTTGACTCATTAACAAGGCAAGAGCAAGGAACAAGACAAGAATGATCGTAGAATGACTGGTGTTGATAGTAACTGATTGTACAACAATTAGGTCGGAGCTTTTATGCTCACAACTCCAAGCTAATCTGGTCATGAGCCTAATCTAGTCATAGCCAAAATGGTATCCTTATCCTCTAGGAATATCCTGTAGGCATATCCTAGGAATATCCTGTAGGCATATCCTGTAGGAATATCCTGTAGGCATATCCTGTAGGAATATCCTGCAGGCATATCCTGTATCCGTATCCTGTATCCGAATCCTGTATCCTGTATCCTGTATCCTGTATCGGGTGTGACAGCACCTCCTCCCTAAGGACGAGTTCCACGAGTCTTGGGACCTGGTTTAGCAGGATAATGCCGATGGAAGCAGCAACTTTGGAAGAAGCATGGAGTAAGTTGGATGCAGGTTCCCAAGTGCGATCGGTAGGCAAATAACCTTTCCAATCCACCAAGTATTGAAGTTGGGGCGATGAAGACGAGAATCAAGGATGGCTGCAACTTCGTACTCAGGTTCACCAGCAATGACCACAGGAGGGGGAAGAAGAAGCACGACCAGGAAGAGAAGAAGGATGATACGGCTCCAACAAGGAGGTGTGAAACACAGGATGAAGTTTCACCGTAGATGGTAACTCGAGTCGGAAAGCTACAGGATTACCTCCCGCAATCCTGTAAGGGCCCAATCGTTGAAAATCCAACTTAGAAGAAGGCCTGTTGGTGCGAATGTGTCGACGAAGAAGCCACACGAGATCACCAATCTTGTATGCAGGTGCCGGTTGACGTGAGCATCAGCATGATGCTTGTACCGTTCCTGTGCCTGCTGAAGATGAACCGGAGATCATCCTGTACCTGACGAAGATGCTGGAGACGATCCTGTACTGCAGGAGCGGAAGAAGGAGAAGCAGGAGGAGCAAAGTCAAAACGTGGATGGTGGCCTGTAAGAGCAAAGAAAGGTGTCTGGCCTGTAGATGCGTGAAGGAGTTGTTGTAGGCAAACTCCGCCATGGAAGAAGGTCCAACCAATTGTCCTGTTGGTAACTGATGAAGCAGCGAAGATATTGCTCCAAGGTCTGAATTGTGCGTTCTGACTGCCCATCAGTTTGGTGATATCCTGAAGAAAGATCCGCTTTAACCTGTAGACTCCGAAGAAGCTCTCGCCAAAACTTGGACATGAATTGTGGACCTCGATCGGAAACAATGCTCTCAGGAAGACCATGATGTCGGAACACTTCACGGATCACCAACTCAGCAGTTGTCTGCCTGTAGCTGTCTTGTTACATGGTAGGAAATGAGCCTGTTTGGTGAAACGGTCAACCACCACAAGAACTGCATCGAATCCACGAGAAGGAGGAAGATCTGTGAGGAAATCCATAGAAATGGATCTCCAAGGAGCAGAAGGAACAGGAAGAGGACGAAGAAGACCAGAGGTGCATGACGAGGCATCTTCGACCTGTTGCAGGTGTCACAACTCCGTACAAACCTTTCCACAAAACCTCGCAACCCAGGCCACCAATAGTTGCGAGTCACCAACTCAACTGTCTTGGCCACACCAAAATGTCCTGTAGCCGGGGTATCATGACAATCCTGTACCACACGAGTCCTGCAAACACCAACAGGAACGTACAGGAGACCTTCCCGGTACAGGAGTCCATCCTGTATGGAACACTTGTAGTCTGACGGGAACTGGAGGAAGAGGAACTTGCAATGTCAGGATAATGTGTGAGAACACATTCTTTGCCAAGTCGTCTGTAGCCAACTGCGAACGGATGTCCTGTAGGAAGTGTTGAATCTGCTGGAGCCTGATGAACCTGTAGTGCCGCAAGCCGAATCGATCAGGACCCAACAACACTTGCCTTTGACAGTCATATGCAGGATCGCCCGGGCGGTGCAAGGTAAGAGCGCCTAGACAATGCGTCCGCCTTGCCATTCCGAAAACCGGGCCTGTAGACGATGACGAAATCAAAACGTGATAGGAACTCCGCCCACCTAGCCTGTCGCCGACTGAGAACTCGAGCCGTTTGAAAATACTCCAGGTTCTTGTGATCCGTAAGAACTTGTACAGGATGCGCAGCACCTTCCAGGAAATGCCGCCACTCCTCGAACGAATCCACAATGGCCTTGAGTTCCTTGTCATGAATCTCGTAATTGATCTCCGCCGAAAGGAACTTACGAGAGTGAAAAGCTACAGGATGAAGCAACTTGTTCTCCAACTTGTGATAGGAGATCCTACTGCAAAATCCGAGGCATCTGCTTCAACGAAGAAAGGACGAGAAGGATCAGGATGTGCTAAAATCGGAGCTGTCGTGAAGGTCCTTGAGTGTTGTGAATGCATGTTCCGCCTTGTCGGACCAAGAGAAAACCCTGTGCGCTTGGTGAGTTCCGTGAGTGGAAGTACACGCTTGGAGAAGTCCTGTATGAACGCCTGTAGAAGTTTGCAAAGCCAAGGAAACATTGTACATCTCGTACAGACTTGGGCCTCTCCCACTCCACGATGGTCTTCACCTTGTGCATGTCCATGGAAACGCCAGCAGGAGAGACGATGTAGCCCAAGAACTCCACAGAATCCCTATCGAAAAAACACTTCTCCAACTTCGCATACAGGCCATGCTCGAAGCCGCTGTAGAACAATCGTACATGCTTGTCATGTGCCGCCTGGTCCTTGGAGAAAATCAAAATGTCGTCGAGGTAGATCACCACAAACTGGTCCAAGAAGTCACGAAAGATGTCGTTCACCATGTGTTGGAACACGGCTGGGGCATTGGTAAGGCCGAAAGGCATCACCGTGTACTCGAAGTGTCCATACCTTGTACGAAAGGCAGTCTTCCACTCATCGCCTGGACGAATCCGTACAAGGTTGTAGGCCCCTCGTAAGTCGATCTTCGTGAACACCTTTGCTCCTCGCAGCCGATCGAGAAGTTCCGGGATCAATGGCAACGGGTACCGATTCCGAATGGTGACTTGATTCAAACCCCTGTAGTCCACAACCAAACGAAACTCCCATCCTTCTTCTTGACAAAGAAGATAGGCGCTCCTGCAGGGGACTTTGAGTGACGAATGAAGCCGGATGCCAAGTTGTCCTCGATGTACTGACGAAGAACCTCCAACTCTGTGGGTGACAATGCATAAATCGGTCCGAACGGTGGAGTCTTTCCTTCTGCAAGATCAATAGGACAGTCGTAGGACCTGTGAACAGGAAGAACTGCAGCCTTGTGCTTGTCAAAAACGTCCTTAAAGAGTGATACTTGGATGGTAGGAAGAAGGAGAGGAGAAGGAGAAGGAGAGGAGATTGAAAAACAGGAGAGTCAGACACAGGAAAGGTAGAAGAGGACGTAGGAGTTACTTGAAAGGCAAAAAGGTGGAAAGGAGCAGGATCAGTGGTAAGTTCATGCATGGTAGTGGTAAGAACTCGGAGAGGAGAAGGAGGGAGCTGTGACTGAAAAAGAGGAAGGATCTTGGGGGTGGAACAGAAGAGAGTAAAAAAGAGGCAGGATTGGGAGAAACCTGTGTGATGTTGACAAGTGTACAGGATTGGAAGAATCCTGTACAGAAGTCCGTGGATGCACAGGAGTGAGGAGAGCCTGTGAGTGTGCTGACGAACCAACAGGAGGTGGATCCTGTTGAGGAGGAACCTTCGACACTGATACAGGATTGGAAGAACCCTGTACAGGAATCCGCAAACTTACAGGAGTGGAGAACCTGCGGATGTGCTGAGGAACTGACATGAGGTGAATCCTGTCGAGGAGGAGTCTTCAACACTGGTACAGGAACAGGCACGGTCAATCCTGTAGCTTGTACTGCCTCAGACCAAGGATGTATCCTGCACGCAGGAAGGTACAGGATTGATCCTGGCTGCGGAGAGGAAAACGTGAGCGTCCTAGACCTCCAGTCGATCTGCGGATTTGCAACAACGAACCATGGGAGTCGACCGAGTCTTGATCAAGTTGAAGGAAATCGAACAGTTGAATGCGCCATGACTGCAAGAGAGAGGTGTGGTAGCGTGGGTAACTGCGCCAGAAGCAATCAAACGACCATCGGCCACCTCTACAGGAACTGCACGCTTCAACTTCACCACCGGAATGCCATGCTGAGCTGCAAAAGTGTCATCCATGAAACATGCATTTGCACCAGTGTCTAACAGGGCAAACTCCTTGAGCTCTCGTTATTGAGGCGAATGTGTACAGGAAACTTGAGTGATGGAATGGTATGAGCAGCACCAATGGAGCCTGCACCTACGTCCAACTTCGCGGCTCCTAGACGAAGTGGACATTGAAGTTTTAGCTTCACTTCACGCGTCTTGAACTTCTGGCTTTATTAGGACATTCCGCCACCTTGTGTCCTGCTCACCACAATACAAGCATAGGTTCTCACCCCGACGACGTTGCTTCTCAGCAGTTGAAAGTGGGCCACGCTTGGATTTTAACCTCCATAGGAACTGCTCCAGAAGGTGTCGTAGGAACATGTGCTACGGCTACAGGATTGGCTGGCAGGAACTGCTGACGGAATTTTTCCTGACGCGCTCGAACAAACGGTTGTCGCAGCGAACGGCCTGTTGCATGATCTCCGCTAACGTTTGGCATCCGGTAACGTAAGGAGAAGGTCCTTCACGTCATCCCTCAGCCCAAAACGGAAGTGTTCGATCAATGCAGTCTCGTCCCATGGAATGTTCGTGCACAATTGCTGAAATTCGGATGCATAACGGAAGCTGGTCTGGATCCTTGTGTGAGCTTCCGTAACTTTGTGCATGCAGAACGGTACTTATCAGGATCTCCAAAGCAGGCTTCAAAGGCAGCCACGAAACCTTCAAAGTCTTCCATCAATGGGTCGTCACGCTCCAGCAAGGGGCAACCCAAGCCCGTGGAGATCCACTTAGTAAGGATGCCAAAAGGCCAACCTTTTGTGCATCCGTCGAGTAGCGGCGTGGTTGCATGCGGATCAAGAGCCGGATCTGATTCAGGAAACCTTGAAAATCGGCATTGCCACTGAACTTTTCTGGCATGCTGATATTTCTAAGAAAATTCGATGGAGAGGAAACCACCGATGCTTGAGAGAGAGCCTGTGCAGCAGCCTTGGAGGATGCATCAGCAAGCTGCATGCGCCGCGTTGGTGGAACCTTGCAGATGTGACCACTTGGTGTAAAGTGGCCAGCTCATGAAGAGCAACATTTGGTGCTCGCGTTGAAATTGCTCAAAATCGCCATGATCGTGAAAAGAAAAAAAAGAAAACGAAGGAGAAAGCTAAGAAAAAAAAGTAATAGGAAATCAAGAAGCTATAAAAGCAGTTACTATCAAACTGTCAAGCCACGACCCAAGAGTAGAATAAGAACAAGAAGGCTTGACTCAAGAACAAGGCAAGAGCAAGGAACAAGACAAGAATGATTGTAGAATGACTGGTGTTGATAGTAACTGATTGTACAACAATTAGGTCGGAGCTTTTATGCTCACAACTCCAAGCTAATTTGGTCACTAGCCTAATCTAGTCACTAGCCAAAAATGGGATCCTTATCTTGTAGGAATATCTTGTAGGCATATCCCGTAGGAATATCCTGTAGGCATATCCTATAGGAATATCCTGCAGGCATATCCTGTATCCCATATCCTGTAGGCCGAATCCTGTATCCTGTATCCTGCATCCTGTATCGGGTCGTGACAACATCATCCCTGGAAATTCCTTGGCAAATTGTTCATCCAATAGTCCTAGTAAGAATAGCCAAGCAAATCAAGGTCAATAATGGAACATAGAAAATGAGAAGAGTTTTTGGCTTGGCCTTTAATATGACCAACTAAAAGCCGCATTTCCCCATTAGACACAAAAAGATCAGTTGCGATGTCATCAACAATGTCCAAAGCAAAGAAGAGTTGGTTTGGCAGTATTTTCATGAAGACAAAAGTAAACGGCAAGAAGATATGCATTTGCCAAGCTACTAAATTCAAGGGAGGTTCATCAATATGCAACCAAAAGTTGACCCCTGATAAGACCGGAAGCACAAAAAGCCTTTCCCAACATTTGCATTGTGTACATGGCCTTCAAGAGAAGAATTCCATTGAGGTGGGTAGGATGGCCAGCTTTTTGGAAACCAGCAACAAGGTACAATAGTGAATATCTATTAGTTTCTTGTTAGTGCCAGCACTCCAAAATTCTAACATGGTTGAACTTATTAGACACATACACAACTCAACTATGGCACATTGAAAAGTGCCATCACCACCCTCCTCATTAGTGCCAATATGCCCTTTAGTCTTGTGGAAGCTAAGGCATTTCATGACATGCTCTTGTTTCGTCTGCGGGTGGACTTTGTGTTCCCTAGATGTGGAGTCGCCAGAGCACTGTTACCAACGCCCACCTCCAGACGTTTGGGGGGGTCCCTCGAGGGGTTTGCATGGAGCCTCTTGGTGGCTGTGCACCTAGAGGGAGTTCTGCTGATGTAGTCCACTCTTTTTGGTTGCTAGATGAATTGGGTTTGCTGGGTCTAGTGGCGGATAAAATGCTGTGGCTACTGCGGGCTCCCATGGTCGACAGCCAACCAATGATCACCTTGTAGCATATTATGGAGGAGAACTAGAATTTATTTAGGAAAGAAGAATACTTCCACCTCCCATATGAAGGGGAAGAGCCTATCTAGCTATGTTAAGATGTATGCTACATTGGGTTGGGTGCTCCCTGGCTATCGGTGCAGCCAAGGGCACCCAGGTTGCTTGCTTGTTGTGGAAGAGCCTGCTAGAAACCCTATATAAATATCTATTCCTCTGTGGATCCCTCCCCCTTGTGTTGAAGCCAATCTCCTCTTATAATCTAATTGACACTTGCCACGTGGTCCAATGGATCATTCACCTACTTCCTAAATCTATGATGGCCACCTATATCGTCCTTCCTCATGATGACATATAGCCTTCACTGCCATAGCCAAGGCCCATGGTTGTCCTCTCGTGGGACCTTTGCCATCCCCTATGGACCTCCGGCCTTCCTCCATGGACCCCTGCACCTCCTCCACACGACCTCCACAGCACCTCCTCTGCAGAACCTCCACACCTCTTCTACAGGACATCCGCACCTCTGCGGACCTCCACATCTCCTCCGCGGGACATTTAGCCCTCCTCCCAAGACCTCCAGTGTCCCCCTGGGACCTCCACCTTGTTGCTGAGGAGCACCTAGCCATCAACCATATTGTATGATCGAGCACATCACCAAAATGTACCATTTGACAAAGGGCAGGATTGCATGGGATATCAATGAAGTAGTTGGGAAAGTCAGTATTACCTGCGACGCTTGGACTTCACCGAATACATTGCCATATTGGGGGTGATAGCACATTGGATCAGCAACGAATGGAGGATGCACGAATTGGGCATTGTGGAGATCAAGGGTGCACACATCGGGGAAAACCTTTGCAACACCCTAGAAACCCTATTTCATGATTATGAGATTTATAAATCCCTGTTTTGCATCACTACTGACAATGTGTCGAATAATGGGACCATGGCTCAAGCGTTATTTGTGCAAGTCGCAAATTTCGTTCTGGAACAGCACATCTCGAATGCATGGCATATGTCATCAACCTTGATGCAAATGCTAGTTGGGAGGACGTGAGACTGAACTGGAGGAAACCCCAAGGTCTTTGACAGCAAAAGAATTAGGAAATTCATGGGATGTCAGTACAATCATCATGAGAATTCATGGGTTTGCGACTCATACCGTAGCTCCCCGCAGAGAAAGGTGAAATTTTTTAAGAATTGTGGAGTTCAAGCAACTTGACGAGCTAGCAAAGTATTTGATTTTGAATGTTGCAAACATGGTGGAACTCCACATACGACATACTTTGCCGAATAGTGCTCTACATGAATCCATGGCCTACTACATTACAAAGATGCTAGTTGCACTTGCTTCAAGCTCAATACAGCACGGAATGGGAAATGCTTCAACAAATGCTGACTTTCCTCAGTCCTATGAAGTTTGCAACAATAGAGCTAAGATATGTTGAATTTCCTAACCTTTTCCAAGTTAAACCGGAGCAGCCATCATCATTGTCGAATCTTATAAATCAATAATAATTTATTCTAATTATAAGATATACCTTAGTTACCTTACATAGTGAAAAAACTAAAAGAAATACTCAAGATTAAAAAGTAATCTATTACCACCAAGGCAAACATTGGTTTATATAATAAAATATAAAATCTTAATTGAAACTTAAACAATGCATAAAACTTAATAAACACCGCTTCCTCTTCAAGCACTGTTGTTGATGCTAGGATTCTCAGGAATATTCCCAGGCATGCTCTCTCTCACTTTCTCCTCAGCTCCATGGAGTGTCTCCGTTGTCTTCTCAGCATCTCCAGGCATGCCCTCCTTCCCTCTCTCCTCGGCTCCAGCGAGTGCCTCCCTTGTCTTCTCAGCACTCTCCCTCATCTTTTCACCCATCTACGTTCACCCCCAAAAAACCTACGTTAGATACACATATGCATGTTGCGTGCGTGCGTGTGTGAGTGAGTGAGAGAGAGTTCCTGACACAAATTCCTCTGCTGGTTCCTCCATAAAAGTCACTTTAAATACTGAACTTTAATAATATATTTACATTTAAATTTATATACATAACATATACTTAAGTACCTGCTGGAAAAAACCACCAGTTTGTTCTTTGGACTGCTGAGTCTTCTCTTTCGTAGCCTGAGAAGCATTGCTTGCAGAATCCTTAGCCTGGCCCATCTTCTCCTGAGCTGACCCTTTAACCTCCATTTTGAATTTTAAATAACATAGAAATAAAATTAATACATATAAAATTGATATTAATAAAAAAATTAAAAATTCACCTCTTTCTTCTGACCAGCCTCATCACCTTCCCGAGCAGTTCCTTCCATCTCCTGATATAATATGTTACTTAATGACACATACTGCTCCTCCTCTTACACACGCACGCACGCACGCACTAATTTTACCTCTTTCCTCTGCTGGTGCTCTCTGACATATTGAACATACACTACTCCAATATATTAGAATGGTTATCAACTTGTGATATCTGAATAGTTTTTGTGCTGCATGGCACATGATGACAGGTGGCTTGCGTGTAGCATTTTCTTGTGGACACGTGTTCCGTTAGTTTTATATAATACTAGTGTGTTATAATCAAGTACTTTAGATGATGTTTTTGGTATCATATATAAGAAAGTTAGGACATTTTAATATTGATTTTGCCATATTTCCAACTGAATCATTTCTGTTAAACTCAATAAATTATTTTGCTGTACATATTCTGATATGCCTATGGAAAATGACATAAGTAGTGTGAATGATCTTACAAAAAAAAAAGAAACAATATAAATAAATAAAGCAGTAAATCATAGTTGCCAACTGTTTCACAAAAAAGAAATTTAATTATATGTCCTTTGGAATTAAAATATTGTGGGTACATGTGTTTATTTGACAATAATAATTTTTTATTAAATTGATAAGTGTCTTGTGTGAACAAGACTTTGAAACAGTAA
>PUQB01000978.1:23742-64254 GCA_003024785.1 Selaginella tamariscina
CATCATCAAGCGCTAATGTGATATCGAATTATTGAAACTACAAGATACATCATCAAGCGCTAATATGTAATATCGAACCCCGAACCTGCTTCAGGAGAATATTTAACTATTAACTTATAGGAATTATTTGAATCACTACATGTTATTTATCTGTTGATCAATTCAAATACTTGATATCGAACTCCGAACCTGTTTCATGAGTATCGAACTCCGAACCTGTTTCATGAGTATCACCATATATAAAATTATCTGAACCACTAGATTTTATTTATGGTATGATCAGTCGAAATCATTAAAGTATGCCCTTTTAAAATAAATATACGAAAGTAAAATAATAAATAAATTATACCATCTGAAATAACTTCTAGAATATTTTTAGTATATACTGTATATATTGACCTTACACTCAGTACATACTATAATAATGTACACGGTGTCGAAGTCAGACGCCAAGATATTTGAACGTTAGACATATTCAGGTGGCGGAGTCCAATCGGACAGCTTAATGAATGTATGAATGGAGGGGAGGCCGATGCCCATCGGCTCGTCGATCGATTCTTAGATAGCTTGTATATAAGAGCGTGGATCTAGGGACCAAAACGAAGGTTTTTATAGTTAGTTGTGATACACGCATCTTGCAGAAAACGAGGGTTTTAGTCTCTTTAGAGCTATGTAAGCTCAAGCCTACCACAGGTTCATAGGCCTAGAATGTAGGTAAGATGGAACTCCAGTAATGGATCCTTCACGGTATTTCAACCAATCCGTCCTGCATTGAAAGGGGAACAAGGCGAGGCAGACTTGCTAGTCGATAAGAACATCAACTTTTTCGAAACAGATGTGTACAACGAGGTTTAGGAAGCTATCCGATGTGAACCGGACAGTAAGAACATCAATGTCGCCACGGTGAGTACCCCCATGTTTTCTTCATCAGTTCCGCTCCCTACCAGTTCAAACACTACAATCCGACACATGCCAGGTTCACAAGGGTTATTCGCACATGGAGCCGTGTTGGACTTCGGACCCGAGTAGGGTTATAATGTTCCTGTTGTGCTCAATAATATTATAGATATTACTTATATAACAATTTTTTTAAACATTGTGATACTCTTACTAGCATCTTTGTCTTTTCTTGTCCTCACTATTGCTAGCAGTAATACCTTTAAAATAACATTTTCTTGAATGCATGGGTTAATTGTTTTTCCCACATTAATACCAATAAAAACACTTGAAAAAACCTTTCGCACAATGATGTTCTTATAAGAGCCAATCACTCTTTCTTTTAGGGAACATTGTGTTCCTAGCCAGACTTACCAATTTAAAAAAAATGTAAATATGTGAGATTCATTTCATGCCTAATGCTATGGAACAGTGAGCAAGCTATGATTTAATAAATTTAAAAGTTAGGGAACATTGTGTTCCTAGCCAGACTTACCAATTTAAAAAAAAAATGTAAATATGTGAGATTCATTTCATGCCTAATGCTATGGAGCAGTGAGTAAGCTGTGATTTAATAAATTTAAAAGATCTAATTTCATGATAATCATTTTCAACATTGTTCTTGCCAAGCACTTTTATGTAATAAATAATCACGTCTTTCTTGCGATATTGAAACTTGTCTTCAATTTTGTAAAAAGCACATAAATAAAAATTTAATAAGTAATAAAATTTAATAATTCACCTGCAACTCTCAATGTTCTAGGTGTGCGTACGTTATAGTAATGTTTTGGCTTAATATTGTTGCACAAGAATCTATTATTACTTTAATATATTAAGTAACAATATAATAACTTAATTATGACTCTCTTTTACTTTATGTGACTCCTAACAATTTATTTAAGATCTTACAAATCTTATTTAGAGTTTCTAAATGTTAAATTACCTTATCTTTTCATTTTAAACACAATTGTTTCCAAAACAAACATCCTAGCTCTCCTTCATAGACGGCGGCCATTTGAAGTGTACTTTTTGAAACCCTAAAAAACAAATTTTGTTAATTATTTATTATTAGTGCATATGGAAAAATGCAAATGCATATGAGTTGGCAAATTACATTTATATGCCTACTTTACAATGAACTTTGAACCTTACTTTAATATACATCAGACGTTATTGTTTGAAAGGAAAGCACGCTTACATGAAACTTTATGTATAATTTCTTATAAGTTTAAATTAACGAAAGTGTAAAGATGCAGGAATAGTCTTGCTCGGAATGTATTTGCCCAGGAAGATGCTCATTTACCTCAAACAAGTATCCACAACAGATTAATAAAAACGTTTGAGAAAATCCCATACAAAAGTGTTACCTCTTATAACACGTGACACACACAATTTCACTGTGAATTCGCATCTATACAAAGCTAATTCAGATTTGATAGTGTGCCAAAGACTAACATATATTCGTGAACACCTTTTAGCATATACATTGAAGGACGCTTGACAGAATGCTGGAGACAGATGCTGTCTCTTGGAAGGCAAATCCTATCTTCCGCATAGACAGTGATAATGTCTACTGTGAAGGAACATTCGCTGTGGACATACTCATCTTCAATGGCCAGCAGCAGCGAGAGGATTATAATTTACATTACATACATGCATGTATGTCTCATACGTAGCAAACACGTGTATGTAAGTATATTTATAATATATTGAAAATGACATTAATTAATTAATAACTAGTTAATTGTGTTCAAATCGTATAGTTATTGTTTAGATATTATAAATGTTAAACTTTAGTTTTAGTACATCTTAGGCCCACCTTTATTATCGAGTGGTATAATTATCTCAATTAATTAAATTATTTATTTTAGTAATAATTTATTTTTTCACTTTTTAATTATTTAAATCCAAAATTTACATAACACTTATGTGGCACTATAATTTGTTTTGATGATATCTAAATAATAACAATTTTACCAGGTTATACGACTACCATGCGTGAAAATAGCGACATGTATATAATTTAATATGTAAGTTATTATTAAACTTTGATTTTGTTTCCTGCACAAACCATAAGACTTCTTCAGATTACATATGACAAAGCGTTCGTACCTTAATAATGGATCTCTTTACCACTTGTCATTAATGAATTTGATTTATATAAGTGCTTTCTTTTTCATTTTGATTACCTTTAAGAATTTTAATAATAAAAACATTTAAATATCCTATGTCGATCGTAAGATCTATAAAATATACATGATTATGTGTTATATTTGAAGGTGTTTCAATGTTTAAAATCGATATTTTTGATCTATATAAAATTAAATATTCAATGTGACATGAACATATGCAGTGAAAATATTTAAGACGTGTGTGCATGTACACATATAAATGTTATATATGCATAAATATGATTACTTCAATACTTTCATGTGAAAATAAACAATATATGTGTGTGCTTCTGCTCATTCTGTGCACTCGAGCTACACTATCTACTGCTGGCCCACTGGTATATAAACCGCAAACACTGCAATATAGATATATTATTTAAAAGTTATAACGAAGAAACACTAAAACTCCACCGGAAACGTCACACACAATTGTGTATACACATACGGGAGAGGGAGAGCTTAGTCGTAGACATAGGGGCAAGGCTGTCTGCCGTTAACACTCATGAAATGGGGTGGTATTACACGCCTGACCCGGCATCCTGGATAGCTCTTCTAGTCTCTGGACTCGCAGAAACAATTGTAAGCACACATTCCCATGTCCCATTGGAAAATGGTATGCGCCCCATCCGGTGCTGTGTGAGCAAGGGAGAAAGTAGTCCCCACTAGCATTACCAAGCCCTCCCCATACGTGAGAACGGCATCTCCATGGGACGTAGTTTGTGATCCACAGGCCAGCCTACGTAGAGTTGACTTCGGTCCATATAGCCGACTTCGGCAACAAGCTGGTCTTGCATATTACAACTGAGGAGGAGATGAAGGTCGTCGTCCCTGACCTGTCCTGCAGGGTTGGCTCAGGCATTCCATCCTCACCCTCAACAATCCTCACATAGTAACCACGTGAGAACCCCGTAAAAAGCTCTTGGAGAATAATGCCTTTGCACCTCTTCGTCCCGGACTTGACAAACGGGAAAACCAAGTTGACAACCTCACCAGCTGTCTTAACCTTCTCCTGTGCACCGTTATGGAGAGCGTGCAAAGCAAGTTTTGCCAAAGTACAGCCTTGTTGCCGTTCTCGTCCCTTCCAACCAGTGGGGCACCTTCTCGTGCAACGTAGTCCCAGCCTTCTATATTTTCGCCCTCAAGGTCCACGATCCATCGGCCGTAACGAGCAGGAAATGACCCCTTCCGACCCTGTAAGTGCATTCTAATTGTCTCTCCACACTCGTATATTTATTGTATAAACTTCTCACCTTATGTTCCTCGGTACTCACACCTCGTGAGTCCTGTAAAATAAATTCGTATATATGGTACTAAGTATAACTCGTGTACCTGATTAATTTGCATGTCCTGCGTTGTTGAGATTGTACTCAAAGAACCTTTTGCTACATCGAGAGCATCTCCTTTGGTTTAAAATCTCAAACTATCTATTCTCAGACAAAGATATCAGATCATCCACACAAGAAGCAAATCTTACCTCTTGAATGGCCTACCTTTCTCATCCCGCAGCTGCACACACACGTAAACGTAAACATCCCCATCTTGCCCTACATAAAGACCCCCCTTCAACGGTATTGAACCCACGGCCACGTAGCTAGAATATTCCCTTGCGTTATTTTATAATTGTTTCTCATAAATTAATTTAAGATGTGTTTCCGTTTAAAAAATTTAATATCAACATTTCTTTTTCTTTTCTTTATTCATACCAAGGGTTAGTATTAGGTCCCAAGGGTTAATATTAATTTAGACAAGTTATTAACCACTCAACCATGGTAATACAGTACAAATTACACATCCCACCTTAACACAACATGCAATAATGCAATAATACATGCACATTTAAGTGTTAGAGCATGTGTATGTGTATATATAAATTAATATTCTTTATAATATTTTGTAAATTCTATATAAAATTAACTAGGCACTGTAGTCATATCATAAGAGCACAACAAACTTTATATTACTTTATTCTTCATGTATAAAATTAAATAATTTATATTAATTTATTAATGATGTGAGAACAATGTTTAAAAACATGCAAACATTAATTGTAAATATGTTTATAAAATATAATTTACATTTTATGATAGAATTTCAAATATTAAAAATAGTAAAAAACTAGTGTATTAAAATTAAGAAACATAAAAAAAAGTATATTAAATCTTATAATCACTATTGACGATTATAAACACACAAAAGAAATTTATATTTAATTTATTCTACATACATAATATCATGAACACACAAAAATGTTTATATTAATTTATTCTACACATAAAAAATTTATATTAATTTATTTTACTTGTAACGGATGTTTATTATAGTAATCTATTAATGATGTAAAAAGTTAATTTTAATAACATACAAATGTTAATTGTAAACATATTTCTTATTACAAATAACTCAAACATGAAAAAAGTAAAAAAAGTAGACCAATCAAAATTCAAATAAAAAAACACTTGAGGTTAAAACATGTAAAAAAAATTAGTGTAAAATATAATTTAAAAAACCAAAAATAAAAAATATAAAAATAATATTAAAAATTTTAAGGTATTTTTTAAAATTGATGACAAATGTTTATCTAAATTATGTAAATTATGTAATAATATAGTTAAAGATGCTGTTATTTATGACATGAGAATATGTAAGTTTTTAAATGCACTTCACAAACATATACAACATGATTTCAGAGGAGGCTGCATGTGTGTGTTTATTAAAAGTCATCGATAATTAATCATACTCAAACAAACAGCTGAAACTTCTGTTTAATGTATATTTAATTCTGTGATCTTAATACGTGATTTAATATCGAATATAATTTAATAACTTTTGTATACAAATGTAAAATGTAATATTAAATGTAAATATTTTTTTCTAAGATATTTTATATATAAATATTCATTAGCTTTACATAAGTGGAACGCTTGTGGAAGTGCAAGACTGCATCGGAAGTCCAAACATACACGAGCAGATCGTCTCTGCGGAAAACGGGGATCTTCAACCAGCAAGAGATATCTTCAATAGAATGCACTATAGAGACTCTATAGCATGGAATGCATTGCTTGCAGTGTATGCTCAGAATGAGTACCTGCAATTTGTATTATATTGCATGTGCTATATGTGAGTTGTTAATACATCAAATTGTATGTGTGTGCGTGTGCATGTATGTGTTTACATACACATATATGCACATGTATTGTCCTACATATGTACTACACCATACTTGCTAGCATCGAAATAAGGTGGGAATGGAAGCACAAATGCAGCAACTACTGAGAGTAGATTTGGAGACTGAGAATCAGATATATATTGTATGTATGTGTATGTCGTATAGTGTGATGCATATGGCATACACATACAGACAATAGATATATTGTGTGACATAACATATGCATATAAAAAGATATTAAACGTAGTGCAATATATATACGATTGCGGGTGTATTTTATATATGTATATGCATATACAGGTATAGCTCTGGTATCATATTTTGTATATAGTGACATGGACCGTGGCAGCAACGGAGTCGCCGCAGAAGCTGCAAAACTTAACATCTTATATGTACGTGGCTTGGCATTAGTATATATTCTGTGTGTGTGGCACGCTCAATAGCATGTACGTATATAATGTTAGTCATTCTTATTTTTCAATCTCAGCATATGAGTTCTATTAGAATGCATAACATAGCCTAGAAACATGCATTTGCCACACACACACGCAAACACAGTATACACATTTATAAAATCACAGGGCACTAAAATGTCAATTGATGGATTTTGTATCCCTTTCATATGCTTTTACATACACAAAATGTATCGGTAATGAACACAAAGGTGCGTGCATGCTATCCGCATATACAATGTGTATGTATGTTATACGCAAAATAATAACTAATTGAATTTCTAATATATATATGTGTAAGATCCACGTGTACGGTGCATGTGACATATTATTATTAGTGTAGTGGATTTTGATAGCGGATTGGATTCAATCTGACCACTCGCTCTTGTATACTATTGCATAATGGATTTTGATAGCCGTCGGATTGGATTCAATCTGGACCATTCGCTCTTGTATATAAGTTAGGGTTTTGAACTAATGGATATACACATTTTTATATTCCGAGCTCTCACATTGGTATAGGTGAGGGCACCTTAATTGTCCCTATGGAGTGCTAGATTTGTGTCTTTTTATCAATTTCTCTGTCTTCTTAGGTCTAAGCTTTTCCATTGTTAGATCTATTCCTTTCTTGTGGATTTTGTCTCTTCTTCATCCATGAATCCACAACAGGCAAATCCCTTGTCTGTGGAGCAGTTACTCATGCAGTTGTTGGATGCCATGCGTGTGCAACTGAACAATCATTCTCAGTTGATGGCAGCATTCACAGTCCAGGGTACTCCTCCTACTCATGTTGCAAACCCCGTGTCCGCCGGATTTCTTTCGCGGAAATCCTGGAGATGATGTGTACATTGGTTTGACCACTTCATTGTGGTTGCCACATATCATTCGTGGGACGGTGCTCAGTGTTTGCGCGAGTTTCCTACTTGTCTTCAAGGGACGTGTTGCAGTGGTACAATGGTCTGGACGTTGCAACTCGTGGAGATTGGAATATTCTTCCAGAGATCTTCAAACGTGCATTTGGGCATGCGGACGACTGTGATGATGCTTTTCAGCAGTTGCATCGTATTCGTCAGGAGCCATCTGAGTCGGTGATGCAGTTTGGTGTTCGCTTTCGAAGCCTTTTGCTGCGTGCAGAACCTAACATGTCGGAACGCATCAAGTTAGGTATGTTGTGGCCAGCACTTCGTCAAGACCTTGTGGGGCTTGTGCATGCACTAGCTCCAGTGACTCTTGATGATGCTTTGAGGCTGGCACAACGATATGAGTCGTCACCTCTCCCACTTGCGCCTTCACGTGCTTGTTCCACCATGTTCGGGATGGACTGCGATGGAGGTTGTTGGGCGTGTGATGAGGTTGGACACACGTATCGGCGCTGTCAACGTTTCCGATTGGCGTCCCCCATTTCCAGGATGGAGGCCATGGCGTCAACAACGTCCGTTGGTGCTGCTGCAGTGGAAGGTTGTGATGCAGTGGATTTCCGGGAAACGACGAATCGCACGAGTAGAGGAGGGTCCTCGTGCGAATAAATTAGTGACCCTCCGTCTTTCTTTCGGGAGTATCATCAAGGGGTTCACTCGGCACCAAATCATCCGGTTTTACTTTTCAAGCTCGTTTAATCGCATGCCTCGTTCCGTTTTCCTTTCAGTGTTGGTGGATACAGGTTCGAGTTTTCCTCTGTTTCTCAATCTGTTGCTACACGTTGCAGCCTTCATTTGCGTCGTGCGGTAGAACCAGTCTTCATTCTGTACGGCAACGGACATACTCATGCTTGTTCGGGATGAAGTGGACATTGTTGTTCGTGTGATGATTGTGAGCTGAGCTTCATCTTTGCGGGTGGTGCCGAGTCAAGCTTTTCACCTTATTCTTGGTATGGATTGGTTAACTCGCAATCATGCCAAGTGTGACTTTGAAAAGTCTCCCCCTTGTTTGACTCTCCCTCGTCTTTCTTCCATTCCTCTTACTTCTATTCCACTTCGTCCATCTGCTTCCACCTCTGCTTCCATCACTTTTGTCTCCCCTATTTCCAACCATTTTCCCTTCATGCTCTTCCTTTCCTTCTTTGGATCCATCAGATGATCGTCGTGCTGTAGTTGTTGATCAACTCAAGAAGGAGTATGCTGATCTTTTCAACTTCGACTTGTCATCTGGGGCCAAGATTGCGACACGCCACCCTATTCCAACTGGAGAAGCTAGGCCAATCAAGGTACCTGTTCGGCGTCGATCACCAAAGGAGCTCAAGATCTTACGAGCGAATGTCAAAGAGATGTTGGAGAAGGGTGTTATCCGGAAGTCTCGAAGTCCTTGGGCGTGCGAACCTCACCTTGTGACGAAGCCTGATGGGAGCGTTCGATTCTGCATTGACTATCGCCCGTTAAATGAGGTAACCGTCTCAGATGTGTACCCACTTCCTCATACTGCAGACCTTTTGGATCGACTGGGGCGGAGCCGTTGGTTCACCAAGTTAGATCTCGCATCTGGATATTGGCAAGTTCCGATGGCTGACATGGACATTCCCAAGACTGCTTTTCGACACCATTTGGCCTGTACGAGTTCCTGGTGATGCCTTTCGGTTTGAGCAATGCTCCAGCAACTTTCCAACGTATGATGGACGAGGTTCTTTGCGACATGCCGGAGGTGACTGCCGATTTCATCGATGATGTTTTGATCCATTCGATGGAACGTGGGGGAGGCATGTCGGTGATGTACGTAAGGTTTTGGATCGATTGCGGGAAGTTGGTTTGAAGTTGAAGCCATCTAAGTGTGTTTTGGATCAAAGGACACCACTTATCTGGGTTATCGCATTTCACGTGAAGGTTTGCAAGTCGATCCTGACAAACTAGTTGCAGTTTTGAAGTTCCCTACGCCAAAGTGTGTGAATGATGTGCAACGCTTTCTTGGCAAGTACAATATCTGGGTCGTTTTTGTGATCATCTTTCAGATCGTACTGCACCGTTGCGCGCGTTGTTGAAATCGTCAATGACTTCTTTTGTTTTGGTCTAAGGATTGCAAGCAGGCATTTGCAGATCTCAAAGAGTTGTTGACGACTCCTCCAGTTTTGGCGTACCCGGATTACACCGTCCTTTCATCTTGCGTGTAGATGCTTCTGACATCGGCCTGGGGGTGTATTGATGCAGGAGAGTACGAGTGTTCCTGGCCAACGACATCCCATTGCGTACATCAGCCGTACATTGCAGCCAGCAGAGGTGAATTACTCCACAACTGAAAAGGAGTGTCTAGCAGCAGTTTGGGGTTTTGAGAAGCTCCATGCCTACTTGCATGGTTCGCGGACGTTGTTGGAAGGCGATCATGCAGCAGTCACTTCGTTGTTGAAGCGAAGAATTTGATTGGGCGTACTGCTCGGTGGGCCTTGAAACTTCAAATTTACGACTTTGAAGTTGTTCATCGTCCAGGAAGTTCCATGGCTGATGCTGATGCTCTTTCTCGGGCTCCTCTTCCACCTTCTCTCTCTTCTGTTGCCCCAGAGGAACCAGTTGTTCCAGCTTCAGTGGACTTTTTGGATGAAGATTCCGTACCATCAGCAGTTGCTGTGCTTGACATTCAGTGTCCGCAGAATGCAGAGTTAGATTTGCCGTCTTTGGATGAGGTTCGGGAAGCTCAAAAGGTTGAGCCGTGGATTCGAAGGCTTCGTGATGGGTTTGAGAATCCTGCATCACTTGCTGATGACTTGCCTTTCAGGCATTTACATTCACAGTATCGCCTTCAGGATGACCTTCTTTATTTTGTGGGGACTGATCCAGATGATCCTTTGCGGTTGGTGGTGCCTTCAATCTTCATTCCACGCTTCCTCCATGCTTACCATGACTCTCCTATTCTTGGCGGGCACATGGGACATCGTCGGGTGATGGAGAAGCTGCGCAGATCTTTCTATTGGCCGGAGTTGCGAGGAGATGTGATTCGGTATGTGCGTAGCTGTGTGTGGTGCCAAGCTCGCAATACTCCCCCATGTGCTTCGGAAGGACGGTTGGAGTCAATTGCAGTTTCTCGTCCGTTTGAATTGGTGGCATTTGATTTGATGGGACCTTTTCCGCGGTCAACTGCTGGTAACGAGTACGTTATTATTGCTTCTGATTACCTAACTCGTTGGGTAGAAGTTGGTGCTCTTGCTAGTGCGACTGCTTCTGCTGTTGGTCAGTTTCTCCTGAATCGGGTCGTGTTTCAGCATTCTTGTCCGGAGCGAATTCTCTCGGATAATGGTCCCGCATTTATGGCTGAGGCATTTCATGTTTTGACATCTCGATTAGGGATACGCCACACTTTCACAAGTGCTTATCATCCTCAGACAGATGGTTTAGTGGAACGGCGTCAGAACCTTCAAGGGGATGATCGAAGTATGTGAACTTTCAACATTCAGATTGGGATGGTTATCTGCCGTCTCTCCGATATGCTTATGTCACTGGAGTTCAAAGTTCCATTGGTACTTCCCATATAAGCTTTTGTATGGTCATGACCCGGTGTTGCCAACGGAGTTGGGTTTGCCTTCTCGGTTACCACGAGCTGCTGATGCTAGGTCGTGGGATCGGTATCTGACGAGCATTCTTCCATTGGTTCGTGCGGAGTCAGCAGAACACTTGGGCCGCGTACAAGTAGGACAACAACAACGCTACAACTCGCATCATCGTCCTCCTGCGGAGTACAAGGTTGATGAACTGGTGTTGGTTCGTTTTCCCAAGCTTACGGTACGTGGTTTAGCTAAGAGTCTCCTTCCTCAGTGGAAAGGACCGTATCGAGTGCTACGGCAAGTAGGGCCACAGGTTTATGAGGTTCGGCACGACATTCAACCCGATCCTCCGGAGATTGTACATGTACAACGGTTGAAGCATTTTGTGCAACGGGAACAAGTTGTGCCACCTACAGATCCACCAGTGCCTCCTCCTGATGTTCCTCCAGATCCGGGCCCGTTTACAAGAGAACCCTAACCAACTTACACCCTTCCGAGAGGAGGGGATGATGTAAGATCCACGTGTACGGCTGCATGTGCACATACTATTATTAGCGTAGTGGATTTTGATAGCCGTCGGATTGGATTCAATCTGGACCACTCGCTCTGAACTAATGGATATACACATTTCTATATTCCGAGCTCTCACAGTGTTATATTGATAATTTAGAAACGTATTATAAATTGAGCTTTAACTTATTAAATATACACATAATCATATTAATTAAAAACATAAAAGAAAAAGAAAAAAAGAAATGACATATACATGTATGTCTTATTAAAAAACATACATAGAGTGAATTAACTCATATGATTTTTTTAAGTTCGAATGTAAAAAAAAACCTTATGTTTATAACACACCTACACATAAACAAATTGAGATGTAGTCACTCACCTAATTTTATAAGCATTGAAATAAGCATTTATTAAGTAATTTTTTTATTTTTATTTTATTTTTGTTAAAATCGATATCAATTTTAGTATGTACATGCATGTCTCCCTTGTCTTCTCAGCATCTCTCTCCTTCCCCTCTCCCGGCTCCAGCGAGTGCCTCCCTTGTCTTCTCAGCACTCTCCTTCATCTTTTCACCCATCTACGTTCACCAAAAGAACCTACGTTAGATACACATATGCATGTGCGTGCGTGTGTGAGTGAGTGAGAGAGAGAGAGTTCCTGAGACAAATTCCTCCATAAAAGTCACTTTTAAATACTGAACTTTAATAACATATTTACATTTAAATTTATATACAAACATATACTTACCTGCTGGAAAAAACCACCAGTTTGTTTCTTTGGACTGCTGAGTCTTCTCTTTCGTAGCCTGAGAAGCATTGCTTGCAGAATCCTTAGCCTGGCCCATCTTCTCCTGAGCTGACCCTTTAACCTCCTAATTTTGAATTTTAAATAACATAGAAACAAAATTAATACATATAAAATTGATATTAATAAAAAAATTAAAAATTCACCTCTTTCTTCTGACCAGCCTCATCCACCTTCTCCCGAGCAGTTCCATCTCCTGATATAATATGTTACTTAATGACACATACTGCTCTCTCTCTCTTACACACGCACGCATGCACGCACTAATTTTACCTCTTTGTTTTGTAATAAATTTATTAATATGTAATGCAACTACTCAGTAATGGTTTGAAAACTTATTAAACAGGAATATACAACTTACCTTGCCCACAACCGGCAGAAGATTTTTGCTCAAATTTTAACCCGATATTGAACAGCATTACAATTTAGGTGACAAATTAATTCTGGTTAGTTTTATTTTTCTGTTAATAAAATTTAAAAAGAAAAAAAATCATTTCAATGTTTTATGACATTAAATGCAATTTTAAAACACTCATTGGAATTGGAAAGTATATATGTTAGACTGTCGGTTATTTATTTCAACTCATCTTAAATTTTTTTTCTGTTATTTCAAAAATTTCGAATTTCTGACATAAGTATTATCAGTCTGACATGTAAATTTGAAAATACATTTAATTTCCCACTCAAATTCAGATCTGGTTCTTTCTCCGACAAGGGTTTCTTCATTTCCACTCTTCAGATTTTCTTTTTCTTCTTAGTGATCAGCTCAGGAGCGACATTAAATTGGGTGCGCTATTGTTTATAAGAAAGCACGGCGCCTTCAGTGCTGTTACAAGTAAGTATTATAAACAAATTTAGATATATTTATAAAGATTCACTCTCTTACATTCTCTATTAAATTTTAGAATTTAGGGATTTAGGAATGCATTAGGATTACAATATATTCTGTTAGGGATTTATCCCGTTTAAATATACTTTTAACTTAGTATTCTCGGTTAGCCGGGGCGGCGAGATTAATCCGGCCATTTTTTTTCGCCTTTTTGAAGAGGTGGCGGGATTAATCCCGCCACCATCTCTTTCATAGCTATGGCAGAATTAGTTCGGGCAATGCTTCTCCGCCTTTTAAAAAGAGCGGCGAGATTAATCCGCCGATAACTCTCTCAATTGATAATGATTTACTTGAATTTATTAGAAAGAGTTGTCGGCGGGATTAATCTCGCCAACCATTTTAAGAGGCAGAGAAGGGGAGGCGGGATTAATCTCGCCACTACTTCCCTGTTTTAAATATTTGTGGGCAGAATTCATCCCGAATCTCTTTGAAATCATAGTTTCGGAGAGAGTTGTAGGCGGGATTAATCTCGCCGCTTATTCCCGTTGTCAGAGTTGTGGGCTGGATTAATCCCGCCGCCTATTCTCCGTCTTCAGTGTTGTGGGCATGATTAATCCTGCCCCTCTTCCTCGTCGGAGGAATTTGTTGCGGGATTAATTCCGCTGACTCTCACAGACGAGGAAGATCCGGCGGCGGGATTAATCCCGCCGGTACTTCCTAGTCGGAGGGAGCCCGCGGCAGGATTAATCCGCCGCCTCTCTCCGATGGGGTAGAGTCGGCGGTGGATTAATCCCGCCGACTCTCTCCGATGGGTAGAGTCGGCGGCGAGATTAATCCCGCCGACTCACTCTGAAGGGGTAGAGTCTGCGGCGGGATTAATCCCGCCCATCAGTTATATTAATAAAGCATGAGATATTATTTTTATATAATTATGTATTATTGCACATGCATATTATTAAGCAACTACAATTATGATTTCTTACAAATATTGCATAAACAGATATCATAAATAACACAATTTTTTATGTGCAGGACAATATGTATAATACTAGAGATAAAGTATGTCTTCTTCGGAACAACGAGATAGTTGGCACTGGAACTGTGGAAGTTCGAGATGATAATGCATCATGTCACAATATTGCCTAAGGATCTTGTGTGTACGTATGGGTGAACACCATTTTCAAGCATGTTGAGGTTCCTGGAATGGAATTTGAGGAGGGTTCTCATGTATTGTGGAATTTGGATAAAGTCAAGGCTGACACAGAATATACAGAGTCACAAACAAACAGTAGCACGAGTTTTCCAGATGATGGCTTGCTGTGGATGGATGAGGTGATTCTCTTCTTCATGAGATTGAGGTTGGGAGAGGCATCATCACAGCTATAAATCCAATGGAAGCAGTGTCAGAAGAGAAACTAGGGTCCGACTTCGTGGGTGTAGTTGTGACAGAGGCTTCACCTAATGGCACTTTGCATCCTGGATCTTTCGTGAGGTGGCGAACATCTGAATTAAGACGGCAAGATGGTTGAACATATTCTGGGTTGGATTTCAATAATAACAACCCGGAAGAACAACTCATATTTGAAAAGGTTCCTTGCATTGGTCCTATTAAAAGAAAAAGGCGATTCATGGGTTGCAGATCTTCCCCTACAAGTTTCAGCAAGAGGATGAAGATGGATCCTACACCTTCCGAAAGTGTTACGAGCATTTCCACGATTGACTGCTGCAAGAAGAAGTGTTGTCAGATGGCAGACCGGAATGAAATTACCCAATGTAGACATGTTTCCGTACGCTCACCCAAAAGCAAAGGCATGAGTTTGTATATGCTGCACTAACTGGGTGTATTGATGAAATGGCTTCGAACACAGGTTATCAGAGTACATCCATGGTATTTAATAAGGTGGCCATCTGCTTCAAAGCTTGGTACAGTATATATGGGATCCCAAAGACCACGTTCTACCGTCGGAAGGATGAGTGGTTAGATGGAGCGCGAACCTCAGTACATGGGAACACTGGCTTGGTCAAAACCCGCTCTCACATTATGGCAGCCATAGAGATACTCAAGGCTTTTGTGGAAGCAAATGCAGACAGGATGCCTCACAAATGCCGAATCACAAATGCAGGGGTCAGGGAAAATCTCAAGGTTTTGCCTTCGATCTACACTCAATTGAAGCTGTGTGAACATGTGAGCAAGTGCCTCAGCTTGATGGGCTGCAAGCAATCTGCACTGGTACCTTCAACAACATATGGAATACTCATTTAAGGATGTGGAGATTGCAAAACACTCTAGCTTTTCCAAGTGTGACACTTGTACATCATTGAAGGCTGCAGAGGCTTGTGCAAAACCTTGGTGGAGATCACTGCCATTCAAAAGAAGATAGAGACCCACATGATTGCGCAACAAACTTGCCGGTTCCAGTACTATGCACACCGCATACTTTCTGTGTCAATGCCCATCAGAGTACCTGTGCTTGATCCATGACAAGATGGATCATTCAAAGACCAGCATTCCAAAGCTCATTGCAACACTAAAGTGCCTTGGAAATGTCATGAAACTTCTGATTTCATTGACAGGTGTGGTAACACATGGACGGTTGTGAATCATATGGACACTTTTCACTTCCACATTGGTCTAGCGACTCCAATTTCACTATTGGGGTCGTTGACCATGTTTTCAGAAACTTGAAGCCCACTCACAGACAAGTTAAGAAACAACACCTTCAACCTTTACATAATGCTCTCATGAACATGTCTGCACTTGGGCTACTTGGGAATATGAGAGGCATTGTCAGCAACCTGCAACAAAAAATGGATGGCCCTGCTGAGAGTTCAGGTTCAGTGGAGGATCTAACTCAAATAGTGTACATGTGTTCCTCAACATCAAATAAGCTTCCTCGTCATTTGCTTTTACAGATGGATAATTGTGCAGGCGAGAATAAAAATAGGTAAATCATTTTACTTAAGGGTTTCTCAAGCTCATACGTACTTTTATTTTCTAGATATGTGCTAGCATACTTGTCAATGCTTGTTGCCAAAAGTGTGTTTGAAACAATCACGCTCAGTTTTCTTATGGTTGGTCACATTCATGAAGATATTGATACGTTCTTCAGCAAGGTCTCCAACTCTATAAAAAGGACAAGTGCACTAACCTTACCGCATATGATGAATCTTTTTGAAATTAAAAATTAAAAAGAAAAAAAGAAATGACATATACATGTATGTCTTATTAAACATATGTTAAAATAAAACCTTATGTTTATAACAACCTACACATAAACAAATTAAGATGTAGTCACTCACCTAATTTTATAAGCATTGAAATAAGCATTTATTAAGTAAATTTTTTTTTTAATTTTTATTTTTGTTAAATCGATATCAATTTTAGTATGTACATGCATATCTCCTTCCCCTCTCCCCGGCTCCAGGGAGAGGGGGAACTTTAATAACATATTTACTGAACTTTAATAACATATTTACATTTAAATTATATACTAACAATACTTACCTGCTGGAAAAAACCACCAGTTGTTCTTTGGACTGCTGAGTCTTCTCTTTCGTAGCCTTGCAGAATCCTTAGCATGGCCCATCTTCTCCTGAGCTGACCCTTTAACCTCCTAATTTTGAATTTTAAATAACATAGAAACAAAATAATACATTTAAAATTGATATTAATAAAAAATTAAAAATTCACTCTTTCTTTGACCAGCCTCATCCATCTTCTCCTCAGCAGTTCCCTCCATCTCCTGATATAATATGTTAATTAGTGACACATACTGCACTCTCCCTCTCTTACACACGCACGCACACGCACGCACGCACTAATTTTACCTCTTTTTTGTAATAAATTTATTAATATGTAATGAACTACTCAGTAATGGAATATACAATTACCTTGCCCACAACCGGCAGAGATTTTTGCTCAAATTTTAACCCGATATTGAACAGCCTTATAATTTAGGTGACAAATTAATTCTGGTTAGTTTATTTTTCTGTTAATAAAATTTAAAAAACCATTTCAATGTTTTTATTTACATGCCCAAAAGAACTATTCTACCCTACAAGAAAAACATTGGATGGTAGACAGAGACGATGCTTATGCCCAAACAAAATTTATTGGCTCGTAAGACTCTAGTTACAAAGAATTATGGAAACAAGATATACTCCATAAAGCTAAACGGGATGCTTGAAGACGATGGAGAACAGCATGTTTCAATTGCAAGAGTACCAGAAATTTAAATGTAAATTTGTTTTTTTTTTTAATCTCTTCATATTGCCTTTGGCCCAAGGTATCCTTCAGTCGTCGTTGTAGGGCGCTTGTGTAGAGTTAGTTACACTTTAATACGTTATTTCCAAGAAATAAAAGAAAGAGGAAAACAGAACAAAGTCATGGAGGCTCAGTCTGATCCATCTCCCAGTTCCAGCCACATTTTCTTGTTAAAACTAGGTTTCTATTAGAGAAATTCTATCAATGCACTTGAAAGCTGAGTACAGATAATCCACAAGCTTTTAAGAACATAATAATAACGATAATATCAACATGTATAATTTACAATATTATAAAGTAGATCCGGTTCATAAACTTTTTTCCCAACCTTTCGCAGCTTGAAGTAGTTGCTGAAATTATGCTGCACAATCTTCCCTCTTTCTCATCGACTTGGAGCTCATCTTCCACCTTGAAGAATGCGTCGCACATCTTCTCCAGCTCAGCGGACACCCGTCCCTGTCCCTGATCTCAGGACAAACAGAAGAGACTTTAAGGCAAATGACACCGTAAAATGAATGACATACCTCCAGGAATGGGAATCGTACACCCCGAAGAACGAGCACCTTTGAATCCTCAGTTATATCCACCTGAAAACAACACAGTAGAACCAACAGCAGTTTTGAATCGTGCTATACCTCATGCTCAACAGCTGCTTTCCCCTTGACGTGAAGGTACAAGCCGCACTCGTCTCCAAGCTTGATTTCCTCCTGCTTTGCCACAGTGGTCCGCTGCTTCTTGAGAGGCCTAAAAAAAACAACAGTCGCATCGAGTGTAAACTCAAATCAAACTGACCTGCCCTCGTCAAAATGTTCCATGAGGCCGGGCTCCCGGAGCTCTTCAGCTTCATTCTCATCAGCAAGTTCGCGAGCTCCCGGAGCTCTTCAGCTTCATCCTCATCAGCAACCTTTATCGCAACCTTCGCTGCAGCTCTTTCCGGGGAGGGCTGCAAAGAAAAGAATGAATGCAGCTGAGATACACGGGAGAGAAACAAGCTTACCCGTCATGCTTGAAAGTACTTGCCTGCTCGGGCCTGAAGTCCAAAATAAAACATTTAAGTTTTGATTTAACACAATGACAACAAACATACTTGCTGGTCTCCGCCTCCGTGGACTTGCTTGTTTCTTCTTTTTCTTTGACCTTCGGGGTCCTGGAAAAAACAAACTGAAGTTGGCCTGAGGCAAGAACACAAGCTTACCAGGAGGAAAGACATGCTAAAAGCTTTTCAGCTTTCACAGCATCGGCTTGCCTGTTTCGGATCTGAACAGGCACAGCTCGCATCCGACCTGGATCCAGTTGGTACTTGCCATCCGGTCCTGGAACGAGCCAGGGCAACAGAACGTCGAACCCCGCTTGGTTTCTTTGCGGGATGATGGCAAACCCGCAAAGAAAACAGAAGAGGAGAAGCTTCCTGCTTATTTCCTTCCTGTTGAGGAACATGAAACGGTTGAAAAAAATGAAGCCTTTGGCCGTCACCGTGCGGCTACAGAGCACCGACAGGAAGCTGCCCAGGGGCACCGGGTGGCTATACATCTCGTGCTGCCCAGACTGCTCGAGCCTGCAACAATGATGCATGGCCAGCACCAGCAGCAGCCTCCCCACAATCTCTCCTCGTGGCCCCTCCACAACAAAGGCTTGCTTCAATACCCCACCCATGCTTTGGAGAAGAAGAAGCAGCACCTCCACATTGGCCAAGATGTGACCCGCCGCCTCGCCCAGGATCGGCTCTATCACGTCAGCAGTGAAGATACGCTCCCGATCCCCACTTACGTGACTCACGCTGCGCATATGGCCAGCCACCATGTGTTGGGCGAGGTCCGCCCACGCAGCCACCTCCAACCCGGCCACCACCCCGATGATGGCCGTTGCCATTGCCTGCATGATCATGCTCTTTTCTGGTGGGACCTCCGTCTTTTCCAGACTCACCAGAGACACCCCGTTCAACAGCTTCTGGCTGGCGAACTTCACTGCACCCTTCAGGGACGCATTGTTTCCAAGCAGAGCACGCCAGAGCGGGCGCCCCATCTTGAAGAGCTCCCTTATAAAGTCTTCCGAAACAGCAGCCACATCCTTCTGCTCCGACATCAGGCGCTTCAGCTTGTCCGGCTCCCTGTGCGCGCTTCCCACCATCCACACGGGCTGAAAAAACTTAGCCGCTGGATCCACACCCCGCGCGCTCGGATCCACACCCGCGCGCTCGGATCGAACATTCTGTGTGGGAAAATAAGACCTAGCTTCCCTGCTGTGTCAGCCACCAGACCGAAGAGCTTCCTATGGTGGGGTATCGCCGAGAAGAACCTCCTAAAAGCCAAGAACGAACCTGGCTGCTCCTTGAACAAGGAGGCGGCTTCATCCAGACAGAAGACGACCTTCCTTCCCGGTGTGAAGACTCCGCTCAGCTTGCCGTCAATCCATTGCCGCAGTTGATCAGGATTCCACTGCTCTCCGGGAGCAGGAGACTGGTGAGGAACTCTTCGAGTCACGTCCTCCTTGAGTTCCTTGTAACTGGTAACACAATGTCAGCCCAAAAACTACAGGAATTCCACTTGAGATACCTCTGGGACACCTCCTTGCGGAATGACTCCTGCGCCTCCTTCCACTTCTCCGGGTTTTGTCCCTCCTTGGGGAATGACGCCTGCGTCTCCCTCCACTCCTCCGGGCTTGCGTCCTTTATCTGCAAGAGGATGGCGGCCACCCATGCCGCAATGCAGCGGGGGTCGTTGGTATCGGAAGTCAGCACGTCGGCAACTGCACTTCGCCCGGGGACGCCCGTCGCGCCGGGGCTCATAAACGAAACGTACGCGACGTGGAAGCCTTTGGTAGCCAGCTCCTGGATCGATCTCGACTTCCCCCAACCCGAACTCTGCAGCGCCATCGTCCAGGCGGCATGATGTGTGTCAAGCGCCCACTCATTCATGTAGCCATCCACAACACCCCCGAGATAGTCCACAACACGCAGAGGATCTTCGTACATTAGGTTCCACCCTCGGGACAGGGCTTCCTTCACACTCCCTGCGACTTGTTTTGCACCGGAGGAGGACTCGGGGGAGTTACCAGCAGGAGAGGCTGCACCCTTGGTTCAGCTGCAGCGGCAGCTCTCCTCACACGATCTGCCCATTCTTTGTCAGATCTCGCATCGCAGCCTGCACCTCCACATCGCTTTATCCAATGTCTCCGTCGCTCTTAGCACCTCAGCACTGCCCTCCCCTCCTCAGCAATTCTAACAGTCCAATCGATCAACCAACGTCGAATGGATGTGCCGGCGGGGAATGGGGGCGGCTCAGGCGCAGAGTTGATCTCCTCCAGCGCTTGACGCAGGCGCGCCGGGAGTGCTGTGAATGGAGAGCGAGAGAGAGAGAGATAATCAGTCAGTCGGAGCTAGAAGGTTCTAAGCGCATACCGCAGAGATAGACGTTTTGTTCGGGCAGAAACTTGCCGCAGCCATACTTCGCCTCCAGCTTCTCTGGCGTGAAGCTGCTTTCTTCAGGAGGGTGATCGTGCCGCAAGACTCTCACCATCTGCGAGAGGAAAACCTAGTAGAAGGAACTAGGGTAATTTCAAACAGTGCGGGATGAATCGGAACCCACGTCAGGAAAGTGATGGCAGCATGTGGGCTGAGATGAGATTAGAGAATTGGGGCGGTGGCGGAGCGATCAGCTACCATTCCCCGGGGGAAAGAAAAGGGCGTCGTTTAGGGCCTAGAGCGCAAATTAATTTGAATGACTGTAAAATTTCACTACAAAACGTAGATCTTCTTATGTATTAAGGAGTGCCTAATTAAGTAAGGCAATCAAAATTAAAAATATCCTTGATATTTTTTAGCCTTGTGTTAGTTAAAATTAAAGTTACGTGTTTTAACCTACAACTTTTACAATACAGTAGAACCTGTTAAATTAAACCTGTATAAATTAAAACCCTCTTTAAATTAAATAAAATTATAGTCCCCACTGTATATATTATTATTATATTTTATTATTTTTTACCCTCCCTTATTTAAAACCCTCTCTAAATTAAATATTATTTCTAGTCCTAACACGTTTAATTTATACATGTTTACTGTACATCATGAAGAAAAACACCGAGGGGGTTCACTTAGTATAAATGGTCCAGACCATGTGCATCCATAATGTTAAAAGTTTATGCTGTGTGCTCTCTGACATATTGAACATAAACAGTACTACTCCAATAGGTTATCAACTTGTGATATCTGAAATAGTTTTGTGCTGCATGGCACATGATGACAGGTGGCTTAGCATGTGTAGCATTTCTTGTGGACACGTGTTCACCGTTAGTTCTATGATGTTTTTGGTATTATATTTATGTTTTTAATATCGATTTTGCCATATTTCCAACTGAATCATTTATGCTATATTTTTAAAATTCGAATTTTACAAATAAATTTATTTAAGTTTATGCTTGAACACAGTATATACTTTAAATACACATTGTGAGGGTGTGTTGAGAATCCTGATTGCCTGCATACAAATACATATGGATGTACTTGATACATGAGTATAAATGGGTGATAATCCCAATCCACATCTTTTGGCCGGCCAAAGGACAGAACATGGACTCTGACCAAGGACAGGAACCAGACTCCAAGTCCTAAGTTGGCCAACCTGCGCGCACGCCCGTGTGTGTGTGTGTGTGTGTGTGTGTGTGTGTGTGTAGAGAGAGAGAGAGGGGGAAATGGAAACTAATTTCAACCACAACGAGGATAGAGATTTCTTTAAACAATCGGTCTCTTCTGTGTTTGCTCACATGATACAATGTGTGTGTGTGTGTTAAAATAATAAATCTGTATTCTCGGCCGGTGCTGAAGGTTTCAATGATGGGCAAATGATTTCACTACGGACGGATGGTTACCACTCCCGCCTCACATGGATAACTACTCCAAGTGTACATAGTCTTGCTAGTGATCGTGATATGCCCTATGGAAAATGACATAAGTAGTGGGAATGATCTTACAAAAAAAGAAACAATATAAAATAAATAAAACAGTAAATCATAGTTGCCAACTGTTTCACAAAAAAGAAATTTAATTGTATGTCCTTTGGAATTAAAATATTGTGGGTACATGTGTTTATTTGACAATAATATTCTTTATTAAATTGATAAGTGTCTTGTGTGAACAAGACTTTGAAACAATAATTATGATTATTTATAAATAAATATCATGATTTGTCAAGAACTTCAAATCATTGATATTAGGAGTATTGGATGACATTAACAAAAGAATTTAAAATAGTTATTTTCTTATAAATATTATGTTGAATACTTAAATGAGTGATAATGCAAATATACACCTAACATAATGCTCATGGCCATAATAATTATAATGTGTTTAAATTTTTCGTTAAGTGGTAGTGTGGATTGACAATAATGAATTATATTGACATGCAAGCCGTTAAAGCTAATGTAGTTTACCCAAAGCAACATTAAAAAATTAATACAAAATTAATTTAATATCAAGGTCACCACCATTTTAAGCATATTATGTATATACATATGCCATATAAGACACATTGTGTATTGGAAGAATAATGTAGACAGTTTGGTTTTTATTTGAAACTTTAAGTTTCGTTGTTGCAATACTTAGGAGTTGCAATATCGGAGCCTAGGTAGTGTACATTTAACAAAAGATTGACATCAATTTAAAAACAAGAATAAATGAAGTAATGTCAGGTGTGTTTCATTATATATCAAAATAGCTATTATATTAATATGATACATATATATTCATTATTAATGTTAATGAAGCAAATTTTTAGACTTTAAAAATCCTTAAATACCATATGCAGTACAACATTATAAAGATTGATAACTTCATCCTTAATGAAGTAAACTTTATATTGTTGTGTTTATATAATATATACATATATAACTTTCTTGTTTTATTTTAACATTAATAATTTGTGAAATGTAAATAACAATGCAACATTAAAGAACTTTAATTGTTAATTGAATGTTATATTCTTATTCAAGTAATTTAGAAGTTTTACTTATTTATATATTTATAAAATGTTTTGGTATTTCTTTCATTATTAAGTGTTTATTTTATTATGTATGGGAATGCCTAGATAAGCATATTCATGTATATGCCTACATTGTGTGTGTATACATGTGTGCACCTCTCTCTTATGTAATTTTACATGTATGATATGTTTTTTTTATATATCTAGACTTTTAAATATATGCATAAATTTAAAAATCTCTCTTTCTCTCTCTCTCTCACACACATACTATTCTTATATAACATACATAATATTTAATATTTATTTATTATAATCTCATACATTTCTATAGTGATGAAAAGAAGCCAAATATAACTATATAAATAATTATACATATTTAATGTGAAAGTAAAAAATGTACAAACCCCATGTTTAATTAATCATTCACATTGACCAACAAACTAAATAAGAATTACTATGTATTTACTAATAAAGCATTTTTATATATTTTGTTGTGCTTGTCTTTCCAACTGTAGAGTTAAAGTCTAGATTTTTATTAATTTGAATTATGTGCAAGTAAGTTGCAAACTCAACTCTTAAGTCAAATATCAATAGTTGTCACATATGTCTCATGCAACACAAGTTTCTTCAAAACCTTGTGAACAGATTCTAAATATTTTTGATACATACTTGTTTTATGTGTGATGTCATAGTGTTAGCAATCTCATCCTATCTACTAACATATCTTTTAAAGATTTGTGCTTCTAAGTTGATGAGAGAAGTGAAGTTGATAAGCACTCACATATTGTGCAAGTTGGAAAACTAACAATTGTGCAAGTTGGAAAACTAACAATTGCATACTAGGGTTATACATATAACAAGCTTGTGCCACTTTCGAGTCACCCCTTTTTCTTATGAAGATATTATTGATATAAACTTGTGATGTGCATAGCTTTGACTTATTTGTAGCATGGCCAAATTTAATGATTTTATTTTCTAAGACTTAACTTTTACAAAATGTTCCTACTTCTTATTATAACAAGCTGTATAGTTCCTGAAAGGTACTCACCATTCAAAGCATAAAATTATTTTTATGAATGTTACTTTTGTGTCCCAACATGTCGACATGTTACACCTAGTTATTTACAACAATGTGCTTAATGGTATAATGAAATTTTGGGACACTCAACGAGTGGTTATATGGTTGGGTTTTAATAAGATATTGGTATCAAGCTAGGAGCAAGTGAAGTAAGGCCAGGTGCATTTCATTATCTCTCCTAATAGTTATTTTGTATATATATATATATATATATATATATATATTCATAATTGATGTTAATGAAGCAAATTTTCACGCTTTGAAATTTATGAAGATTATATACACTGCAACATTATAAAGATTAGTAACCGCATCCATAATAAAGTAAATTTTTATATACATGTCAATGCTGTCTTTATGTGATATATATATATATATATATATATATAACTTCCTTATTTTAACATTAACAATTTGTAAAATGCTAGTAGTGATGCAAAATTAAAGATCGTTTAATTGTTAATTGAATGACAAAATATACGAATTTTTATAATAAAAGAATTTATTTCAATTTACATCACAATGATATAATTCAAAAATCTTTAAGAATATACCATTATTATTATTGAAATTATAAGATTATGACATGGATATTAAGAATTTTCCCATGGGATGTGTAATAAAACTGAAAAATATAATTATATGTACAATATGACATTCCTTATTTGATTTGTGTAATGACTTTTTTAATAGAGAGGGTATATTACATTTATAAGCTTGGGTAAATACATGTGTAACATACCCTCATACAACATCACTAACATAAACAATAATGATGTAAGTATTCATTTTATTTTTTATTTATTTATTCTTAATCTCAAAATAATTTTAAGAATATCCTTGGCACCTAAGACAAATATTCATTTAGAATTTCTTTATTATTTTCATTTGTTTATGTTTAATATATTATATAAACTTTAGAACGCTTATATATGTAAATACATGCATACTTACATAAATTTCTATAATATATTCTAAATATACCATATATAAAATAAGTGAAGATCTTATGATTTTCTTTTATAAATGATAATTAATATATACTAATACAGTAAATGATTCTTCTACACTTACATAATGTAAATACATATATAATTTGTATATATATGTATGTATGTATATATTTATTTTAATAAGATTTGTCATAATTACATTTTTACTATGTTGAGTGTTAATATGAATCATTCATGCATGTTGAAATAAATTGTACATCCATTTTGTGATGCTTAATAACAATAAAGATATAATGTCTTCATGAATTTACTCTTATGTTTTATCATCATTAGTTTCATATTAAGTTTTCTTATTTAAATGTTTAATATAAATTTATTATTGAGGTCATATTATATAAAACTATAAATAATTGTCACATTCTTACTTCATTAATTTAATATTTTAATTGATAAAAACATTATGCATGTTGCAATTTGTAATATCTTATTATCTTTACACTCAATTGTTAACGAAGCTTAACTACAAAATAAAAAATTATAATTATTATAAAAAGTAATATATTATACATAGTATACCAATATTATGTAAAAACTACTCTATTAAATATTATTAATAATACAAATATGAACACATACACATACATTGTCAGAGTTTTAACCCAAAGGGCCAACACGTGGCGACACTGGCTGCCAGGTGGCCATTTGGCGTCATCACCCTGTGTGAGCAACGCTAAGTTTCCCAGAACAACCCCAACGACCCCTAGGGTTAGACTCTAATGCCCAAGTGGACAGGAGACTTAGGGTTTAGCCTAAGTCTCCCTAGAGTGTCTACCCCCAAAACCCTTGAGGGATAACCCTAGTTGATTTAGGGTTTAGCCTAAGTCTCCCTAGAGTGTCTGCCCCCAAAACCCTTGAGGGATAACCCTAGTTGACTTAGGGTCTTGCCCTAGAAGACCTAGACAGGCTCATGCCCTAACCCCCATCAGTGTTCCACACATACCCCTAGACAGAGCTAAGGCATCGTCACTTACCCCTTGAGAAATCACCCTCATCGGGAGTACAACCCCTTTAGGGCGACAAGGGGTACCCTGAACCACGACTAACCCCTAAGGTTTGAGTGGCCAAGTTATACCCTAGACCTAGAGCTAGTACTTAATGAGGACACGAGTGTGCGCCGTAGGCGAACACGAGTGTCTTGCTAAGCAAACTCCCTAAGGCTAGGTTTGGGATAACCCTAAGCACATGACCTTGCGAGTGCCTCACGAAAGGGCTCCTGCTAACATGTTTAGGTTGTTCAACCCTTGAATTCCAAGGAGAACACTCCCCTAGCCAAGTGTGCCAAAGCACACCTAGTTATGAGACCTAACCTCCCTTGAGCGGATGCCCAAGGCTTAGCACCCTAGTGCAAGCAAAGCATGTCTGTTTGCTAAAGTATCCAACCCCTTGGCGACAAGCCCATGACATAACCCAAAAGGCGTGCCTCAGGCGTTGTACCATGTGACGTTTAGCCCAGTGTCACATCTCCATGTGACACTGCCTTCCCCGATGTGGGCTATCATGCCATAGCCCTTAGATTCAAGAGTTGCACCAAGTACCACAAACGTGGCTCCTAATGCCAACTCTAGAACCCCTCTATGAACCCTCAGGAACCAAGTCACGTGAACCTGTCAAACAAGATCCCACGCCCACAGTTGGACAAGGACACGGATGTGCCTTGCTTGGCCGTGAGTGCCTAGCTTGACGTGGAGGAGGAGGCTGGAGACAAGCCTCAACCTCTGCCTCTTGGAACGTGCATTCCGACAAGACCTCCCAGGCATGGATTCGCCAACGTTAAGGGTAAGCTACCCCGAAGGTGGGACGTACCCCTGGCATCTGGAAGTTAGGGCGGCACAACAGAGGGTTGTGCCTTGATGACACAAGCTAGAGCTTGCACCGGGAGAAGAGTAACGAGCTCAGTCATGAACCCAGGAACCCTCGCTCCTATATACTACCTTATTTATGTGAAAGGCCCCCCCCTTATTTTCCTGTTTACATAAGTGGGCTAGCACTGAAATCTCATTCCCAGAGGGAACATACTTGGTGAGTTATCCATCAACCCCTAAACCCTAACCTGTCAAACCTAGGGGTATTTCTAAGCATATCCGACATGCGAACTCACCGGAACTAGCCATTAATCCAACCGGGACACGGAAAACGAGGGTAAGAGTTTTTTAGAAGGTAAGTGCTACCTTCGCTTAGAGTTTCTCGAGATATCTAAGGACAGCCGGCCGGACTACCCCTAAACACTTAAGTGCACTAAGCGGGGCTGTTTCTCACTACATCTAGGGCTTGTCAACATAGTACAGTAGGTAACAACAGTCAACGTCCAAAGTAAAGAGGAGTCATAATAAAACTATGACACACATGTATATGTGCACATGCATATGTTTATGTGGCATTTTATAAGCTTTTTACTTATTTTAGTATATTTTATCATTCTTAATCATTTATATTAAATATATTTAATTGTTTTATTATTATTATTATTATTTGTAATATGCATGTAAATGATAGTAAAGAAGCTCTTTATTGATGTAATTAATTATAAATCAACTTAAACTTTGATTTATAAGAATATTATAAGTAAAATATATTGTGTTTGGTGTTGTGCAAAGGATTTAATAAGGATAAATAAATTGAACATATAAAAATTAGTCTTGGTTTCAATTTCAATCTATTGCATATTATAAAGATTAATAATTATTCATAATATCTTCTTAATATTTAATTATTTTTCCTTTTTCATTTTTGAATTTGTATTTATAATAGTAATAAGCTTTAGAATTCACTTCCTCTTATTAATTTAAAAAAAAAAGAATTAATAAATAAATCAATATGGTGTTATATTGATAATTTAGAAACGTATTATAAATTGAGCTTTAACTTATTAAATATACACATAATCATATTAATTAAAAACATAAAATTAAAAAGAAAAAAGAAATGACATATACATGTATGTCTTATTAAACAAACATACATAGAGTGAATTAACTCATATGATTTGTTTAAGTTCGAATGTAAAAAAAACCTTATGTTTATAACACACCTACACATAAACAAATTGAAATGTAGTCACTCACCTAATTTTATAAGCATTGAAATAAGCATTTATTAAGTAATTTTTTTTTTTTATTTTTATTTTTGTTAAAATCGATATCAATTTTAGTATGTACATGCATGTCTCCCTTGTCTTCTCAGCATCTCTCTCCTTCCCCCTCTCCCTGGCTCCAGCGAGTGCCTCCCTTGTCTTCTCAGCACTCTCCTTCGTCTTTTCACCCATCTACGTTCACCAAAAGAACCTACGTTAGATACACATATGCATGTGCGTGCGTGTGTGAGTGAGTGAGAGAGAGAGAGTTCCTGAGACAAATTCCTCTGCTGGTTCCTCCATAAAAGTCACTTTAAATACTGAACTTTAATAACATATTTACATTTAAATTTATACACATATACTTACCTGCTGGAAAAAACCACCAGTTTGTTCTTTGGACTGCTGAGTCTTCTCTTTCGTAGCCTGAGAAGCATTGCTTGCAGAATCCTTAGCATGGCCCATCTTCTCCTGAGCTGACCTTTAACCTCCTAATTTTGAATTTTAAATAACATAGAAACAAAATTAATACATTTAAAATTGATATTAATAAAAAATTAAAAATTCACCTCTTTCTTCTGACCAGCCTCATCCATCTTCTCCTCAGCAGTTCCCTCCATCTCCTGATATAATATGTTAATTAGTGACACATACTGCACTCTCTCTCTTACACACGCACGCACGCACGCACTAATTTTACCTCTTTGTTTTGTAATAAATTTATTAATATGTAATGCAACTACTCAGTAATGGTTGAAAACTTATTAAACAGGAATATACAACTTACCTTGCCCACAACCGGCAGAAGATTTTTGCTCAAATTTTAACCCGATATTGAACAGCCTTATAATTTAGGTGACAAATTAATTCTGGTTAGTTTTATTTTTCTGTTAATAAAATTTAAAAAAACCATTTCAATGTTTTTATTTACATGCCCAAAAGTAACTATTCTACCCTACAAGAAAAACATTCGATGGTAGACAGAGACGATGCTTATGCCCAAACAAAATTTATTGGCTCGTAAAGACTCTAGTTACAAAGAATTATGGAAACAAGATATACTCCATAAAGCATAAAGCTAAACGGGATGCTTGAAGACGATGGAGAACAGCATGTTTCAATTGCAAGAGTACCAGAAATTTAAATGTAAATTTGTCATGTAAAAGCTTTAATTTATAGTTTTTTTTTAATCTCTTCATATTGCCTTTGGCCCAAGGTATCCTTCAGTCGTCGTTGTAGCGCTTGTGTAAAGTTAGTTACACTTTAATACGTTATTTCCAAGAAATAAAAGAAAGAGGAAAACAGAACAAAGTGATGGAGGCTCAGTCTGATCCATCTCCCAGTTCCAGCCACATTTTCTTGTTAAAACTAGGTTTCTATTAGCCATTATTAAATACGTGGCAAAGCTAGAAATTCTAACCTAGCCCTCAATGCACTTAAAAGCTGAGTACAGATAATTCACAAGCTTTTAAGAACATAATAATAATGATAATATCAACATGTATATTTTAGAATATTATATCAAGTAGATCCGGTTCATAAACTTTTTTCCCAACCTTTCGCAGCTTGAAGTAGTTGCTGAAATTATGCCGCACAATCTTCCCTCTCTTCTCATCGACTTCGAGCTCATCTTCCACCTTGAAGAATGCGTCGCACATCTTCTCCAGCTCAGCGGAGACCCGTCCCTGTCCCTGTCCCTGATCTCAGGACAAACAGAAGAGACTTTAAGGCAAATGACACCGTAAAATGAATGACATACCTGCAGGAATGGGAATCGTACACCCGAAGAACGAGCACCTTTGAATCCTCAGTTATATCCACCTGAAAACAACACAGTAGAACCAACAGCAGTTTTGAATCGTGCTATACCTCATGCTCAACAGCTGCTTTCCCCTTGACGTGAAGGTACAAGCCGCACTCGTCTCCAAGCTTGATTTCCTCCTGCTTTGCCACAGTGGTCCGCTGCTTCTTGAGAGGCCTAAAAAAAACAACAGTCGCGATCGAGTGTAAACTCAAATCAAACTGACCTGCCCTCGTCAAAATGTTCCATGAGGCCGGGCTCCCAGAGCTCTTGGAGCTCTTCAGCTTCATCCTCATCAGCAAGTTCTTTATTTTTTAAACGCGCAACCTTCGCTGCAGCTCTTTCCGGGGGAGGGCTGCAAAGAAAAGAATGAATGCAGCTGAGATACACGGGAGAGAAACAAGCTTACCCGTCATGCTTGAAAGTACTTGCCTGCTCGGGCCTGAAGTCCAAAATAAAACATTTAAGTTTTGATTTAACACAATGACAACAAACATACTTGCTGGTCTCCGCCCAACAAACATACTTGCTGGTCTCCGCCTCTGTGGACTTGCTTGTTTCTTCTTTTTCTTTGACCTTCGGGGTCCTGGAAAAAACAAACTGAAGTTGGCACTGAGGCAAGAACACAAGCTTACCAGGAGGAAAGACATGCTAAAAGCTTTTCAGCTTTCACAGCATCGGCTTGCCTGTTTCGGATCTGAACAGGCACAGCTCGCATCCGACCTGGATCCAGTTGGTACTTGCCATCCGGTCCTGGAACGAGCCAGGGCAACAGAACGTCGAACCCCGCTTGGTTTCTTTGCGGGATGATGGCAAACCCGCAAAGAAAACAGAAGAGGAGAAGCTTCCTGCTTATTTCCTTCCTGTTGAGGAACATGAAACGGTTGAAAAAAATGAAGCCTTTGGCCGTCACCTTGCGGCTACAGAGCACCGACAGGAAGCTGGCCAGGGGCACCGGGTGGCTATACATCTCGTGCTCCCCAGACTGCTTGAGCCTGCAACAATGATGCATGGCCAGCACCAGCAGCAGCCTCCCCACAATCTCTCCTCGTGGCCCCTCCACAACAAAGGCTTGCTTCAATACCCCACCCATGCTTTGGAGAAGAAGAACCAGCACCTCCACATTGGCCAAGATCTGACCCGCCGCCTCGCCCAGGATCGGCTCTATCACGTCAGCAGTGAAGATACGCTCCCGATCCCCACTTACGTGACTCACACTGCGCATATGGCCAGCCACCATGTGTTGGGCGAGGTCCGCCCACGCAGCCACCTCCAACCCGGCCACCACCCCGATGATGGCCGTTGCCATTGCCTGAATGATCATGCTCTTTTCTGGTGGGACCTCCGTCTTTTCCAGACTCACCAGAGACACCCCGTTCAACAGCTTCTGGCTGGCGAACTTCACTGCACCCTTCAGGGACACATTGTTTCCAAACAGAGCACGCCAGAGCGGGCGCCCCATCTTGAAGAGCTCCCTTATAAAGTCTTCCGAAACAGCAGCCACATCCTTCTGCTCCGACATCAGGCGCTTCAGCTTGTCCGGCTCCCTGTGCGCGCTTCCCACCATCCACACGGGCTGAAAAAACTTAGCCGCTGGATCCACACCCCGCGCGCTCGGATCGAACATTCTGTGTGGGAAAATAAGACCTAGCTTTCCTGCTGTGTCAGCCACCAGACCGAAGAGCTTCCTATGGTGGGGTATCGCCGAGAAGAACCTCCTAAAAGCCAAGAACGAACCTGGCCGCTCCTTGAACAAGGAGGCGGCTTCATCCAGACAGAAGACGACCTTCCTTTCCACGACCTCCCTTTCCACGACCTCCCTTTCCACGACCTCCCTTTCCACGACCTTCCTTTCCACGACCTCCCTTTCCACGACCTCCCTTTCCACGACCTCCCTTTCCAGTGTGAAGACTCCGCTCAGCTTGCCGTCAATCCATTTCCGCAGTTGATCAGGATTCCACTGCTCTCCGGGAGCAGGAGACTGGTGAGGCACTGTTCCAGTCACGTCCTCCTTGAGTTCCTTGTAACTGGTAACACAATGTCAGCCCAAAAACTACAGGAATTCCAATTGAGATACCTCTGGGACACCTCCTTGTGGAATGACTCCTGCGCCTCCTTCCACTTCTCCGGGTTTTGTCCCCTCCTTGGGGAATGACGCCTGCGTCTCCCTCCACTCCTCCGGGCTTGCGTCCTTTATCTGCAAGAGGATGGCGGCCACCCATGCCGCAATGCAGCGGGGGTCGTTGGTATCGGAAGTCAGCACGTCGGCAACTGCACTTCGCCCGGGGACGCCCGTCGCGCCGGGGCTCATAAACGAAACGTACGCGACGTGGAAGCCTTTGGTAGCCAGCTCCTGGATCGATCTCGACTTCCCCCAACCCGAACTCTGCAGCGCCATCGTCCAGGCGGCATGATGTGTGTCAAGCGCCCACTCATTCATGTAGCCATCCACAACACCCCGAGATAGTCCACAACACGCAGAGGATCTTGGTACACTAGGTTCCACCCTCGGGACAGGGCTTCCTTCACACTCCCTGCGACTTGTTCTTGCTCCTCCACCGGAGGAGGACTCGGGGGAGTTACCAGCAGGAGAGGCTGCACCGGTTCAGCTGCAGCGGCAGCTCTATCTGCCCATTCTTTGTCAGATTCTCGCATCGCAAACTGCACCTCCGTAATCGCTTTATACAATGTCCGCGTCGCTCTTAGCACCTCAGCACTGCCCTCCCCCTCATCAATTCTAGCATTCCAATCGAGCAACCAACGTCGAATGGATGTGCCGGCGGGGAATGGGGGCTCAGGCGCAGAGTTGATCTCCTCCAGCGCTTGACGCAGGCGCGCCGGGAGTGCTGTGAATGGAGAGCGAGAGAGAGAGAGATAATCAGTCAGTCGGAGCTAGAAGGTTCTAAGCGCATACCGCAGAGATAGACGTTTTGTTCGGGCAGAAACTTGCCGCAGCCATACTTCGCCTCCAGCTTCTCTGGCGTGAAGCTGCTTTCTTCAGGAGGGTGATCGTGCCGCAAGACTCTCACCATCTGCGAGAGGAAAACCTAGTAGAAGGAACTAGGGTAATTTCAAACAGTGCGGGATGAATCGGAACCCACGTCAGGAAAGTGATGGCAGCATGTGGGCTGAGATGAGATTAGAGAATTGGGGCGGTGGCGGAGCGATCAGCTACCATTCCCCGGGGGAAAGAAAAGGGCGTCGTTTAGGGCCTAGAGCGCAAATTAATTTGAATGACTAGATCTTCTTATGAGTGCCTAATTAAGTAAGGAAATGAAAAATAAACCATTTTTTAGCCTTCATGTTAGTTAAAATTAAAGTTACGTGTTTTAACCTACAACTTTTACAATATCATCGATGAAGAAAAACACCCAGGGGGTTCACTTAGTATAAATGGTCCAGACCATGTGCATCCATAATGTTAAAAGTTTATGCTGTGTGCTCTCTGACATATTGAACAGTACACTACTCCAATAGGTTATCAACTTGTGATATCTGAAATAGTTTTGTGCTGCATGGCACATGATGACAGGTGGCTTAGCATGTGTAGCATTTTCTTGTGGACACGTGTTCACCGTTAGTTCTATGATGTTTTTGGTATTATATTTATGTTTTTAATATCGATTTTGCCATATTTCCAACTGAATCATTTATGCTATATTTTTAAAATTCGAATTTTACAAATAAATTTATTTAGTTATGCTTGAACACAGTATATACTTTAAATACACATTGTGAGGGTGTGTTGAGAATCCTGATTGCCTGCATACAAATACATATGGATGTACTTGATACATGAGTATAAATGGGTGATAATCCCAGACTCCACATCTTTTGGCCGGCCAAAGGACAGAACATGGACTCTGACCAAGGACAGGAACCAGACTCCAAGTCCTAAGTTGGCCAACCTGCGCGCACGCCCGTGTGTGTGTGGTGTGTGTGTGTGTATAGAGAGAGAGGGGAAATGGAAACTAATTTCAACCACAACGAGGATAGAGATTTCTTTAAACAATCGGTCTCTTCTGTGTTTGCTCACATGATACAATGTGTGTGTGTGTGTTAAAATAATAAATCTGTATTCTCGGCCGGTGCTGAAGGTTTCAATGATGGGCAAATGATTCCACTACGGGATCGTGATATGCCCTATGGAAAATGACATAAGTAGTGGGAATGATCTTACAAAAAAAGAAACAATATAAAATAAATAAAACAGTAAATCATCTGTTTCACAAAAAAGAAATTTAATTATATGTCCTTTGGAATTAAAATATTGTGGGTACGTGTTTATTTGACAATAATATTTTATTAAATTGATAAGTGTCTTGTGTGAACAAGACTTTGAAACAGTAATTATGATTATTTATAAATAAATATCATGATTTGTCAAGAACTTCAAATCATTGATATTAGGAGTATTGGATGACATTAACAAAAGAATTTAAAATAGTCATTTTCTTATAAATATTATGTTGAATACTTAAATGAGTGATAATGCAAATATACACCTAACATAATGCTCATGGCCATAATAATTATAATGTGTTTAAATTTTTCGTTAAGTGGTAGTGTGGATTGACAATAATGAATTATATTGACATGCAAGCCGTTAAAGCTAATGTAGTTTACCCAAAGCAACGTTAAAAAATTAATACAAAATTAATTTAATAATCAAGGTCACCACCATTTTAAGCATATTATGTATATACATATGCCATATAAGACACATTGTGTATTGGAAGAATAACGTAGACATTTTGGATTCTTATTTGAAACTTTAAGTTTCATTGTTGCAATACTTAGGAGTTGCAATATCGGAGCCTAGGTAATGTACATTTAACAAAAGATTGACATCAATTTAAAAACAAGAATAAATGAAGTAATGTCAGGTGTGTTCATTATATATCAAAATAGCTATATATATTAATATGATACATATATATATTAATTAATGTTAATGAAGCAAATTTTTAGACTTTAAAAATCCTTAAATACCATATGCAGTACAACATTATAAAGATTGATAACTTCATCCTTAATGAAGTAAACTTTATATTGTTGTGTTTATAATATATATACATATATATAACTTTCTTGTTTTATTTTAACATTAATAATTTGTGAAATGTAAATAACAATGCAACATTAAAGAACTTTAATTGTTAATTGAATGTTATATTCTTATTCAAGTAATTTAAAAGTTTTTACTTATTTATATATTTATAAAATGTTTTGGTATTTCTTTCATTATTAAGTGTTTATTTTATTATGTATGGAAATGCCTAGATAAGCATATTCATGTATATGCCTACATTGTGTGTGTATACATGTGTGCACCTCTCTCTTATGTAATTTTACATGTATGATATGTCTTTTTTTTTTATATATCTAGACTTTTAAATATGCATAAATTTAAAAATCTCTCTCTCTCTCTCTCACACACACATACTATTCTTATATAACATACATAATATTTAATATTTATTTATATAATCTCATACATTTCTATAGTGATGAAAAGAAGCCAAATATAACTATATAAATATTATACATATTTAATGTGAAAGTAAAAAGTACAAACCCCATGTTTAATTAATCATTCACATTGACCAACAAACTAAATAGTAGAATTACTATGTATTTACTAATAAAGCATTTTTATATATTTTGTTGTGCTTGTCTTTCCAACTGTAGAGTTAAAGTCTAGATTTTTTATTAATTTGAATTATGTGCAAGTAAGTTGCAAACTCAACTCTTAAGTCATAAATATCAATAGTTGTTACATATGTTCATGCAACACAAGTTTCTTCAAAACCTTGTGAACAGATTCTAAATATTCTTGATACATACTTGTTTTGTGTGATGTCATTAGTGTTAGCAATCTCATCCTATCTACTAACATATCTTCTAAAAGATTTGTGCTTCTAAGTTGATGAGAGAAGTGGCTTATATTCATTAAATTCAAGTTGATAAGCACTCACATATTGTGCAAGTTGGAAAACTAACAATTGCATACTAGGGTTATACATATAACAAGCTTGTGCCACTTTCGAGTCACCCCTTTTTTCTTATGAAGATATTATTGATATAAGGCCCACTTTCCACTAGCGGGTGGTTAATTGCCTTAACCAATCAAAATTAAAAAAAATTATTTATTCTACCATGGGTTTGGTTTTCCATTTACTGGTTATTTATAATTTATAATCTACATGGCACCTACGTGGCACCTATGTGGCACTACATGGCTTTTTCGGTGGTAGCCTAATAACCGGGCAATTTTGCCCGGTTGTATGGCTACCGGGCATAATTGAACGACACGTGTACCAAGATTAATGAAATTAGGTTTTACTTTTTTTAACTTTAAAAAAATCATAAATTAGAACTTTAAAATAAAAAGCAAACATGAAAAAATCACTCATTTACATATAAGAATTTATATATAATATAGACACATTAGTTGATATACTTATTTTGCAGAAAGAACATAAGTTATTGTAGATTTCTCTTTTTCTTAACACACTCACATGTTGTGTAATATATATATATATATATATATATATATATATAATATATATATATATATAGTGTGTGTGTGTGTGTGTGTACATTGTTATACACATACATATAGAAAGACATTAGTAAATTATAATTAATGATTCTATATAAAAAATAACAATGAAAAGTTAGAGTTTTAATATATTTTTTTAATTAAAAATATTGAGTAGGTGCACATTTATTACATATGTATGTGTAATATATATGTTTATAATAATCAATTAAATAAAAATTGTGCACTACTAATTTATTTTTTAATTCAATTAACCACTCTAATGGAAAACCACAGTGGTAGTAATAATTAATGATGTGGCATTATTTAATTTACCACTGCCAAATAACCACCCGCTAGTGGAAAGTGGGCCTAAACTTGTGATGTGTATAGCTTTGACTTATTTGTAGCATGGCCAAATTTAATGATTTTATCTTTCTAAGACTTAACTTTTGCAAAATGTTCCTACTTCTTATATTATAACAAGCTGTATAATTCCTGAAAGGTACTCACCATTCAAAGCATAAAATTATTTTTATGAATGTTACTTTTGTGTCCCAACATGTCGACATGTTACACCTAGTTATTTACAACAATGTGCTTAATGGTATAATGAAATTTTGGGACACTCAACGAGTGGTTATATGGTTGGGTTTTAATAAGATATTGGTATCAAAGCTAGGAGCAAGTGAAGTAAGGCCAGGTGCATTTCATTATCTCTCCTAATAGTTATTTTGTATATATATATATATAATATATATATATATATATATTCATAATTGATGTTAATGAAGCAAATTTTCACGCTTTGAAAATTTATGAAGATTATATACACTGCAACATTATAAAGATTAGTAACCGCATCCATAATAAAGTAAATTTTTTATACATGTCAATGCTGTCTTTATGTGATATTATATATATATATATATATATATATATATATATATATATATATATATATATATATATATACTATTAACATTAACAATTTGTAAAATGCTAGTAGTGCAAAATTAAAGATCGTTTAATTGTTAATTGAATGACAAAAATATACGAATTTTTATAATAAAAGAATTTATTTCAATTTACATCACTAATGATATAATTCAAAAATCTTTAAGAATATACCATTATTATTATTGAAAATTATAAGATTATGACATGGATATTAAGAATTTTCCCATGGGATGTGTAATAAAACTGAAAAATATAATTATATGTACAATATGACATTCCTTATTTGATTTGTGTAATGACTTTCTTTAATAGAGAGGGTATATTACATTTATAAGCTTGGGTAAATACATGTGTAACATACCCTTATACAACATCACTAACATAAACAATAGATGTAGAAGTATTCATTTTATTTATTTATTTATTTATTCTTAATCTCAAAATAATTTTAAGAATATCCTTGGCACCTAAGACAAATATTCATTTAGAATTTCTTTTATTATTTTCATTTGTTTATGTTTAATATATTATATAAACTTTAGAACGCTTATATATGTAAATACATGCATACTTACATAAATTTCTATAATATATTCTAAATATACCATATATAAAATAAGTGAAGATCTTATGATTTTCTTTTATAAATGATAATTAATATATACTAATACAGTAAATGATTCTTCTACACTTACATAATGTAAATACATATATAATTTGTATATATATGTATGTATGCATATATTTATTTTAATAAGATTTTGTCATAATTACATTTTTACTATGTTGAGTGTTAATATGAATCATTCATGCATGTTGAAATAAATTGTACATCCATTTTGTGATGCTTAATAACAATAAAGATATAATGTCTTCATGAATTTACTCTTATGTGTTTTATCATCATTAGTTTCATATTAAGTTTTCTTATTTAAATGTTTAATATAAATTTATTATGAGGTCATATTATATAAAACTATAAATAATTGTCACATTCTTACTTCATTAATTTAATATTTTAATTGATAAAAACATTATGCATGTTGCAATTTGTAATATCTTATTATCTTTACACTCAATTGTTAACGAAAGCTTAACTACAAAATAAAAAATTATAATTATTATAAAAAGTAATATATTATACATAGTATACCAATATTATGTAAAAACTACTCTATTAAATATTATTAATAATACAAATATGAACACATACACATACCAAAGGGCCAACACGTGGCAACACATGGCTGCCAGGTGGCCATTTGGCGTCATCACCCTGTGTGAGCAACGCTAAGTTTCCCAGAACAACCCCAACGACCCTAGGGTTAGACTCTAATGCCCAAGTGGACAGGAGACTTAGGGTTTAGCCTAAGTCTCCCTAGAGTGTCTACCCCCAAAACCCTTGAGGGATAACCCTAGTTGATTTAGGGTTTAGCCTAAGTCTCCCTAGAGTGTCTGCCCCCAAAACCCTTGAGGGATAACCCTAGTTGACTTAGGGTCTTGCCCTAGAAGACCTAGACAGGCTCATGCCCTAACCCCCATCAGTGTTCCACACATACCCCTAGACAGAGCTAAGGCATCGTCACTTACCCCTTGAGAAATCACCCTCATCCGGGAGTACAACCCCTTTAGGGCGACAAGGGGTACCCTGAACCACGACTAACCCCTAAGGTTTGAGTGGCCAAGTTATACCCTAGACCTAGAGCTAGTACTTAATGAGGACACGAGTGTGCGCCGTAGGCGAACACGAGTGTCTTGCTAAGCAAACTCCCTAAGGCTAGGTTTGGGATAACCCTAAGCACATGACCTTGCGAGTGCCTCACGAAAGGGCTCCTGCTAACATGTTTAGGTTGTTCAACCCTTGAATTCCAAGGAGAACACTCCCCTAGCCAAGTGTGCCAAAGCACACCTAGTTATGAGACCTAACCTCCCTTGAGCGGATGCCCAAGGCTTAGCACCCTAGTGCAAGCACAAGCATGTCTGTTTGCTAAAGTATCCAACCCCTTGGCGACAAGCCCATGACATAACCCCAAAGGGCGTGCCTCAGGCGTTGTACCATGTGACGTTTAGCCCAGTGTCACATCTCCATGTGACACTGCCTTCCCCGATGTGGGCTATCATGCCATACCCTTAGATTCAAGAGTTGCACCAAGTACCACAAACGTGGCTCCTAATTGCCAACTCTAGAACCCCTCTATGAACCCTCAGGAACCAAGTCACGTGAACCTGTCAAACAAGATCCCACGCCCACAGTTGGACAAGGACACGGATGTGCCTTGCTTGGCCGTGAGTGCCTAGCTTGACGTGGAGGAGGAGGCTGGAGACAAGCCTCAACCTCTGCCTCTTGGAACGTGCATTCCGACAAGACCTCCCAGGCATGGATTCGCCAACGTTAAGGGTAAGCTACCCCGAAGGTGGGACGTACCCCTGGCATCTGGAAGTTAGGGCGGCACAACAGAGGGTTGTGCCTTGATGAA
>PUQB01000979.1:0-2500 GCA_003024785.1 Selaginella tamariscina
TCATTATCCTTGAGTGACTGATCTCCCTATGAAGCCCAATTAATCTTTCATTCTTGAAGAAGTATGGCTTGCTTTCCTTTCCTATATTGTGAAATTCGAGAGGTTTATAACACATTCGCTAGTCAAAAATCCAATCTTTACGAATCACCTCTTCTGCAACACTACAATGTTTCTTAAGCAAATTCAGCAGCGGTGTCAAGTTGTGAATCTGTATGCATGACCAAATCCCCACAAGTGTACCCATCTCCTTAAGCTTTTGAAAGAGACGGTTCAACCCTGGACGAAAAATAATATCATATTGAAATTTACCATGACAAGGAATGAAATCTCCTTGTTTGATTTCCTTTTTCCTATCCTCGGGCCTTTGTCGATGAAGCAGAACACCATTAACATCCAACAACACAATATGGCCATAGGTAACATGGGGTAGCGTTGCCTCTTGAATACTTTGCAACTCACTTGTTTGCTCCCTTTCACATTTATCTGTTGACACTATATCGTTGCCTATCTCTTTATCATTTAATTGTACATCATCCTTACAAGATTCAGATATTGCAGGCGCTGAAGAAAGTGATTTCGGAATGGAAGCCAATAGAAATGGTGATGAAAAAACTGAAGTGGTCCCCATGGTAACGATGTTTTGAGTTGCATTATTATCCATTTCCTGCATGAACTCTGTCATTCTGACATGTGGCACAAGAAATTTTCGCCAAACCCCTCTCTCACCTCATGGCAATGTTGAAAATCCATGTTCTCAACTGTTTCATTACATCTGCAAAATGATAATTAGCTGACCTTATAATTATCAAGGTATATTATTTACCTTGTTAATGTGTGACCCATGTTTGAATTAAAAGCTTCATTAATCCTTGAGAATTTATTTTCTGTACAAATATAAACGAAATATACAAAAATGCCTTATGTTACACTTATTTACAACTATTTGTCACTTTAAGAACTCATTAACAATTCTTCTTCGCTATTACCTTCTGTGTGAGGCGAAGAAGGTCTAGGCCGCTTGTGAGATGGTTCAAGATCTTCCGTATCTTCTGTTGATGTTTCCATAGGTAATGGAGTGTGTGAATGTTCTGTATTCCTCGAGATAACTTCCGGTCTAATATCTGATTGAAGTTCGTCCTCAGACTCCAACATTGAATCAGATTCGTCTTCAGAACTATCGCACTTATCGGGAGGGAACTTTCTCAAATACTCCTGTATCGGTTTGTTGGGGTAGTCAGTTGAGAACCTCTATATCCACTTGTTCAGGTCCTTAACCATGGTCTTATCCTTTTCAACGGCAAACACACATGTATCCCGAAGGTAACACTCCTTCAAGACGGACCCCCTAGTGCAGTAGTCAAAAACCCACGCATCACTGTGAGGACCCCTGATCAAGTTGACGATGCTCCGTGCCGCTTGACTTGTAATGTTTGGATAACGTACATTGCCGAATACGTCCCTCTAGCTATCGGTGTATGGATGGAGGATCAGGGCCGTTGGAGTGCAAACAAATGCCTGGCCAGTCATTTGGAAATTTGAAACTGTTTGGTGCATTCTTAACAACCAAGTGAACAACCGTATCAATGCAATGTTTCCTTCCCGCCCACTTGGGCAAAATCAACTGCTACAATTTCTTCAACTCTCTGGAAAAAAAGGGACAGATTAATATACCGGCGAGATAAATCCCGCCCAGACAATTTACTTACCCGGTACATCGCACATTGTGTATTCCCTGCAGTAGTTCTTTGTGGTCGCTGAAGAGATTCCCACACGGCTCGCGTGTGTTTGAACTTCTCCCATATTTTGCTGTTGTAGTGGTTGGTGTCTACAGCATCCCATTCCGCCGATAACTTATGGTACTGCTCGATTGTGAGATTCGCCTTCGCTAAAAATGCCGATCTTTTCACCAGCTTCTCACGGGTATGCTCGAAAAGTTTTGTTGCCATCGTTCCTTTGTTGTGTTCATCGAGAAGTCGTTGGGCTGCCGTTATTGTGTGCTGGCCACTAATGATGTAGTACTTGACTGATTTTCTATTCTCCGTCTGAATCTTCCTCATTTGTTCCGGTGTTGAGATCCACACTTTGTCAGCGCCTTTGTTTCTCTCGTAGTATGGACACAAAACAGCATTATGTGGAACGGTGTAAGAATTGTCGTCCTTCATCTTCTCCATGAGCTCAGCTACACGTTCCTGGTTGAGTGGCCTATAATTGAAGTTTGGGTTGACGCTACAATACTTAACCCTACACTCGTAAATCCTATCATCCAACATCATTTCCTTGTGGCTTATTGCAGCATGGGATGCCACAGGTGCAGCTGACAAAACGACTGATGATTTTCTTCTACGATCCGAATAAACATGTGTGATCCCTGATTGATGCTGTTCTAATGTTCTCGGCACACTCTTTCAGCTCCCGAAGTTTTCTAAGCAAATTGAACGTGATCTGTAAAGAATCTGAGACCGAGCCACCCTCTCAATCTCCCTTATGATGTCGTTGTGTT
>PUQB01000979.1:7500-64200 GCA_003024785.1 Selaginella tamariscina
CTAATTTAATTTTGATAATCAGGTTTAATATTGGAATATTCTTTGAATATTAAGAAAATAATAAAGAATATTCCATTAATAGTAGGAAATGTAAATTAATTACTCGAGTAATTAAGAAAATAATAATAATAAACAGACTATGAATATATTTTAAATAATACATAATAATATATCAATTTATTTATTTTATAAGTATATATATATATATATAATATTTAATAATATATACTGGAATATTCAGAATATAGAATAATTACAAAAATTTCGTAATATTAAACAGCTTGAATCACTTGAATACATTAAATGCAATTTTAAAATACTTATTGGAATTGGAGAATATATATGTCAGAGTGTCGGGTTATTTGTTTCACTCATCTTAAATTTTCTTTTCTGTTCTTTTCAAAAATTTCGAATTTCTGACATAAGTATTGTTGGTCTGACATGTAAATTTGAAAATGCATTTAATTTCCCACTCAAATTCAGATCTGGTTCTTTCTGCGGCAAGGGTTTCTTTATTTCCTTATTTTTCACTCTTCAGATTTTCTTTTTTCTTCATTGTGATCAGTACAGGAGCGACATTAAATTGGGTGCGCTATTGTTTATAGGAAAGCACGGTGCCTTCAGTGCTATTTACAAGTATTATAAACAAATTTAGATATAGTTATAAAAATTCACTCTCTTACATTCTCTCTTAAATTTAGAATTTATGGGTTTAGGAATGCATTAGAATTATAATATATTATGTGAGGGATTTATCCTGTTTAAATATCCTTCTAACTTAATATTCTCAGTTAGCCGGGGCGGCGGGATTAATCCGGCCATTTCTTTTTCGCCTCTTAGAAGAGGTGGCGAATTAATTCCGCCACCATCTCTTTGATAACTATGGCAGAATTAGTTCGGACAATACTTCTGCCTCTTAAAAAGAGCGGCGGGATTAATCCCGCCTATAACTCTCTCAACTGATAAAGAGTTACCTGAATTTATTAGAAAGAGTTATCGACGGGATTAATCTCGCCAACCGTTTTAGGAGGCAGAGAAGGGGTGGCGGGATTAATCTCGCCACCACTTCCCTGTTTTAAATATTTGTGGGCAGGATTTATCCTGAGATTCTTTCGGAGAGAGTTATGAACGGGATTAATCTCGCCTATTCCCCGTCGTAAGAGTTGTGGGCGGGATTAATCTTGCCCCCTCTTCCTCGTCGGAGGGATTTGCAACGGGATTAATCACGCTAACTCTCACCGATGAGGAAGATCTGGCGGCGGGATTAATCTCGCCGGTACTTCCTCGTCGGAGGGAGTCAGCAGCAGGATTAATCCCGCTGCCTCTCTCCGACGAGGAAGTACCGGCGGCGAGATTAATCCCACCGATTCTTCCTCGCATGAGGGAATCAACGGGGGATTAATCCCGCTGACTCTCTCCGATGGGGTAGAGTCGACTGCGGGATTAATCCGGATTCTTCCTCGCGGGAAAGAATCGGCGGCGGGATTAATCCCACCGACTCTCTCCAATGGGGTAGAGTCGACGTTGGGATTAATCCGCCGACTCTCTCCGAAGGGGTAGAGTCTGCGGCGGATTAATCCCACCCATCGTTCCTCGTCGGAGAGTCGTTGGCGGGATTAATCCCGCCCATCAGTTGTATTAATAAAGCATAGATATTATCTTTATATATAATTATGTATTATTGCACATGTATATTATTAAGCAACCGCAGTTATGATTTCTTAGAAATATTGCATAAACAGATATCATAAATAACATAATTATTTATGTGTAGGACAATATGTATAATACTGGAGATAAAATATGTCTTCTTCGGAACAACGAGATAGTTGGCACTGGAACTGTAGAAGTTCGAGATGATAATGCATCATATCACAATATTGCCCAAGGATCTTGTGTGTACGTATGGGTGAGCACCATTTACAAGCATGTTGAGGTTCTGGGAATGGAATTTGAGGAGGGTTCTCCTGTATTGTGGAATTTGGATGAAGTCAAGGCTGACACAGAATATGCAAGTCACAAACAAACAGTAGCACAAGTTTACCAGATGATGGCTTGCCTACTGTGATGGATGAGGTGATTCTCTTTCTTCATGAGATTGAGGTTGGGAGAGGCATCATCACAGCTATAAATTCAATGGAAGCAGTGTCAGAAAAGAAACTAGGGTCCGACTTTGTGGGTGTAGTTGTGACAGAGGTTTCACTAATGGCACATTGCATCCTGATCCCTCGTGAGGTGGCGAACATCTGAATTAAGACGACAAGATGGTTCAACATATTCTGGGTTGGATTTCAATAATAACAACCCGGAAGAACAACTCATATTTGAAGAGGTTCTTTGCATTGGTCCTATTATAAGAAAAAGGCGATTCATGGGTTGGCCATGTGTTTCAGAAACCTTGAAGCCCACTCACAGACAAGTCCTATCAGTGATCTCAAAGTGAAGAAACAACACCTTCAACCTTTACATAATGCTCTCATAACACATCTGCACTTGAGGCTACTTGGGAATATGAGAGGCATTGTTAGCAGCCTGCACAAAAAACAGATGGCCCTGTTAAGAGTTTTGGTTCAGTGGAGGGATCTAGCTCAAATAGTGTACATGTGTCCTCAACATCAAATAAGCTTCCTCGTCATTTGCTTTTACAGATGGATAATTGTGCAGGCGAGAACAAAAATAGGTAAATCATTTTACTTAAGGGTTTCTCAAGCTCATACTTACTTTTATTTTCTAGATATGTGCTAGCATACTTGTCAATGCTTGTTGCCAAAGGTGTGTTTGAAACAATCACGCTCAGTTTTCTTATGGTTGGTCACACTCATGAAGATATTGATGCGTTCTTTAGCAAGGTCTCCAACTCTACAAAAAGGACAAGTGCACTTACCAAAAGAATCTTTTTGAAAACTGCATCTCCAAAAAAAGTTGTGCTTTGCTTGTGACTGAGGTGCCAGACTTCAAAAAATTTCTCAAGAAGTATATAAAAGAGGGGAGTGATTCTTTAGTTGGTCACCTTGTGCCGCTATAATTCTTTTTCTCCATACGAGATGGTATACCTATTATGCAGTACAAGTTACGGCCATTAGAGCATGAGTGGTTACCGAAAGAGGGGTTAATGCTCTTCAAAAGTGGAGAGAATAGAAAGCCACTTCTCCCAGAAGGACAACCAGACCCTATTCCATTGACTGCCCAGCTCAAGGAACAAGAGGTTATTATTGATGGCATCAAAAAATATGTGGCATGGGTTCAAAAATCGATGCCAAAGAATTCTGATAAGGCAACTGGTTACTCAGAACTATATAAGCATGTGGTTGACTATTAGGAGACTGTTGTTCGAGAGTTAGAAGGGCCTATTGTCACAAGTACAGAATTGCAATACCCTTTTTGGCCTAAAACAAGGTGGCGAAAGGAGATTAAATGACATCACTGAGCACAGACGACATAAAAGCCAGTAGTGATGTGAAGTGCAAATCCCACACTTTGTTGGACAAAGGAACCAAAAACCTAAAGCATACTTTGATTGCTGCAAGGATCTTCAAAAACTAATGATGGTTCTCATTACTCCAGATGTGTCATATAATCAGCCTATTTGGATGGGTCAAATTATCGACACACCTGAAGTAATCACAAAAAATAGTATGGTTAAGGTTGCATGGTTCAAACCACAAAAAAGGCGACACGAAAAGGAGAGTGAAAGATATAATGGATGCCTAGAGAAAACATGGTATCCCAATCAAAAAGACCCAGCATGTTTTATAAATGTTAAATCCATTCGATATGGGTGGATGTCAAGAAGCATTGATAAAGTCACGATTAACAAAACTGCAAGGGAATGTATGTTTTCTAAAGCTTAAAGTAATTACAAAATTAAAAATATCATATATTTAATATTCATAATTATTATAAATTCTTTAATAATAGTACCAAATTGTTTACTTAACTTTATAAATTTAAAAAACGATATGGAAGATTGACTATATTATTAAGATTTTGTATATTATATATATATTATTAATACTACAAATTTTTAATTAATAATGTTATATTAGGCAATATATTATATAATTTAATACTTTCTAATTTTATAATGTTATTAATTTTTGTTCAATGAATGCTATAATTTATTAAAGGGTCGAATACAAAATAGAATATTCTAAAGAATATCTATTTTCAAACATATATTCTAAAGAATATTCCTTTAATATTAGAAAATGCTAATTAAATAGCTAAAATTGCTAATTATTAAGAAATGGGACTATAGCCATGCCCATTTTAGTTACAACATGCATTTGTGTCCAGATTAACATAATATAAAATTATCAAAATGATTTGGGAATAATCCACATGACAAAGACCTTGACGTGGCAAGTAGATTAATGGCGGATTGCTAATAACACCAACATCAATAAGGTGACATAATAATTAGAAGCATTATAGCTTGATGAAGAATATGTAAGTATGACATACCTGTACAATATTGAATTATAAATAAACTAGAGTAGAATAGATTTTAATTATATAAGAATAATCCTAATGTGAAAGAATTGATATGAACAGTAATAACTAGTGGATTAATGAGTTGTTAAAATTTAGTTCACTAAGCAAGTTTGTGCAATCTAGAGCGTTGATGAACTAACGATAAGTGCATTTGTATTTCAAACAATCACAAATATCAACAAGTACGGAAAATTTTGTGTATAAGAAACAACGAGCACCACAATTAAATTTCTTGTTCATTCCCTTGTTCTTCAATAACATCTTACACAAAAACAAATTACTGTCATTAACAACATTACATAAGTCATATTGGTACAATTAAACATTCATTATTTTGTATTCTTATTTAAAATAACACTCTTCTTGTGTTTTACTTTCCATAAAAGATATTCCCTTTGAATATTCTATTGAATAAATGTTTATGTGCATAAAATGATAAATATTAGATAAATATTTATGTCCATCTCATGATTTCATTCACATCAAAAATATATCCTTAAAATATTCTATTTAATAAAAAGATATTATATTACAGATACATACATGCATTCCAGACAAGAATAGTCTCATTGATTATTTAAGAAAACACTATGATTATTATACTGCCTTATTAAAGAGAACATTCTCGTTATGTATTTTTTTAGTCGTAATCACTTGAATAAAGTGTTTTTCCTATATATGCTTTATGAAAACAATCTCTTACACCATTTATTTTTGGTCTGACAAGATTAGTGTTATTCAATACATGAATACATCTTTTGAAAGTTATGTTTCATTCCATTTGAAAGATGTTATAAACTTAGATAATCTATAATGAGAACAGTCTCTTTAACCTATTTGATTTCTTAATGAAAATGGTTTTATAAATGATTTACCATAAAATTTATGTCAAACATCTCTTAACATATATTAATTTACCTTTTCTAGAAACAATAACATTTTTTGAATCACAACTGGTACATAAAATGTGGAAATCATTGTGTATGGTTGTTTAGTACTTTCTCTCTCAGTGGACATTACAAGGATACACACTTTCTATTTAGATATGACATGAAAAATAATTCGTGGAACGAACTAAAAATCGTTGGATCTAAAGCAAGTAATATATATTCTGAGGCTTGCATGACACATGTATTTGTCAACAATGAATGATAAGCTTCTAGCTTACTTTTTATTCAGGGAACGAAACCATGGCCCTTCTCATTCACTCGTTGAGATTGTTATTGATGGACACTACTTCGATTTGAAGGATGTTCCATGGTGGAAAAACTGGTAACACTTGGTGTATGCTCGTGTGTGTGTGTTACTTATGTAAGGTATGCAGCATTCTGCAATGGCCTTCATGTGTGGTCAAGATCAAAAGAGATTGTGGAAACGCGATGAAGGTGGTAAAATTGTTTATTTGGAAAACAGGAGTTTGAATGAACCTAGACAAGATAGTATTGTGATATATTCGGAAACGGATGATAGCTGGAAGGTGTCTCGATGCATTCCCACGGATTCACTTCCCGGTAAGTAATATTTGTTTTGTGTATGTTTGTGACAGAGATCCTACACCTATATATTCTTACATGCATACTATCTCGGAAGGATTCTTTGCCAAGGAAACCTATTTGGTAACAAGTGGCGGCTCCGGATTATTTCCTTGAGTTTAACACAAATATTTTTCTTTATTAGTATGGATACACACGTATTTTTGTCTTTTTTCCATCTCTCCAGACCCACCACAAAACTACGTAAAACTCCGACCACTCGGGCTGCTGTTGTCTTCGAACAGTCTTGATTGCTCTACGGTTTGCTACATATCTCTTCTTCATTTGTGTTTCAAGTTCCTCAGCTGTGAATTCTCCGTCTTTGTATCCAACGATAATATTGTTGTACATGTCAACCGTGTAGTACACCTTGTATACCTTTAAAACATACTTAATTATATTAGTTCATATATATATAACATACGTTTACCTCTTCAATCTTCTGTAGTGATTCCTCCTCTTCGAGAATTTCAACATTCATAATCATGAGACCTACAAGTATGAAAAATATAAACATGTGTACACACACGTATATAACAAAGTTTGTAGTAACTCATACCATCGTCTCGCAGTATATCTCGTGTGCGAGCCAAAAAGGGCCTCTCCAGAAAGCTGCATTATTGAAATAATACATCAAATATTATTCTTAAGTATTGTTATTTTTTACCTTGTTCCAATAACGTCACTGATATCAACAATAATACAATCGAATTTCTCCCCTTCGTAACTTTCCACAAAAGACAATCCGTCTGCGATAGTACACTAAACAGACCCAACACCATGTCAGAAACTACGTGATACAGTGCAGCGTGTGTGTATGTGCACACGGACTTACACGGATGGCTTCGTCATCAAATTCAAATGCTGCTTTTGCAGCTTGCAGAACAACGGAATTCAATTCGACGACATGTATTTCCATGTGCAAGTAGCGATGAAGAAATGTCGCTAATAAACCCGCTCCCAGTCCAATAAGCAAAACCCGCTATACAAAAATATATTGAAATGTTAAATATATGTCCACAAGTTTCATATACATACAGCATGTTCATATATCCACACAAAAATGCATGCACACACTTACCTTGGACTTGAGAGGAGAGGGAAGGCCCATCATCAAGGCGGCTACAAATGCTCTCTGGTAACCGTCCTTAAGCTTATGAAGCTGTAATTCTAACATAATCAAACAAAATTGTATCAGCATTTTTCCTTGAAGTAATTGCACGTGTGTACCTCCGTCCACCAGGAGACAGCGTGCCTCTGTGATAGATGAGCCGTGAAATTCCATTTCACGCAATTCCACACTGTCGTAACTGCTCTCGTCGTCAGTAGGGTCATCCCGAAAATTATCGGTGTCAAACACGTGAACTCCTTCCTCATCAAAAACAGTTTTCTAAAATGTATCAATTAGATTACTATGCTCGAGTCTGTGTGTGTGTGTTTACCTTATAATATCCGTGCACTTCTTCTTCTTCCTGCATAAATTCAGCGTAATCAGAGTAATTTCTAGGACGTGTAGAGTATGGAGAAAGCCTAAACAGACAACACGGACTTTGTGTGTGTGTTAACTCATTTCTTTTACTTCCTCTTCTTTTCTCACTTCATGTGTGTATCTGTATGCGTGTACCTCGGAGTAATCGACTGTTTCTTTCTCCTCTTCTTCTTCTTCCTCATCAGTTTCCAATTCTTCTTCTACCTCTTCCTCCTGCACACAATCCACGTTATTCTTGAGATAGGCACTTTCCGACCAATATATGTTTATGTCTTCATGTTTAGTTACAGCATTTAAAGCATGGGTGCGGACAGGAAGAGATCGAATTCTTATGTATGACAACACACGGACGTATGGACACACACACATACACGAGTCGAGTCTCCATATGGGCCTGCGCCTCAATCGATCTTGGTGCTTTCCTGGGTTTCTGCAGTGAATTTTGAAAACCCATCAAAGATTATGGCGAGGATGAGATATCATTTTTCTTCTTAGATAATGGGGAGAATGATTAATTCAGAATACTGGGTACTTACCTGGCGTGATGAGCTGCCGAATTCCATGCCAGTGTTGGCTTCTAATAGCCGCTTGCCTTTGCCCTTGTCGTCCATCTCGCAACGCTCCAACCCCTGCAGTCTGTTCACGATTCTAGAGTTTTTAACCTACACGTGGCTTAATAAGAACCGCTGATGCTGTTAACTCAAGAAATGTGGCTTTATCCAATCCGTTCATTTTGAGCGCCAAACTGTCTGCTTTAAAATGCGGGAGATTAAGTATAAGGGACCTTCGCCTTTTTCTTTTTTTCTCTTACATAATTTTTTAAATATTAGTTGAAGTTTTAAACTCGTCATTTTTTTGTTAATAATAATATAGTAGTACTATTTATTAATCACAATTAATTAAGTTAATTACACTATTAATGTTAATTAATTCTTTTCTATAGATACACTTAAAGAACAACCTTACAATAATAAAATTTAAAACTATTAACGTTGATTAAAATTTAAGAACTTAATTTTGTGTAAATCTCGTTGGAACGGGACGCTTCCACAATTCAGCCTCTTTTTTGTATTAATAGTAATTAATTAAAATTTAATTAATTAGTAAATATTAAAAAAAACCAAGGAAAAACATGTATTAAAAAAACAATTATATATAGCATAAATGCATTACATTGAATGTCTTTTTAATTTATATTATATAAAATCATTTAAATAATTAACTTAATTAACTATGATTACATGTTTACTTGTGATTCTATTTATGTACTTTAGTCTTGATAAATTAAATTATTCACCTAGATTGTGTGCTACTACGCTAGAGATTTAATTTTATAATTAAAGAAAGTAATTATAAAATTGATTTTCACAATTATAATATGAAAATTCCTTTATTGAAATCACGAGAGTGAATTGCAACTATCAATATTATTATTCACATTATATTTTAGAATCTAGTACATCCATTTGAATTAACAAAATTTAATGATTTTTTTTTTAATTTTCTTTGAGATATAATGAATTTGAGATTCGTCACAAACTTCAAAACAAAATGAATTTTACATGAATTTATAAATAATAAATATTAAAAATGTAATGAGGAAATATTGTCTCATTTAAATTTATAATACTTATTTATTTAAGATTTGTAGTAAATCCTAATCATAAATAAAGATCGAGATTTTCTTTTAAGACCAAACATAACATTTTTTTACTTATATGCTTTGTTATTTACAAGTGATAAATTTATCAAAGTGTGTTTTAAACTTAAATCTACGAATTGAAAACACACACACACACACATATATATATATATATAAATGTAATAAGTTTTAAAATTTGAATATTTATCATGTATTTAAGATAATTTCTATGTTTGCTAATGTGTGTGTGTGTGTGTACATGCATATATCACTTTACTTGTTTGCAATGTATGTTTATTGTATTAAGTTCACAATGTATTTTGTAAAATAATCATTTTTATAGTCTTTAATGAGTTCAATATGTTTTTAATAAAAGAATCATCTTTATATATTTTTAATATCACACAAACTTTAGAATTATCATTAATTATTAATATTTGAAGTGTTCATATCATGTGTTAAAGTTATCATTAAATTTATTTTTTATTTCAAGCGTTTTAGCCATTGAGATTTAATTGTTTTATAATATAAAAAAACTCTTTAAATTATTTAATTATTAAGACTTGACATTTTTATTCACAAAAACTTTTATCTTGAATGAAAAATTAAATTGTCATATACAATATTTTTTATAAAGGAATGTTGTAAAGGTTAATTTGTTGGTAAAACTTTATACATATTTAATTTAATAATAATAAATGATATTTTATTTTATGTCATATTAATCATGCTGCATATTCAAATGTTAAGGGTTTTTTCAATTGTTAAGAACAATAAATAATAATCATTTAAAAATTCTTATGTTAATTGTAATATATAATTCATGAAATATTTTTTATATATTAAAAAATATCTTTTTTTTTGTCTATTACAAATTAAAACCCTAAAAGGTTAAAAATAGAAAAAGGAAAAAGAAAAAACCATTTCAAAGTTAGTTAAGCTTAATTATTTGTATAAATTGTGTATGTCATAGTTATAAAATGAGGTGGATGATTATTTAAAATAATTATAAAATCATTAAATTCTTAATTATAAATTTTATAAGCATGTAAGTTTATATAAGCATGTTTATATAAAATACAACATTTTAAAAGATAATTGATGCCTCTCTTACAATGATATAATTTGATATATTTTTTTATATTAAGTTATTATATAAAGTGGTATTACTCATTAAGATAAATTGTAAAACTTTCTTTTAAAATCCCTAAAATGGTATTAAAAAAATATTTAATATGAGAACTAAATACGACATAGAGAATAACTTATGAAATTAATAAAACCATTAAATTTATAATATTTTAACATGTGTACGTGAAAAACATAAAATAACAAGTCTTTTAAAAACTTGCATGCTTATAAACATTTTAATAAAAATTAAATCACTTCATTAATTATATAACTTGGAACGTTACATCAAATTTATTCACTAGTTATCACATCATAAAGCTCAATAATTGACTATTAACTAACCTAGTTTGCCCTTTTTTAGTAACATAATACTATTAAATAGTTGTGATAGTAGAACACAAGAATATTCTTTAATAAAAATATATAGAAAATAATATTCTATGAAATATACCATAATTTGACATGAATATTATAAGAGAATATGTTTTACTTTTAGAAAAAAATTTAATTGATATAACATAACATAAGACAAGTAAGACAAATCAACTCATTATAAATGTCACACTTTTAAATATTTATTACAATATTTACTTAAGCATGACCAAATGTTCTTATTCAATGTAGGTTTTATATAAAAGATTAGTACTCAAGTAAGTTTTGACCTTGGATATGAAATTAGGTAGGCTTATTAAACAAAACAATTATTTATTCAATATCATAATTGAATGTAAATTTCATTTTAAACAAAAACATTATTCATTTGATATCATATATATTTTAATATGAAATTAAATTAAAAAATCCAAATAAAATCTAATTAAATAAGAACATTTGGTTATACCTAAGGTGAAACTTATTTGAGTAGAAATCTTTAATATAATAAATAAATAATGAAATTTATAAATTAGTTAGGTTTTTAATTTAATTTTATATTAGACATTTACAATATTAATAAACAATGTTTTCATTTAATAAGTTAATTAAATAGCCTTACCACGTTAACTAGTGGTCAAACCACCCACTAAAGGATAATTTTCATTATATAATTTACTTAATTAAGTGGTTTACTCGTGGAACAATAATTTAAATATACTATTATCATATTACCCAAAATAAGTTTCACCTTGGGTACGACCAAATAAATTACTTGTTAAAGGCTATTTATTTAGTTTATTAAATAAAAATATTATTTATTAATATTATAAATGTTAACATATAAATGAACCACTAAATTAAGTAAATTGCAAAATAAAAATTATCTTTTAGTGGGTTAGTTAACTTAAGTTCTTAGTTTATGAAAGAAAAATTAAATGTAGTTATAGCTAAATTTAATATTTAATTTCAAATTCATGTAACAAAAATAATGTGGTTGGATTTAATTTTTAAATTTAAACTTATGTAATAAAAACTAATAGACCTATAACTGAACACAAATGTACATTGACATTATAATTTCAAAATAACCACGGTACACATATAAACTATGATTTAAATAAATGCAAACTAACATTATAAATTGAAAATTTAAAGTGTTCTTGAAATAATGTCACTTTACATATTATTTTATGTTGTTTAAATAAATATGTTATTTCAAGATTTATATATATACATTATTAAGTACTTATAGTCCCATTCACTTAGGTTCTTAAACTACATAAAAAGGTAATTATATGCATCGCATATCTTTTAAAAACAAAAAGTAAATAAATTAATAATATATGTAATCTAGGTGGTTTAATTCTACAATTAATAAGTAGATATAAAACTTGAGATTTGTTAAAGAAGTATGTGAGAAAACGTATATTCTTGATATCTTAAAAACTTTATAAATATTTCAGACTAAATTATAAATATAAAATTGTATTACAAACTTGAGTTACATACTTATGTATGTAATATGTTCAAGTGTTATTATACATAATAAGAATTACAATTTTTAAATGATTGATTTTACAATGTAAAAGAAATTTTATATTTTATAAAATAATGAATCAAAGAAAATTTACATTTATTTATTATTATTAAGTTAAATTTTATAAACCTTTCAAAAAATGCATTAAAAATATGTTTGCTTGGTTTTAATTGGCCCACCTCGGTTTCATTAAAATTAAAAAATAAAAATAAAATCCTTTAAAAATTATATCAAAAATTGAGTAAGACCTCTTGTTTTATGTAGTTCTATTTCTTGATATTGCATAGTAAAGATATATAAAAATATTTTAAAGGTAATATATGTAAATGAAAAGAATACACTAAACAATTTATAACAGAATATTTTATGGATCTTATTAAACTAAGGTACACTACATCTACTTTATCTTAAATAACAATTTTTTCGATCATTAACTTATATGTTTATTTTGTACGATTACTTCATTTACTTTTTTAATATTTATTTTGTACTTCTACTTTATTTACTATGCTAAGTTCATCATTATACCCCTTAACTAATTTTTTAATCTTATATTTATTACAATGTTCTTATTCTTAATTTAAAAAGAGAATTGTGTCAACTTCACATAAACTTTATAATTACTATGAATTACTTTTAAAGTGTTTATATTACTACATTGAAGTTTGAAAAATAATGTTGTCAATGTGTGAAATTTATTATTATAGTGCATATTATTTTTTAATGTGTTAGTTATGGTAGTAAAGGAGATACAATAATGCTTTCAATTATTTATTTATTATACAATAATATTTAAGACTTGATTCAATCCCCTTTATAAGATTCAACATATACTTTTATCTTAAAGACCTTAAAAAATAGAATTTGTATAATGGTAAATTACCTCTTTGCGTTCAACATTATAAATTAAAATTATTATATTAACTAACATATAGAATATTCTCTTCAAAATATTTATTTATGTCATATTGTAATATTATAAATAAAAACCCTAAAAGTTTCATAAAATAGAAAAAAGAAAAAGAAAAATGTAATAAATTTCTATCATCTAATAAAGTAATTACTTAATGACTTTATTAAACTATTTAGACGACAGAGATTTATTACATTTTCATGCATGTGTTATAGCTAGAAAGATGAGGTGGATAGTTATTTAAAACATAAAAGAAGCCAACTTGATTGAAATAAAGGATGGCTTTTTAACATGATAATTATTGAACAAATTTGGAGTGACATTCCAAACTATATAATCAAGTCATTGAATTTTTGTTTACAAGGTATATAAGCATACAAATTTTTCAAGGACTTCTCCTTTTACGTTACTCATGTACATGCTCATAATATTGGCATATAGTCATTTGAAAGATGATTGGTGCCCTTTGCTCCATCATGATATAATGTGGTATAAATACCATAAGTAGTTTCGCACTCGGCTAAGATGAGTTATTAAATAAAGTAATATTTATCCTCACCATAAAATTTAAAAACTTTATTTATTTCATTACAACATCAAAATGACATTTGATTTTATGAATCACGCTTTGTACAAAACATGTGGAAATTATTGTGTATAGAGGTATTTTCTTTTTCACTATGCATTACAAGAATACACATTACTTATTTAGATATGACATAGAGTAGAGAATAACTCTAATTGGAAATCGTTTATTAACACAATGCATGTACTTATTAATAGGGAATGTATTCCCTTCCTTTATTTATTCAATAATCTTATGTGTTCGTTCCTTAGATTCATAATTTTATTTTGTTTTGTCAATGCTAACATATATTTGTAGAATATGTCAATTCATACTTACTTTTGTATTATTTTTATTATCACTTGTCGCATCATAATAATACTAGGGAACATATATCACAAGTACTTATAGTGATATATTCATCATATTTATATATTTAGAGTTATGATAATATTAAATGTAACTATAATACCATTTATACTCATATTTTGAATCACATAGCATAACATAACATTAAGATATGATTGTAATATGTAATGGTTCAAAAAATTCTCTTAAGATTGAAAAGAAATAAATAAAAGATTATAATTTACAAATTTGCCCTCTGAAATTTGTGATGAAAATTGAAATATTAATTTTTAAAAATGTTTTTATTAAATAAACTTATAAAAATAACAAGTTTTAGAAACTAAAAATACTATTTTATGGTTTGTACTATTTTATTGGGCAAGAAAATGTATTATTAGAACAAACTTCTATTATGTATTTAGTTAGTGATTTTTTCTATTCTAGATTTGTAAATGGATTGCCATCAAAGTTTTGCCTAATTTTTCAATTTACTTTGAGTGTGAGTTTTAAAGTTTAAAACACGCCTTATATAAACTTATCACTTATAATTTACAAAGCATCTTAGTCAAATGATTTTTATGTTTACTATTAAAATAAAAACCTGTAAGATCCACATGTACGGTTGCATGTGCACATACTATTGTTAGCGTACTGGATTTTGATAACCGTCAGATTGGTTTCAATCTGGACCACTCGCTTTTGTATATAAGTTAGGGTTTCTCCAACTAATGGATATATACACATTTCTATATTTCGAGCTCTCACATTGGTGGAGGTGAGGTGCACTTCTAATTGTCCCTATGGAGTGCTCGGATTTGTGCCTTTTTGTCGATTTTCTTTGTTTTTTTAGATCTAGCTTTTTCATTGTCTAGATATATTCCTTTTTTGTAGATTTTGTTCTTTCTTTGTCCATGGATCCATAACAAGCAAATTCTTTGTCTGTCGAGTAGCTACTCATGTAGTTGTTGGATGCCATGCAGATGCAACTGAACAATCACTCTCAGCTAATGGCAGCATTCACAGCCTAGGGTACTCCTCCTGCTCATGTTGCAAACCCCGCGTTCGGCCGGATTTCTTTGCGAAAATCTTGGAGATGATGTGTACCATTGGTTTGACCATTTCACCGTGGTTGTCACATATCATTCATGGGATGGTGCTCAGTGTTTGCGAGTTTCCTACTTGTCTTCAAGGGACGGTGTTGCAGTGGTACAATGGTCTGGACGTTGCAACTCGTGGAAATCGGAGTATTCTTCTAGAGATCTTTAAATGTGCATTTGGGCATGCGGACGACTGTGACGATGCTTTTCAGCAATTGCATCGTATTCGTCAAGAGCCATCTGAGTCAATGATGCAGTTTGGTGTTCGCTTTCGAAGCCTTTTGCTGCGTGCAGAACCTAACATGTCGGAACATATCAAGTTAGGTATGTTGTGGCTAACACTTCGTCAAGACCTTGTGGGGCTTGTGTAATGATGCTTTGAGGCTGGCACAACGATATGAGTCGTCACCTCTCCCACTTGCACCTTCACATTCTCTTGTTCCACTTCATGTTGGGGATGGACCTGCTTCGATGGAGGTTGAGGCTGTTACTGCTTGTGTACCAACACAAGGTTGGGCCCGTGGACAAGGACGTGGACGTGCAATTCGTTGTTGGGCCTGTGATGAGGTTGGACACATGTATCGGTGCTGTCAACGGGTTCCCGATTGGCGTCCCCCATTTCGGGGTGGAGGCCTTGGCGTCAACAATGTCCAATTGGCATCGCTGCAGTAGAAGGTCCTGATGTGGTGGATCTTCCGGGAAAAGATGAATCGCACGAGTAGAGGGGGTCCTTGTGGTCTTCACTTTTCAAGCTCGATTTAATCACACTATTTTCCTTTTAGTGTTGGTGGATACAGGTTCGAGTTTGTCCTTTATTTCTCAGTCTGTTGCTACATTGCAGCCTTCATTTACGTCGTGTGATAGAACTAGTTTTCATTCTGTACGGCAACGGACACACTCATGCTTGTTCGCGGGATGAAGTTGACATTGTTCTATATTCCGAGCTCCCACATTGGTGGAGGTAAGGGCACCTTTAATTGTACCTACGAGTGCTTGGATTTGTGTCTTTTTTGTCATTTTTTTTTGTTTTCTTAGATCTAACTTTTTCATTGTCTAGATCTATTCCTTTCTTGTAGATTTTGTCCTTTCTTCGTCCATGGATCCACAACAGGCAAATCCTAATGGCAGCATTCACAGCCAAGGGTACTCCTCCTGCTCATGTTGCAAACCCCGCATTTGGCTAGACTAGGTTCGAGTTTGTCCTCTATTTCTCAATTCTATTGCTACATTGCAGCCTTCATTTGTGTCGTGCGGTAGAACCAGTCTTCATTTTGTACGGCAACGGACACACTCATGCTTGTTTGCGGGATGAAGTTGACATTGTTGTTCGTGTGGATGATCGTGAGCTCGAGCTTCAATCTTTGCGGGTGGTGCTGAGTCAAGCTTTTCACCTTATTCTTGGTATGGATTGGTTGACTCGCAATCATGCCAAGTGTAACTTTGAAAAGTCTCCCTTTGTTTGACTCTCCCTCGTCTTTCTTCCATTCCTCTTACTTTTATTCCACTTCATTCCATTTGCTTCCACCTCTGCTTCTATCACTTTTGTCTCACCCTTATTTCCAACCATTTTCCCTTCATGCTCTTCCTTTTCTTCTCTAAATCCATCATATGATCATCGTGCTGTAAATTGTTGATCAACTCAAGAAGGAGTATGCTGATCTTTTCAAATTTGACTTGTCATTTGGGGCCAAGATTGCAACACGCCACCCTATTCCAACTGGGGATGCTAGGCCGATCAAGGTACCTGTGCGGCGTCAGTCACCAAAGGAGCTCAAGATCTTACGAGCGAATATTAAAGAAATATTGAAGAAAGGTGTTATCTGAAAATCTCGAAGTCCTTGGGCATGCTAATTTCATCTTGTGACAAAGCCAGATAGAGTATTCGATTCTGCATTGACTATCGCCCATTAAATGATGTAACTATTTCAGATGTTTACCCACTTCCTCATACTGTAGACCTTTTGGATCGATTGGGGCGAAGCCGTTGGTTCACCAAGTTAGATCTCGCCTCTGGATATTAACAAATTCTGATGGCTAACATGTACATTTCCAAGACCCATTTGACCTGTACGAGTTCTTGGTGATGCCTTTTGGTTTGAGCAATGCTCCAGCAACTTTCCAACGTATGATGGACGAGGTTCTCTACGATATGCCGGAGGTGACTGCCAACTTTATCAATGATGTTTTAATCCATTCAAATGGAACGTGGGAGGAGCATGTCGGTGATGTACGCAAGGTTTTGGATCGGCTGTGGGAAGTTGGTTTGAAGTTGAAGCCGTCTAAGTGTGTGTTTGGATCTAAGGACACCACTTATCTAGGTTATTGCATTTCACGTGAAGGTTTGCAAGTCGATCCTGACAAACTAGTTGCAGTTTTGAAGTTCCCTATGCCGAAGTGTGTGAGTGATGTGCAACGCTTTCTTGGGCAAGGTAATATCTGGGTCATTTTGTAGATCACACTGTTGCAGGCGTTGTTGAAGTCGTTAATGACTTCTTTTGTTTGGTCTAAGGATTGCAAGCAGGCATTTGCAGATCTCAAAGAGTTGTGACGACTCCTCCAGTTTTGGCGTACCTGGATTACACTCGTCCTTTCATCTTGCGTGTAGATTCTTCTGACATCGGTCTCAATGGTGTATTGATGCAGGAGAGTACGAGTGTTCCTGGCCAACGCATCCCATTGCGTACATTAGCCGTACATTGCACCAGCACAGGTGAATTACTCCACGACAGAAAAGGAGTGTGTAGTAGCAGTTTGGGGTTTTGAGAAGCTCCATGCCTACTTGCATGGTTCACGGATGTTGTTGGAATGCGATCATGCAGCAGTCATTTCGTTGCTAAAGCGGAAGAATTTGATTGGTCGTACTGCTCGGTGGGCCTTGAAACTTCAAATTTACAACTTTGAAGTTGTTCATCGCCCAGGAAGTTCCATGGTTGATGCTGATGCTCTTTCTCGGGCTCCTCTTCCACCTTCTCTCACTTATTTTGCTCCAGAGGAACCAGTTGTTCCAGCATCAGTGGACTTTTTGGACGAAGATTCCGTACCATCAGCAGTTACTGTGCTTGATGTTTAGTGTCCACAAATGCAGAGTTAGATTTGCCGTCTTTGGATGAAGTTCGGGAAGCTTAAAAGGTTGAGCCATAGATTCGAAGGCTTCATGATGGGTTTGAGAATCATGCATCACTTGCTGATGACTTGCCTTTCAGGCATTTACATTTGCAATATTGCCTTCAGGACAGCCTTCTTTATTTTGTGGGGACTGATCCAGATGATCATTTGTGATTGGTGGTGCCTTCAGTCTTCATTCCACGGTTTCTCCATGCTTACCATGACTCTCCTATTCTTGGCGGGCACATGGGACATCGTCATGTGATGGAGAAGCTGTGCAGATCTTTCTATTGGCCAGAGTAGCGAGGAGATGTGATTCGGTATGTGCGTAGCTGTGTGTGGTGCCAAGTTCACAATACTCCCCCGTGTGCTTTGGAAGGACGGTTGGAGTCAATTGCAGTTTCTCGTCCGTTTGAGTTGGTGGCATTTGATTTGATAAGACCTTTTTCGCGGTCAACTGCTGGCAACAAGTATGTTATTATTGCTTCTGATTACCTAACTCGTTGGGTAAAAGTTGGTGCTCTTGCTAGTGTGACTGTTTCTGCCGTTGGTTAGTTTCTTCTTAATCGGGTCGTGTTTCAGCATTCTTGTCCGGAGCAAATTCTCTCGGATAATGGTCCTGCATTTATGGCTGAGGCATTTCATGTTTTAACGTCTCAACTAGGGATACGCCACACGTTCACAAGTGCTTATCATCCTCAACAGATGGTTTGGTGGAACAACTTGTCAGAACTTCAAAGGATGATCGTGAAGTATGTGTACTTCCCCATATAAGCTCTTATATGGCCATGACTCGGTGTTGCCAACAGAGTTGGGTTTGCCTTTCGATTACCACGAGCTGCTGATGCTAGGTCATGGGATCGGTATCTGACAAGCATTCTTTCATTCGTTCGTGTGGAGTCAGCAGAACACTTAGGCCGCGTACAAGTAGGACAACAACAACACTACAACTCGCACCATCGTCCTCATGCGAAGTACAAGGTTGAGGAACTAGTGTTGGTTCGTTTTCTCAAGCTTACAGTACGTGGTTTAGTTAAGAGTCTCCTTCCTCAGTGGAAAGGACCGTATCGAGTGCTACAGCAAGTAGGGCCGCAAGTTTATGAGATTCGCACAACATTCAACCCGATCCTCTAGAGATTGTACATGTGCAACAATTGAAGCGTTTTGTGCAACAGGAACAAGTTGTGCCACCTACAAATCCACCAGTGCCTCCTCCTCCAGATCCGGGCCCATCTACAAGAGAACCCTAAGCAACTTACATCATTCCAAGAGGAGGGGATGATGTAAGATCCACATGTACGGCTGCATGTGCACATACTATTATTAATGTAGTAGATTTTGATAACCGTCGGATTGGTTTCAATCTGGACCAATTATTCTTGTATATAAGTTAGGGTTTCTCAACTAATGAATATACCCATTTCTATATTCCGAACTCTCACAAACCTAATATTTATTACTTTAATATTTTTTTACGCTTTTAGCATTTGTTAAACTTAAATTTATGTACAAATTCTCTTGTTTTTAAGTTTGTGCGAATTTAGAATTGATCATATCTAAAAATAAAATATATTCCTTATTAATGTAAACTCAAACCTAAAGTCATAGACTTAAACTCTTATCACCATTAGAGTGGTGCCTTACAAATGCCCACTCTAACCCAATAACACAATTAATACTAAGAAGATTTTGACAGTCTTAAATTAATAATTTATATTACTTATTATTATTAAATTAATAATTTATATTATTCATTATTACTAAATTAAATTTTACATAAATATTTTAAAAAATGCCTTAAAAGTCTGTTTGCTAAGTTTTGATCACCCCACCTGATTTTCATTAAAACAAATTTGAAAAATAAAAATCTATTGGAAATTATTAAAAAAATGAGTAAGACCTCTTATTTTATTTTGTTTCATTTCTTAATATCATATACAAATATATATATATATGTTTTAAAAGTAATATATGTAAATATAAAAAAATACTAAGCAATTTATGAGAAAATATTTTGTGAATCTTAAGTACATTTTATTCACTTTATCTTACCAAACACCTCTTTCTACGATTAACTTGTATGTTTAATTCACTTTCTATATTAATATTTATTTTGTACTTCATCGTATACCTTTAAAATTTTATGACCAACCAACCACAAAGAGGCTTATATATTTCATATATTTATTAATGTTTAAATACTCAAGTTTATATCTTAATTTAAAAGAAAATTGTGTTAACTTCACATAAACTTTAGGATTATTATGAGTTAACTTTTGAAGTGTACAGTAAATCTTGAAAAATAATGTTATTAATGTGTTAAACTTACTGTTATAGTGTATATCTTGTTTTAACTCATTGGAACAATGCTTCCAATTATTTATTTATTAAACAAAAATATTTAAGACTTAATTCAATCCCCTTTATAAGCTCCAACATATACTTTTAACTTAAAAAACTTAAAAAAAAATTTTATAATGGTAGACTACCTCTATTCTTTCAACATTATAAGTTAAAATTATTATATTAATTAATTTAGTTGATAAAAGCATAAAGAATATTCTCTCAAGAATATTTTTGATGTAATATATATTCTATGGAATATTTCTTATACATACTTTTATATTAACTCTAAAAGGATGAATAAAAGCTATCTAGATGATAGAGATGTACTAAGTTTTCATTGTTGTGTGTGTTATAACTGGAAAGATGAAGTGACTGGTTATTTAGAACATAAACTTGGTTGGTTGGTACAATTACAGGCAATCCACTTTGGGTTTATGATGTGGTAACTAGTGAACAAACTTGAAGTGACGTTCTAAGTTATATAATCAATCCAGACATAAATCTTTGTTTATAAAGTTTATAAACCAAGTTTTTAAAGGATTCGTTATTTTATGCTTCTTGTGTACACGCTTGATCGTAGTGGCATACAACCCTTTGAAAGACCCGTCCTCGATGACTATACAATGCAGTATATGTCTCAAGTAGCTTTGCACTGGGCTATGATGAATCGTTAGATAAAGTGGTATTCATCCTTAACACAAGACTCAAAAGCTTTATCTATACTCTCCACGACATTAGCAAAAGACAATTTGATTTTAAAAATTGCAACTGATACAAAAAATGTAGAAATCATTGTGTATGGTTGGTTCTGTAGTACTTTCTTCTTCACTAGGCATTACAATGGTACACATTACCTATTTAGATATGACATGCAGAATAACTGGTGGAACCAATTGGAAACCGTTGGATCTAAAGCAAATAATATTATGACATATACTTGTCAACAGTGAATGTTTAGTTACGGCATTTAAAGCATGGGTAGAGCAAGATTTTGTATATATCCATTCTTGAGATAGGCACTTTCGAGTGAAGGACGATCAATATATGTTTATGTATTCATGTTTAGTTACAGCATTTAAAGACAGGAAGAAATCGAATTCCTTATGCATGACAACACATGGACGTATGGACATACACACGCACACACACATACACGAGTCTCCATATGGGCCTGCGCCTCAATCGATCTTGGTGCTTTCCTGGGTTTCTGCAGTGAATTTTGAAACCCATCAAATATTATGGCGAGAAAATGCGGATGAGATATCATTTTTCTTATAAACCGCGAGAAATGATTCATTCAGAATACTGGGTACTTGGCGTGACGAGCTGCGAATTCCATGCCATTTTTGGCTTCTAATAGCCGCTTGCCTTTGCCCTTGTCGTCCATCTCGCAACGCTCCAACCCCTGCAGTCTGTTCACGATTCTAGAGGTTTTTAACCTCCACGTGGCTCAATAAGAACTGCTGATGCTGTTAACTCAGAAATGTGGCTTTATCCAATCCGTTCATTTTGAGCGCCAAACTGTCTGCTCTAAAATGCGGGAGATTGAATAACCCTTCGCCTTTTAAAAAAAAATAAATTTAAATAGGTTTTAATGTTGTTTAATTATTCTTCAAAAGTCGTCATTTTTTTGTTAATAATAATATAGTAGTACTATTTTATTAATCACAATTAATTAAGTTAATTATACTATTAATATTAATTTATTTTTGTCTATAGATACACTTAATGGACAACCTTACAATAATAAAATTTAAAACTGTTAATGTTGATTAAGATTTAATAATTTAATTTTGTGTAATCTTGTTGAAACGGAACGCTTTCACATTCCAGCCTCATTTTTCTATTAATGGTTAATTAAAATTTAATTAATTAATAAATATTAAAAACCAAGGGAAAACATGTATTTGAAAAAGCAGTTATATATAGCATACCATGTATATAAATGAAATGCATTAAATTTGAATTTATATCCTAAATGCATATAAAATCATTTAAATAATTAACTTAATTAACTGTGATTAAGGAGGATTGTGAAAACTAACCGTTGGAATGCCCATGTTTACTTGTAGTTCTGTCCTAGTAAACCAAAAGATCGTGTATTATGTTAGAAATTTAATTTTATAATTAAAGAACTAATTCTCAACTTAGACTAAGTACTCATGGTTTACCCAAGGTATCACCTTATTTACTATTGTATCAATAATGAGAAACAATATTTTAGACTATATCATTCTAAATATTATTCTTAAAGAAATATGAGTTATTTATAATTTTTAATTAAACTAATGAAATTGAATTCCACCACAGTGAAAGTTTTAGTTGGATTTGAATATAAGATGTATTAACTGCTTTATAATTTAACTTATTTTATATTTAATCTTCTATATGCAATATATTACTTAACTTAATTCCAAGTTCCTGTTCGACAGCCTTATGACATGATTAGAATTTAATATGAAAATTATTAATATAAGTTGTGTTAAAATTACTACAATTTAAAAAATTCAGATAAGTTTAACATAAGTATATTAATAATACATCAAACCACTTTTATATTAATATTTATTTGTACTTTTACTTTTAATTTCATATTATACCTTTAAAATTTTATGACTAACCAACAGAGAGGCTTATATATTTTATATATTTATTAATGTTTAATTACTTTTAATTTAAAAGAGAATGTCAACTTCACATAAACTTTAGTATTATTATGAATTAACTTTTGAAGTGTTTATATTACTATACTAAATCTTAAAAATAATGTTATCAATGTGTCAAACTTACTGTTATAGTGCATATCTTGTTTTTACTCATTGAACATTTTATGGTAGTAAAAGGACTTACAGCAATGCTTTAATTATTTATTTAAACAAAAAATTTAAAACTTAATTTATAAATTTCAACATATACTTTTATCTTAAAGACCTTAAAAAAATAATTTGTATATTCAACATTATAAGTTAAAATTATATATTAATTAATTTAATTAATAAAAAATAAATAATATTCTTTATATTATATTGTAATATATATTCTATGGAATATTTCTTAATACTTGTATAACTTGTCTATTACCGATCAAAAAACCCTAAAAGGATGAAAAAAAGGAAAATAGATCTATGTAGCACGACAATCCAGCCTTGGCTACTTACTGTGTTATTAGACTATCTAGATGATAAAGATGTATACGTTTCCGCTGTGTGTGTAGTAATTGGAAAGATGAGGTGGATGGTTATTTAAAACATAAAAGGGGCAAACTTGGTTGGCTTGGTACAATTACGAGGCAAGTCACTGTGGATTTACGACGTGGCAACTAGTGAACAAACTTGGAGTGACGTTCCAGGTTATATAATCGAGGAACACTGAATCTTTATTTACAGAGTTTACAAGCATACAAGTTTTAAAAGGACTCGTTATTCTATGTTTCTCACGTACACGCTTGATCGTAGTGGCATACAACCCTTTGAAAGGCCATTGGTGCCCCTCCTAGATGACGATAAAATGTGGTATATGTGTCCAAGGAGCTTTGCACTGGGCTATGATGAGTCATTAGATAAACTAGTATTTATCCTTAACACAAGATGCAAAAGCTTTATCTATAATCTCCACGAGGGTAGCAAAAGAGAATTTGATCTTACAAATCGTGACTGGTACAAACAATGTGGAAATCATTGTGTATGGTTCCGCTGTACTTTCTTCCTCACTAGGTATTACAATCATACACATTACTTATTTAGATATGACATGGAGAATGATTCGTGGAATCAATTGGAAACCGTGGGATGTAAAGCAAATAATATTATGAGGCTTACACGATGCATATACTTGTCAACAGTGAATGACAAGCTTCTAGCTTATTTTTTATTCAAGAAACCAAATCGTGGCACCTCTCATTCACTCTTTGAGATTGTCACCGATGGGCACTACTTTGATTTGAAGGATGTTCTGTGGTGGAAGAACTCCCAACACTTGGTGTATGATTCGAAACAGTTATCTTTTCTAAGAGGAGAGCCTCAAGTATTATGGGTGAGTTGTGTGTGTGTGTGTGTGTGTTACTTATATAAGATGTGCAGCATGCTGCAGATGGCCTTCACGTGTGGTCAAGATCGAGAGAGAGATTGTGGAAATGCGATGAAGGTGGTAAAATTATTTATTTGGAAGGCAGAAGTTTGAAAGAACCTAGACAAGACAATATTGTGATTTATTCGGAAACAGAAGATCACTGGAAGGTGTCTCAATGCATTCCCAAGGATTCACTTCCCGGTAAGTAATATTGGTGTGTTTGTGAGAGAGATTTAAATATAGATCCTACACCTATATATTCTTACATGCATATTGTTTCAGAGGGATTCTGTGCCCAGCCAACCTATGTGGTAACAGGTGGTGACTCTGGATTGTTTCCTTGATTTTAGCACTAAAATATTTTTCTTTATTATTATGGATTCAAACTTACGTAATATATTTGTCGCACTTCTCATTAACGACATAAAACTCCGATCACTTGGGTTGCTTTTGCTTTTAATTAATTATATTAATTCATATATATATATATATATATATATATATATATATATATGTGTGTGTGTGTGTGTGTGTGTGTGTGCGCGATAGTAAAACAGACCCAACACCATGTCAGAAACTACGTAATATAATGTAATGCACGTTGTAACTAAAGTGGATGATACGTGAAAATGGGAATATAAAATAAATTACTAATTAATACTTAAGTTTTAATTATTAATTAATCATTTAATTAATATGTAATTAAGCCTTAAATATTAATTAATTAATTAATTAATCCTTTAATAACCTTACTTAGTAAGGAATATTCCTAAAATATCTTAGAATATTCATATTATTCTAAAAATAGTTTACAATAATGAAGAAATACTATCAAACATAATTACAAATGAAATCATTTCCTTATCAACATGTTAATTTATTTATAAATACTTTCTTCCTAACCATACAGAGAAATCTCCTTTTGTCTAAATCATCACTCTCCGGATTAATCAAATCATTTTGGTCAATATATTGACTCACGAATGCAATTGGGAGTTGCCATCCTTGTTAATACATAAGATGTAATAAGACCAGGTGTGCATAAAGGCTCATCTAAAAAATGACGTTCCTTAAGAATAATATTATAAAGTGCCCAGTTGCTATTCTTCATTTTATAAAATTCAAAATCACGAGAAAGAAAAGCTTCAGGAAATGTTTGATACGGTGGATACTGCTCACAAAAATTTTCGAATTCTTCTTTCTGAGGCACGTATCCAAGTAGTTCACTAGCTCATCCATGATATCGGTATCAGAATATGGATCGAAAGTGATTGGATGAATACAAGCAATGTTTTGGTTGAGCATAGCCTTCTGAGGAGAGTCGTCTACTACTAAGATATGTGCATTCTTCATTATCTTAAGCGACTGATCTCCCCATGAGTCCCAATTATTCTTTCATTCTTGAAGAAGTATGGCTTGCTTTCCTTCTTATATTGTGAAATTCGAGAGGTTTATAACACATTCGCTGTCAAAAATCAATCTTTACGAATCACCTCTTCTGCAACACTACAATGTTTCTTAAGCAAATTCAACAGCGGTGTTAAGTTATGAATCTACATGCATGACCAAATCCCCACAAGCGCACCCATCTCCTTAAGCTTTTGAAAGAGACGATCCAACCCTGGACGAAAAATAATATCATATCGAAATTTACCATGATAAGGAATGAAATCTCCTTGTTTGATTTCTTTTTTCCTATCCTTGGGCCTTTGTCGATGAAGCAGAACACCATTGACATCCAACAACACAATATGGCCATGAGTAACATGAGATAGCGTTGCCTCTTGAATACTTTGCAAATCACTTGTTTTGCTCCTTTCACATTTATCCGTTGCCACTATCTCGTTGCCTATCCCTTCATCATTTAATTGTACATCATCCTTACAAGATTCAGATATTGCATGCGCTGAAGAAATTGATTTCGGAACTGAAGCCAATAAAAATGATGATGAAAAAACTGAAGTGGCCCCCATGGTAACGATGTTTTGAGCTGCATTATTATCCATTTCCTGCATGAACTCTGTCATTCTGACATGTGGCACAAGAAATTGTCGCCAAACCCCTCTCTTACCTCATGCCAATGCTGAAAATCCATGTTCTCAATTGTTTCATTACATCTGCAAAATGATAATTAGCTGACCTTAAAATTATCAAGGTATATTATTTACCTTGTTAATGTGTGACCCATGTTTGAACTAAAAGCTTCATTAATCCTTGAGAATTTATTTTCTGTACAAATATAAACGAAATATACAAAAATGCCTTATGTTACACTCATTTACAACTATTCGTCATCTAAAACTCATTAAAATTCTTCTTCGCTATTACCTTCTGAGTGAGGCGAAGAAGGTCTAAGCCGCTTGTGAGATGGTTCAAGATCTTCTGTATCTTCTTGATGTTTCCATGGGTAATGGAGTGTGCAAATGTTCTGTACTCCTCGAGATAACTTCCGGTCTAATATCTGATTGAAGTTCGTCCTCAGACTCCGACATTGAACCAGATTCGTCTTCAGAGCTATCGCACTTATCGGGGGAACTTTCTCAAATACTCCTTTATGGATTCGTTGGGGTAGTCAGTTGAGAACCTATCTATCCACTTGTTCAGGTCCTCAACCATGGTCTTATCCTTTTCAACGGCAAAACACATGTATCCGAAGGTAACACTCCTTCAAGACGGACCCCCTAGTGCAGTAGTCAAAAACCCACGCATCACTGTGAGGACCCCTGATCAAGTTGACGATGCTCCGTGCCGCTTGACTTGTGATGTTTGGATAACGTACATTGCCGAATACGTCACTCTCTATCGGTGTATCGGATGGAGGTTCAGGGCCGTTGGAGTGCAAACAGATGCCTGGCCAGTCATTTGGAAGTTTGAAACTGTTTGGCGCATTCCTAACAACCAAGTGAACAACCGAATCAATGCACTTCGGATCAGCATCATTCATATAAAATCCTGTCCAACGATGTTTATTCCTCTTGGCAAAGGAGAAGGCAAAGGTATCGGTGACATGAGCAAGAATCAAGAAATAAATACCTGAAAACGTAGATATCAGTCAAGAGTGCAAGTATGAATTCAATAATAAATACCTTCTTTGTACATGCTTGCACGGCTAAGTTTCTCCACCAAATCCTCTAGTGTCCTGTCTGTCGAAGGATTTTTTGACACCCGCCGATCCATCACGAACAATTGAAACGGTTTCCTACAAGCAGTGATGGTACCCCATAAAGTCTCCGAATCCAACAACAAACATCTGTAGGGCTTGTCGTGATTCGTAGCATCCTCCTTTATAAGGTTCAACTCGGTTCTCCGCTGCTGAAGGACTGCCATAAGAGAAGGCGTCATCGCAATGTTCTCCTTTTTGGCGTTGGCGTGCAATAGATTCTTGCCCAGATCTTCCGATTGATTCACCCATTCGACAAGCATATCATCGTTTGTCACATGCAAATATTTGCTGACCTCTTCGTATGTTGAAGCCGAAATCCAACCCAGTTTGTGGCAGTGTATTCCCAACCACTCCTTGAAGTGCCTGACCGTCTTCAACTCCATTGCCTTGAGATGAAAAGGAGAGGTGGGCTGCTGTTGTTAATCTGTAATTTGCCATCAATCACCAAATCAGCCAAGACTTCCATCTCCTCCATCGTTGTTCCATTTAAAGGCTTCAACCATGTGAGCTTGAAATCGTTGTCTACATCCTTTATAGATTGAACAGACTTAGCCTTCGGCGTCTTACTGGGTTTCTTTGCAGACTTCTCTGAGGGCTCCACTTCACTTGTCTGCTTCTTCTTCAGTGTTCCTTTTGCAAAGGATTCCATAATCCCCAACCATTTGCAAAGATCCTATCCTCGGGACAAGAAATCAACATCATCAAAAAGGATGTTTCCTTCCCGCCCACCTGGGCAAAATCAACTGCTACAATTTCTTCAACTCTCTGAGAAAAAGACAGATTAATATACCGGCGAGATAAATCCCGCCCAAACAATTTGCTTACCCGGTAGTCCGCAGATTGTGTATTCCCTGCGTAGCTCTTTGTGGTCGCTGAAGAGATTCCCACACGGCTCGCGTGTGTTTGAACTTCTCCCATATTTTGCTGTTGTAGTGGTTGGTGTCTGCAGCGTCCCATTCCGCCGATAACTTATGGTACTGCTCGATTGTGAGATTCGGCTAAAAACGCCGATCTTTTCGTCAGCTTCTCACGGGTATGCTCGGAAAGTTTTGTTGCCATCGTTCCTTTGTTGTGTTCGTCGAGAAGTCGTTGGGCTGCCGTTATTGTGTGCTGGCCACTAATGATGTAGTACTTAACTGATTTTCTATTCTCCGTCTGAACCTTCCTCATTTGTTCTGGTGTTGTGATCCACACTTTGTCAGCGCCTTTGTTCTCTTGTAGTATGCGCACAAAACAGCATTATGTGGAACGGTGTAAGAATTGTCGTCCTTCATCTTCTCCATGAGCTCAGCTACACGTTCCTGATTGAGTGGCCTGTAATTGAAGTTTGGGTTGACGCTGCAATACTTAACCCTACACTGGTAAATCCTATCATCCAACATCATTTCCTTGTGGCTTATTGCAGCATGGGACGCCACAGGTGCAGCTGACAAAACGACTAATGATTTTCTTCTACGATCCGAATCAACATGTGTGATCCCCGATTGATGCTGTTCTAAGTTCTCGGCACACTCTTCCAGCTCCCGAAATTTCTAAGCAAATTGAACGTGATCTGTAAAGAACCTGAGACCAAGCCACCCTCTCAATCTCCTTTATGATGTCGCTGTGTTCTTCTTCAATGTGAAGAGGGACGATTGCTCCACTTGTGATTTTCTGTATTGTGAAGCAATATCTCCTGACAATACACCTACTCGATGAGTCTGAAGATCTTCGAAGTAGACATCCAGATGGATCCCCTCCATAGATGGGCTTTCGTTGAGTTGAAGAAGAACTCCAAGGTCAACATCATTAGTGAACACGTGAACGTCATTATCCACAAGTCGACAAAACCACCCGAAATTAATGTTGTAACTGGCGACCTCTGGATCCGAGAACGTGACATTGGATGGAACAAGGCATATGTGTCGAGCATCGTTCAATCTGGGTTCGCAGCATGCTTTCGGATGCTTGACTAGCACACCACTTTCCATTGTTTTGCTTGTCCATGCGATGTGACAGAGGTTAGTTTGACAGCAACCATGGTTGTTCCAATGCGCTTCCCGTTTAGTTTGAAATATGGCCAAGTTGATTCCAGAATCCCCCTGCCCATCTCTTCTCCTGCTCTCGTCTTTAATGTCACCTCAATTCCACATCTGAATACAAAAATGATTAGTTCAAGTATATCCGAGTATAACAGATTTTATTTTAATTCTTACCCAGAATTTGACGACGACTCCATACTAATGACTCGATCTCCTTGTTTAATTAAATCGTCCTTCTGCAAAATAATACACTATGAATACAAATCATATAAAAACGCACACACACTTGTATAAACCCGAATATACAAAAATAATACACAGAGAGAAGTGACGAATTAACTGTCCAAAGCTCACCTTTGTGCTAGTGCAAAGAAAGATAACATTTCGTTTTAGAACCACCACAAATGTGAGCTCTGGACAGTTTTACATAGTTCCTAGCTTTTACTCGAAATATTATGATAAGATGATAAAAGTAAATAAAATGAGATATGCAACTTATATATACTAATACACATATATATTCACATGGAAGGTGCGGCGGGATTAATCTCGCCACCCAATGCCTCCTGAAAGAGTGGGCGGGATTAATCTCGCCACCTTTCTGGAGGCCTTGAACGGGAGTGCGGAATTAATCTTGCCACCCTTCTCGGTCTCAGAGAGAACTGGGCAGGATTTATTTGGCACACCCCTTCAGTGACTCCAGAAAGGAGGCGGGATTAATCTCGCCCACCATGTAAGGGATGGTTAAATGAATTTCCCACCCTTCCCAGTTCTCTCCATTGGTATGTTGTAAACCTTCTACGTCTCAGACAGAAACGTTTGGGATTGGTCCGACTCACCAATGGAGAAAAAAGGAAGGGTGGCGGGATTCATTCCTCCAACAGGCATTGAAGGCTCGGCGGGATTAATCCCGCCGCCCAGGGCCTTCACTCGGTCCTATGCGGCGGGATTAATCCCGCCGCGGCCTTCATGCAGCCAATGGGCGGGATTAATCCCGCCCGATTCGCGCAGGGCATGGCGTAGGCGGCGGGATTAATCCCGCCAATAGGCCCTTCACTCGGGCCTTAGTCGGGGATTAATCCCGCCGGACGCCAATGCCCTGTGCGGAATTCGGCGAGATTAATCCCCGCCCAGGCCCTTCAGGCAGGCCAATGGTGGCGGGATAAATCCCGCCCGATTCCGCGCAGGGCATGCGTAGGCGGAGGGATTAATCCTGCTCCCAGGCCCTTCACTCGGGCCTGAAATGGTGGCGGGATTAATCCCGCTGAGTGGCTAATTTATAGCGGCGAGATTAATCCGCCGCTACGCACGTCTCACCATATAGCGGCGGGATTAATCCCGCCGCTACACACACACACACAGATATATATATGTATATGTGTGTGTAGGAGAGTGCGTGTGTGTGTGACAGATAGTCAAATCAGATAAATTATACAGATACACACACACACACAATATATATGTATATGTATATACGCGTGTGTGTGCGAGAGATAGATAAATAAATAAAATTATACAGATACTGGTACACATAATATATGTATGTATACATAGGTATATATATTCTATTATATATATATATATATATATATATATATATAAATATATATATATATATGTGTGTGTGTGTGTGTGTGTGTGTGTGTGTATGTAATATCGTGTGTGAAACAAATAAAATCATGCAGATAAAAAAACACACACACAACCATATATATACAGGAGTGTGCGTGTGTGTGCGAAGATACATATAAATCAATAAAATTACAGACACACACACCATATATATAGATAATAAATTAGAATATATATATATATATTATATATATATATATATATATATATATATATATATATATATATATATATCTGTGTGTGTGTGTATATGATACGAGTGTGCGTGTGTGCGAGAATAGAGATCTATAGAGAAGAGAGAGAGAGAAATATATATATATATATATATTATATATCTGTGTGTGTATATGTATACGAGTGTGCGTGTGTGTGCAAGAGATAGAATCTATAGAGAGAGAGAGAGAGAGAAGGAGATATATATATATAATATATATATATATATATATATATATATCTGTGTGTATATTGTATACGAGTGTGCGTGTGTTGCGAGAGATAGAGATCTAAATTATATTATTAAGATACACACACATATAAATATATATGTGAATAAAAATAAATAAATAAACTCAGAGGAGTGTGCGTGTGAGAGAGAGAGAGAGATCTCACCTATGTGAGAGAGAGAAGGAGATTTCCACGCCGCCGCCGCCGCCTTACAAACCCTAGGAATTATACTTAAACCCTAAAAGGAATAGATATATATTAACCCTAATTGAATATTCCTTTTAAGAATATACTTAACCATAAAAAGAATAAACTATAGATTTGCCCTAAACGAATATTCTTTCATTATATTATCAGCGTGTGCGTGTGGGTGTATTACATACACCCCAAGAATAAATATCATGCAAGGGTTTAACACGTGTGTGTCCATGAGATGTTAAAGTTTCACATGCAGCGATACATATATACACACATAGTACAGGATCATGTATGGTGTGTATGTATGAGAGAAGAGTGACAATACATATTATGGATCATGCATGGTGTGTATGTATGAGAGAAGAGTGAGAGTGTTAACAAATTAAATTCATACACATTGGATATATTAGTACACATATACATACACACGTGTATACACAAGACATACATACATAACATGTGTAAATTCAATGTAGGGTTTAGGGTTTAGGGTTAGGATGGATCATGCATGGTGTTTATGTATGAGAGGAGTGAGTTTATACACAGATATACATTATACATATTACATAATATTGTAACATCAGTACATATTATGGATCATGCATGGTGTGTATATATGAGAGAAGAGACAGGCTACATATTATGGATCATGATCATGCATGGTGTGTATGTATAAGAGAAGGGATTATGCATGGTGACATTGTGTATGTATGAGAGAAGAGAAAGTGTTAACAAATGAAAATCGTACACATTGCATATATTTATATTAGTACACATATATACATACACACGTGTATACACACAGACATACATATATATTACATGTGTAAATTCAATATGTTACATACACACACACTGAGTACATATAGATCATACATGCGTTGAACATGATGTTTTTAATAAAGAAGCAACATATAATTTCTCAAGTTTGGTTTAGGGCAATGTGCATGTGTGTGCATATGTGTCTCTGTAAGTGCTTCTAATACGTGTGCACATGTATATATAAATTTATGATTGTGTTTATATATAATATGCAAAACAAACATCGAATAATTAAGAAAATAATATTAATATACACACTATGAACATATTTTAAATTATACATAATAATATATGATTTTATCTAATATATAGCCATATATAGTTTTAATAATATATATTAATTTAATATTGATAATAAGGTTTAACACTAGAATATTCTTGAAATAATAACAAATTAATTGAGAAAATCCCATTAATATATACGAATAATTACTGAGATAATTAAGAATAAGACTAATTTAATTATGATAATCATGTTTAATATTGGAATATTCTTTGAATATTAAGAAAATAACAAAGAATATCCCATTAATAGTAGGAAATGTAAATTAATTACTCGAGTAATTAAGAAAATAATAATAATAAACAGACTATGAATATATTTTAAATGATACATAATAATATATCAATTTATTTATTGTATTAGTGTATATATATATATATAATATAAACTTAATAATATATACTTGAATATTAAGAATGTAAATAATTACAAAAATTTCGTAATATTAAACAAGCTTGAAGCACTTGAATGACATTAAATGCAATTTTAAAACACTCATTGGAATTGGAGAGTATATATGTCAGACTGTCGGTTATTTGTTTCAACTCATCTTAAATTTTCTTTTCTGTTATTTCAAAAATTTCGAATTTCTGACATAAGTATTATCAGTCTGACATGTAAATTTGAAAATACATTTAATTTCCTACTCAAATCAGAAGAGATCTGAAGGGTCATAGAAACCCTTCAAGACCAGATCTGATTTAGCTCAGGAGCGACATTAAATTGGGTGCGCTATTGTTTATAGGAAAGCACGGGCCTTCAGTGCTGTTTACAAGTAAGTATTATAAACAAATTTAGATATATTTATAAAGATTCACTCTCTTACATTCTCTCTTAAATTTTAGAATTTAGGGATTTAGGAATGCATTAGGATACAATATATTCTGTTAGGGATTTATCCCGTTTAAATATACTTTTAACTTAATATTCTCGGTTAGCCGGGGCGGCGGATTAATCCGGCCATTTTTTTTCGCCTCTTTGAAGAGGTGGCGGGATTAATCCCGCCACCATCTTTTCATAGCTATGGCAGAATTAGTTCGGGCAATGCTTCTCCGCCTCTTAAAAAGAGCGGCGAGATTAATCCCGCCGATAACTCTCTCAACTGATAATGATTTACTTGAATTTATTAAAAGAGTTGTCGGCGGGATTAATCTGCGCCAACCATTTTAGGAGGCAGAGAAGGGGTGGCGGGATTAATCTCGCCACTACTTCCCTGTTTTAAATATTTGGGGCAGAATTCATCCCGAATCTCTTTGAAATCATAGTTTCGGAGAGAGTTGTGGGCGGGATTAATCCCGCGCTTATTCCCCATCGTCAGAGTTGTGGGCGGGATTAATCCCGCCGCCTATTCTCCGTCGTTAGTGTTGTGGGCGGGATTAATCCCGCCCCCTCTTCCTCGTCGGAGGAATTTGGATTAATCCCGCCGACTCTCACAGACGAGGAAGATCCGGCGGGGATTAATCCCGCCGGTACTTCCTAGTCGGAGGGACCCGCGGCGGGATTAATCCCGCCGCTACTTCCTCGTCGGAGGGAGCCCGCGGCGGATTAATCCCGCCGTAGTTCCTCGTCGAGGGAGCAGCGGGATTAATCCCGCCGCTTCTCTCTGACGAGGAGATCGCGGCGGGATTAATCCCGCCGCCTCTCTCCGACGGGTAGAGTCGGCGGCGGGATTAATCCCGCCGACTCTCTCCGACGGGTAGAGTCGGCGGCGGGATTAATCCGCCGACTCACTCTGAAGGGGTAGAGTCTGCGGCGGGATTAATCCCGCCCATCAGTTATATTAATAAAGCATGAGATATTATTTTTATATATAATTATGTATTATTGCACATGCATATTATTAAGCAACTGCAGTTATGATTTCTTAGAAATATTGCATAAACAGATATCATAAATAACATAATTATTTATGTGTAGGACAATATGTATAATACTGGAGATAAAGTATGTCTTCTTCGGAACAATGAGATAGTTGGCACTGGAACTGTGGAAGTTCGAGATGATAATGCATCATGTCACAATATTGCCCAAGGATCTTGTGTGTACGTATGGGTGAACACCATTTTCAAGCATGTTGAGGTTCCTGGAATGGAATTTGATGAGGGTTCTCCTGTATTGTGGAATTTGGATGAAGTCAAGGCTGACACAGAATATACAGAGTCACAAACAAACAGTAGCACGAGTTTTCCAGATGATGGCTTGCCTGCTGTGATGGATGAGGTGATTCTCTTTCTTCATGAGATTGAGGTTGGGAGAGGCATCATCACAGCTATAAATCCAATGGAAGCAGTGTCAGAAGAGAAACTAGGGTCCGACTTCGTGGGTGTTTGTGACAGAGGTTTCACCTAATGGCACTTTGCATCCTGGATCCCTCGTGAGGTGGCGAACATCTGAATTAAGACGGCAAGATGGTTCAACATATTCTGGGTTGGATTTAATAATAACAACCCGGAAGAACAACTCATATTTGAAGAGGTTCCTTGCATTGGTCCTATTTAAAAGAAAAAGGCGATTCATGGGTTGCAGATCTTCCCCTACATGTTTCAGCAAGAGGATGAAGATGGATCCTACATCTTCCGAAAGTGTTACGAGCATTTCCACGATTGACTGCTGCAAGAAGAAGTGTTGTCAGATGGCAGACCGGAATGAAATTACCCAATGTAGACATGTCTTTCGTACGCTCACCCAAAAGCAAAGGCATGAGTTTGTATATGCTGCACTAACTGGGTGTATTGATGGAATGGCTTCGGACACAGGTTATCAGAGTACATCCATGGTATTTAATAAGGTGGCCATCTGCTTCAAAAGCTTGGTACAGTATATATGGGATCCCAAAGACCACGTTCTACGTCGGAGGGATGAGTGGTTAGATGGAGCGCGAACCTCAGTACAGGGAACACTGGCTTGGTCAAAACCCGCTCTCACATTATGGCAGCCATAGAGATACTCAAGGCTTTTGTGGAAGCAAATGCAGACAGGATGCCTCACAAATGCCGAACCACAAATGCAGGGTCAGGGAAAATCTCAAGGTTTTGCCTTCGATCTACACTCAATTGAAGCTGTGTGAACATGTGAACAAGTGCCTCAGCTTGATGGGGCTGCAAGCAATCTGCACTGGTACCTTAACAACATATGGAATACTCATTTTAAGGATGTGGAGATTGCAAAACACTCTAGCTTTTCCAAGTGTGACACTTGTACATCATTGAAGGCTGCAGAGGCTTGTGCAAAAACCTTGGTGGAGATCACTACCATTCAAAAGAAGATGGAGGCCCACATGATTGCGCAACAAACTTGCCGGTCTCAGTACTATGCACACCGCATGCTTTTTGTGTCACACCCATCAGAGTACCTGTGCTTGATCCATGACAAGATGGATCATTCAAAGACCAGCATTCCAAAGCTCGTTGCAACACCAAAGTGCCTTGGAAATGTCATGAAACTTCCGATTTCATTGACAGGTGTGCTAACACATGGACACGGTTGTGAATCATATGGACACTTTTCACTTCCACATTGGTCTAGCGACTCCAATTTCACTATTGGGTCGTTGGCCATGTGTTTCAGAAACCTTGAAGCCCACTCACAGACAAGTCCTATTGGTGATCTCAAAGTGAAGAAACACAACCTTCAACCTTTACATAATGCTCTCATGAACACGTCTGCACTTGAGGCTACTTGGGAATATGAGAGGCATTGTCAGCAACCTGCACAAAAAACAGATGGCCTATTGAGAGTTCAGGTTCAGTGGAGGGATCTAGCTCAAATAGTGTACATGTGTCCTCAACATCAAATAAGCTTCCTCGTCATTTGCTTTTACAGATGGATAATTGTGCAGGCGAGAACAAAAAATAGGTAAATCATTTTACTTAAGGGTTTCTCAAGCTCATACTTACTTTTATTTTCTAGATATGTGCTAGCATACTTGTCAATGCTTGCCAAAGGTGTGTTTGAAACAATCACGCTCAGTTTTCTTATGGTTGGTCACACTCATGAAGATATTGATGCGTTCTTCAGCAAGGTCTCCAACTCTACAAAAAGGACAAGTGCACTTACCTTACCGCATATGATGAATCTTTTGAAAATTGCATCTCCAAAAAAAGTTGTGCTTTGCTTGTGACTGAGGTGCCAGACTTCAAAAAATTTCTCAAGGAGTATATAAAAGAGGGGAGTGATTCTTTAGTTGGTCACCTTGTGCCGCTACAATTCTTTTTCTCCATACGAGATGGTATACCTATTATGCAGTACAAGTTACGGCCATCAGAGCAGGAGTGGTTACCGAAAGAGGGGTTAATGCTCTTCAAAAGTGGAGAGAATGGAAAGCCACTTCTCCCAGAAGGACAACCAGACCCTATTCCATTGAGTGCCCAGCTCAAGGAAAAGAGGTTATTATTGATGGCATCAAAAAATATGTGGCATGGGTTCAAAAATCGATGCCAAAGAATTCTGATAAGGCAACTGGTTACTCAGAACTATATAAGCATGTGGTTGACTATTGGGAGACTGTTGTTCGAGAGTTGGAAGGGCCTACTGTCACAAGTACAGAATTGCAACACCCTTTTTGGCCTAAATCAAGGTGGCGAGAGGAGATTGAAATGACATCACTGAGCATACGACATAGAAGCCAGTAGTGATGTGGAAGTGCAAACCCCACACTTTGTTGGACAAAGGAACCAAAAACCTAAAGCATACTTTGATTGCTGCCAGATCTTCAAAAACTAATGATGGTTCTCATTACTCCAGATGCTCATATAATCAGCCTATTTGGATGGGTCAAATTATCGACACACCTGAAGTAATCACAAAAAAATAGTATTGTTAAGGTTGCATGGTTCAAACCACAAAAAAGGCGACACGAAAGGAGAGCGAAAGAATATAATGGATGCCTAGAGAAAACATGGTCTCCCAATCAAAAAGACCCAGCATGTTTTATAAATGTTAAATCCATTCGATATGGGTGGAATGTCAAGAAGCGTTGATAAAGTCACGATTAACAAAACTGCAAGGGAATGTATGTTTTCTGAAGCTTAAAGCAATTACAAAATTATAAAATATCATATATTTTAATATTCATAATTATTATAAAACTCTTTAATAATAGTACCAAATTGTTTACTTAACTATATAAATTTAAAAAATGATATGGAAGATTGACTATATTATTATAGGATTTTATATATATATTATTACTACTACAAATTTTAATTAATAATGTTATATTTAAATATTAATATTTTAATAACAACATCAATATTTATATAATGTACCTCTTATGCTCTTCCTTAATTGTTATATTAGGCAATATATTATATAATTTAATACCTTCTACTTTATAATGTTATTAATTTTTTTCAATGAATGCTATAATTTATTAAAGGGTAGAATACAAAATAGAATATTCTAATTTATGTATTTTCAAAACAATATATTCTAAAGAATATTCCTTTAATATATTAGAAAATGCTAATTAAATAGCTAAAATGCTAATTATTAGGAAATGGGACTATAGCCATGCCCATTTTAGTTACAACTTGCATATGTGGTTGACATAGAAGCAAGTAGTGATGTGGAAGTGCAAACCACACACTTTGTTGAATAAAAAAACCAAAAACTTAAATCATATTTGATTGTTGTAAGGATCTTAAAAACTAATGATCATCCTCATTACTTTAAATTTGTCATATAATCAACCTATTTGGATGGGTCGAATTATCGACATATGAAGTCATAACAAAAAACGTTGATAAAGTCACGATTAACAAAACTGCAAGAGAATGTTTTATGAAGCTTAAAGCAATTATAAAATTATAAAATATCGTATATTTAATATTCATAATTATTATAAATTCTTTAATAATAGTACCAAATTGTTTACTTAACTATATAAATTTATAAAAAGATATGGAAGATTAACTATATTATTATAGGATTTGTATATTATATATATTATTACTATTACAAATTTTTAATTAATAATGTTATATTTAAATATTAATATTTTAATAACAACATCAATATTTATATAATGTACCTTTATGCTCTTCCTTAATTTTTATATTAGGCCCATACAATCTTAAATATAATATTATATAATTTAATACCTTCTACTTTTATAATGTTATTAATTTTTGTTCAATGAATGCTATAATTTATTAAAGGGTCGATTACAAAATAGAATATTCTAAAGAATATTTTGTTTTCAAACATATATTCTAAAGAATATTCTTTAATATTAGAAAATGCTAATTAAATAGCTAAAATTGCTAATTATTAGGAAATGGGACTATAGCCATGCCCATTTTAGTTATAACATGCATTGTAGCGTGTGTGTGTGAACATGGACTTACACGGATGGCTTCATCATCAAATTCAAATGCTGCTTTTACAACTTGCAAAACAACAGGGTTCATTTCCACTACATGTATAGCAATGGGGAAATGTTGTTAGTAGGTCCAATAAGCAAAACCCGCTGTAGAAAGATATATTAAAATGTTAAATATATGTCAACAGAATGAAACATCGATTGGGCTTTATTAAGAGATTAATCAGTTAAGGATAATTAAAAATGCACATATATTAGTGGTATGTGACTCTTCTTAAAGGCTATGTTTAACAAAAACATTATTGCTTGTATTCATTTAATTACTTTTAATTTATTTTGATATTAATACCATGGATGAGCTAGTGAATTAATTAGACACGTCTTAAAAAAAACAATCTTGAAAACTTTTACAAATAATATTCATTATATAAAACATACCCTAACGCTTTTCTTTATTATGATTTTAAGTTTTATAAATTAAAGAAGAGCAACCAAGAACTCTATAATATTATTAAGGAACTTCATTTTTTAAATATATGCACTCTTAATCTTATCACAAATTACATATTAATAAGGATGACAATTCCTAATTGCATTCATGAGAGTGTTATGTGGTAGCAACAATATAAAGATATTAATCAGAATGATTTGATTAATTTAGAAAGTGATGTGATAATTATATAAAATAAGGAGTTCCTCTGTATGATTAAAGAGAAAGTAATTACAAATAGATTAAGATGTTGATAAGGAAATGATTTCATTTGTAATTATGTTTGATAATATTTTTTAATTATTATAAATATTTTTACAACTCAAAATAATATAAATATTCAAAGATATTTTATAAATATTCTTTACTTTATGAATATCTTGCTAGAATATATTAATTGTTTTATCATATAAATATTCTCTCTATGTATTTCAAATTGTAATGTTTATTAAGTGTATATTGACATGAACATTATATTTTTATTCATTTCTTTATTGCATATTAGTGCAAAGATATATTTTTAGTAATGATAAAAATGATTTTATTAACACTAAGTAGCATTAATTAATGATTAATTGGTTAATTAATAATTTAAGACTTAAATATGTATTTATTAAAAAATTAATTAATAACTAGAACTTAATTATTAACTAGTAATTTATTTTATATTTTCATTTTCATATATCATGCCCAATTTAATTACAATTTGCATATTTGGTCACACCTAAGTTAGATAGGTAGAATTCTTTTACAGTAAATAGTCTAACATGAAATTAAATTAAAAACTAAATTTTTATTATACAATTTACTTAACTAAGTAATCGACTCATGAAAGAATAAAAGTTTGGATTATTTATTTAACTGAATATGTCATTTACATGGAGCTTTCACCTTATGTATAGTAAATTGTTTTTGGGTATAATAAATTTTTTGTTGAATTTAAATAGAGTATATAATAGATTCTTCTATAGTGGGCAACATTTCTTAACATTATTAGCTATCATAAATGCTATATATAAATTAAAAATTTGAATTGATTACAATTTACAAAAACTCCATGATGAACCTCGAAAAAACCTTTTTTATTTTAAAAAAAAAACTTATAAAAAAATTAATTTATGGCATGTACTATTTTATTGGGTTACATTAATAAACTTCTATTATTATATATTTAGTATGTGAGTTATTTTATATTAAGTTTGAAAAGGTGTTAGCATTGGAGGTTCACCTACCAACTATTTTATAATTTATTTTAACATGACATATTTTTTGTAAGCTTATCACTTATAATTATGAAGCATCTTAACAAACAAATCCTTTTATTTTTGCTCTTAAAATGAAAGTTTAATATTTATAATGTAAACAAATATTATAAATTAATATGAAATAATTTTTTCACGTGTTTAACTTGACATGTTAAAATGTATATGTTTGTGAAGTTCGTAACAAATTTTAAATTTATAATATCTTAAAATAAAATACAATTTTCAAACTTAAATAAAATTCAAATTGTGTCCAACTCATAATCACTTATCAAACCTATAGTATAATTATTTATTTGTGATGCCTTCTTAACAACACACTCAAACCACTATCTAGATTGAAACATATATCAATAATGGCAAAATATGACCACAATGGCAAAAACAAGATTGTTTTTAAATAAATTAAATTAACATAAATATTAAGGATATTCATGGAATTATCGAATATGTTTTATTAATTAACTTTTTAATTGAATTAAAAAAAGCTGTAATGAATTAATTGTGAAATAAGTTTCTTATATCATAAGAAATCCATCTTGTTTGACACAATAATTATTACTAACTAGTCTTTTTATGTATTCATTGGGATAGGTGACCAATTTGTTTGTGTTTTTCACATGGAGTAAATAATATATTTTTAAAAACTTAAACATTCAAAGTTTTCTTTTAGGCTTATCATAATTTTTCTTCCACGAAGGAAAAATACAAATGTTGTTTGAAGCTTTTTTGATTTGCATATGAATTGACTTTCGTGCATCTTCGAGGGAATAAGAATCTGTTTCTGTATTCTTTTGCCTGCAAGCTTCTTTAGCAAGGTTGTTCATTTATATAATCTTTGATGCCATTTTTTTGTTCACTTATGTATAATGTTGACCATGTTTATTGTTTGTTTAGCATTTAACATTATAACATTTGACAATGCTTTTCTTACTTGGTCAGCTTTGGTTAAAAAGACATTTGCTTGGCATTGAATCATCTCATGCATTCTTTTCTTATTGACAGAATGACCTATGATCCGATATGAACATCTCATGCATTCTTTTCCTATTGATATAATGACTTATGATCCGATATGAACACAAATTTATCTATGTGTCATCACATAAGTCTTCCACTTAAAAGCTGGAGTGTTAGATCATGCACAAATGTTAATGAAATAACAATTTCGAACCATCCAAAAGTATTGTTTCCAGTTGACTCATTTGAATGTATCAATTACAATCCCATTAACAATTGACGCACCATTCTCGTCAAGTAGCACCACCTCAATGTTTATCCATGTAATTCTTTTGTGAATCATAATGAGAGGTTTAAAGGCTACACCATGTGAACTTACACATTGTTCAAGAAGACCCAAACACCTTTAACTTAAACAAAGACCAAGCACAATATTGTGGTGCAATTTAAGTCAATTGTGGTTACAGCAAGAAAGACTTGCAAAACCTTTATGTAGGCATTGTTATGTGTCAAATGTATAAAATGAAAAGATTTAGAGATACAATGTTGTCGATCGTTACCACTCCTCCATGATGAGTCAATTTCACAAAGTCAATTCTACAAAATGTCATTATTTCTGAAAAAGGTAAATTAAAATCATGTCAAGAGCTGTTTTTATATAATTTTGTGGTAAATCATCTACGAGACCATTTTCATTAAGAAATCAAATAGGTTAATAAGATTATTCTCGTTATACATTATCTAGGTTGATACATCTTTTAATGGAATGAGACATAACTTTTAAAAGACATATTCATGTGTTGAACAACACTAATCTCGTTAAACCAAAAATGAATAGTGTAACGAGATTGTTTTCGTAAAGCATGTCTGGAAAAACACTTTGTTCAAGTGATTATAATTAAGGAAATACATAACAAGAATGTTCTAATTAATAAGATAATTAAAGTTATACAATTTTGAGTTTAATGGAATAACCAACGAGACTATTCTTGTCTCAATGCATGTATGTATCTGTAATATAATATTTTTTTATTAAATAGAATATTTTAAGGATATATGTTTTATGTGAATGGAATCATGAGATGAGTTTTATTCTATGCACATAAACATTTAATTAATATAACTTATGTGATGTTGCCAATGATAGTAATTTGCTTTTAAGATATTGTTAAAGAACAAGGGATTGAACAAGAAACCTAGTTGTGGTGTTCGTCGTTCCTTATACACAGAATTTTTTGTACTTATTGATATTCTTGTTTGTTTGAAATACAAATGTAGTCATCGTTTTCACCAACGCTTTAGATTGCGCAAACTTATCATTATTGTAGCTTAGTGAACTAAATTTTGACAATTCATTGATCATTAATTATCTATTATTCATATCAATCCTTTCACATTAAAATTATTCCTATATCATTAAAGTCTACTCTACTTTGTTGTACTCTAATTTATTTTATTTCAATGGTATGTCAATTTACATATTCTTCATCAGCTATAATGCTTCTAATTATTATGTCACCTTATCGATGTTGGTGCTATTAACTAGCACATAAATTCACCATCAATCTACTTGCCATGTCAAGGTATTTGTCATTTGAATTATTCCCAAATCATTTTGAAAATTTTACGTTATGTTAATATGGATACATGCTACATATGCATCTAAACACATGTCTGCACACATATTGCCTTAAAATTTGTGACTAGGTTTTCGCTTGTCGCCATTATGGTTTTCTTATATTAGATATAGCATTGGGTTTTTCATCATTAATTTATTGATTAGGGTTTCTTTAAATCTTTGTAAATTGGATTGTACACCATTTGGGATTCTTAATTTGCCATTGGGTTGTCATAATCTCGTCATTAGGGTGTTTAATTGAATTTTTAGCCATCGGTGGTTTGGTAGATTTCACCATTAGGGTTTGTTGTCTCGTCTTTGATTGCTTTAGTAGTTTTATGTTTCTTATACAATTACACCAAGCAGAAGGTAAATATTATTCCATTATCTTAGCGATATAGCTTAATTTTTGTTAGAAGCATGGTAAAGCATCTAACTCTGTGGACCCTCTATGTTCTTGTCAAGCAAATTTGAATTTTCCTTCTCACGTGCAAGATTTGTTGATATGGTGATGCTTGTTTTTCAAATGAAAATAATCTCGTTCAAAATACATTTTTTCGATAACACAAAGAAATCTCCTTTTTGGTTGAAAAAACATATTCTAAAGAACCAAATGCTTCTTGTTTGAAACAACCTCTAGGACATCAATAACTCTCAAACGAGATGCTTCTTATTTCAAATTTTTTTGCCAGACCAATGTTATTAATATCAAAATACTAGAAACAATATGTCATTTAGAATAATTGGCATGGTATTTTTGCATTCTTCTAGAACGAGATGTTTCTTGTTTAATTACTTGATCTTGAATAACACATGATTTAGGGAATAAGGTTCAAAATAAAAACATTTTGCCATGTTTATGTTACCGACAATGCAATTATTGTTTACATATTAGAACGACTAACATAAACACATTAATTATTTTGAACGAGATGCTTCTTGTCAAAATTTTAGAAGTTTCGATATTAATTAAAAGTTTGTATCTAATCTGTATTTTAGATGTTTGCAATTAATATGTATTTTGCCTACATTGCCTTTTGGATAAGGAAATGATTCTCGTTTAATAATTCTTTTACTAAGAGTCAAGGGTAATTTTTTTGACAAGCATTATTAGTCATGCAATAAGTCTATTCTCACAATAATAATGATAACAAGATGCATCTCATTCTTATATTTAAATGATTCAATTCTGTCACACATATTGCTACATTACTTCAGATTGCATACATTATTTTTATTTCATAATTGCATATAGTTCTTCATCATGTTTTTACCTCGGGTTATACAATCCATGTCCTATTAGTCGTCCTAAAATTTGTATGAAGTCTCCAGTCATTTATAAACACTCGTGCATGTAAATTGTTATCATCTGCACGATTTAAATCTAAAAATTAATTATTTTTGCATCTTCCAAAAGTAAATTGCATAATTTTACTTTATTATTAATTTTATTTTATTTTAAATTATATACAATATATTAGCATTAAAACCATAACACAAAAACCACAGTAATTCATTTAAATTTATAAAAGTGTACATGTAATTTTTTATAACTTTATTTTTTTCTAATTTTTATTTAAAATAATGAAAGGTAAAAATAATAATGTATGTATATGAAATATGAGTAATAAATATGATTTTGAATTGACTTATAAATTATATTTATTAGAATGCAAATGTATATAAAATATAGTAAAAGTCTAGACTCTACACTACTAAGGAAATATGGGTTTATTATATATAAAGTGACATGCTTTATAAAAGCATATTCAAACTAATACACTTGTAGTTTGTTCAATTAGAATAAAGTCTAGACTTTCATTAACTTTTATAAACATATGCATTTAATAATTTATAATTTATAAATTAATTAATAATTAAAGATAATACTTGTATACCCATATTCCATTAATAATTTTTAACATTTGTTTTTAAAATAAAAGCTACTAGATATAAGTTATAAAAGATTATACATACACTTTTATAAATTGAAATGAAATATTATAGATCTTGTTTTCATAAATTTAAAATTAAAAAATAAATATCAAAATAAAGTTATGTAATTTACTTATGGAAGATTAATCGTACTTACATCCCGAGGGGTTCACTATTAATATAAGTATAAACCATGGTGCATGCTTAAGGTTTAAAACTTATAAGGAGTAAACTATATATAATGACCATATACTTATAAATATATATTTTTAAAAATATTTAAATGTAATACCCGATACCTTATATATTAGTAATATTTTCTTACTTATACGCAAGACTTTTTCTTCCCTTTCCTGGATGTTGAACGCTCTAAGGTGAAGTCGTTGAATTGCTACTTGTTGTGATTTGTAAGAGCGTACTTCTGAGTCTAAGGATTGTAAGTCAATGGTGCAAGTCCTTTTAAGGCTGTCGATATTCACCAACATGTTGTCTAGCAAGTCATATGTGTATCATGTAGTTCCAACTTCAATTGTCTCACATTCATTGTAATATGCAAGATTGAACTTGATCTCTAACTAGTAATATGTTAAGTCCACACATTCTCTGCTTTCTCTCCATGCTCTTCCATTCTTGCTATGCATGCTCAAGATCCTTCCTATGTACCGAATAAATGTTTTGGTTTTGTTTTTTTTCAAAAATATTTTCTTCAAACCAACGAGCATGTTTGAGCCTATCCCAATGGTTGTAGTAGCAGTCATGTGTTTGTCCTGATTGTAACAACAAAGCTTATACTTTACCTTGTCAACTTGTCCTTCGACAATCAAGGATTACCATTAAGTTGTGAAACTAGTGTTCCTTTGTAAACCTTGTCATCGATTAGAATGTTGTTGTCATGACATAAAGCTTGTTCATCATGGTCAAGAACTTCATCAAATGTATGACAAAGTTTAGAAGTGAAATAAGTCTTTGTCAATTGCTTCTCATGTTTCATCTCTTTTTTGTTTCCTACTTGTTAGATATCATCAGACTCGTTTTGGCCGGTTACTTTTAATGACGACTAAAATTCTTGCTGATGGAAATTCTTTGTCGAGACCACCATTCATCATCAGAAATGCGCATTTAAAAATCCTTCCATTCAACCTTCATCATGAGATCATCAGTCTTGATGTTGGAGTAGGCCTCCAAGTTGCATGTTGAATCATTAGTAACTTGTCCCCAAAAGCTTCCAATTTCCCAAATGATTTCTTGTTTTAGATGAGCCTTTGGAACTTAAGTACACCAAGAGTTTGATACTCTACTATTCGATTCAAACCTGTTGCGCTTTTTAATATATCCTGCAACTAACATATTTCATTGTTAATCATCCTCCGACTCCGACTTTAATATATATAGGATATAGGACTTTGATATATAGGACCCAATCTCAAGATCTTCCTCGACAATTGTCATTGATTTATTCTAATAAGCTCTAGTGTTTTGTGATTTGTCTATGCAGATACGATAAGAACAATATAAAAGAACTTCATCAGTCACGGGATGTTCATGGACATACAGATTTCTTGTCATTACGTCATTTTACTTATTAAGCAACCAAATTTGTCTTGCGTTTGTGATGCAAATTATTTTTAACAATTTGTAAGTAGTTTCTTTCTAACAATTTGTAAGTAGGTTTTTCGTGATAAACATTTGGATATGCCATGTCCTTTATTAGAGACATATTCAGATTGTACACAGAACTTTTTCTCTAAAGTCGGAGGGATGATCAGCAATGAAGATATTATGATGCAGTGGATATGTTAGAAAGCACATCGAATAGTAGAGTATCAAATTGGTGTATTAACAAGAAATCATCATGATGAAGGCTGAATGGGAAGGATTTTCAGATGTGCAAGGTTTATGTTCAAAAGTGGGAATCATTTCTAATGACGAATGGTGGTCTCGGCCTTGGGACTTTGAAGATTTCCATCAGCAAGAATTTCAATCATCATTAAAAGTGACCGACCAAGACGAGTCTGATGAGATCCAACAAGCAGGAAACGAAAGGTTAGAGATGAAACATGGGAAGCAATTGACGACTTATTTCTACTTCTTACATTTGATGAGTTCTTGACCATGATGAACAAGCTTTACGTCACGAACAAGACATTCTAGTTGATGACAAGGTTGTTTGCAAAGGAACATTGGTTTCACAACTTAATAAAATCCTTGGGTTGTCGAAGGGCAGGTTGACAAGGGTAAAGTATAGGCTTTGCTCTTCAATTGGGACAGACACATGACTGCTGCTAAACCATTGGGATAGGCTCAAATATTGCTTGTTGGTTTGAAGAAAATGTTTTTTAAAAAACAAGCATGCATAGCAAGAATGGAAGAGTTTGGAGAGAAAGCATAGAATCTTTGGACTTAACAGATTTACTAGCTGGAAAGATCGAGTTCATCCTTGCATATTACAATGAATGTAAGACTATTAAGCTAGAACTACATGATACACATATGACTTTGCTAGACAACATGTTGGTGAATATTACTTATAAGACTTGCCCATTGACTTACATGACTCATAAGTACGCTCTTACAAATCATAGCAAGCATTAACGATTCATCTTAGAGTGTTCAACATCTAGGAAGGGAAGAAAAAGTGTGTGTATAAGTAAGAATAGGGTTGTTTTTATTAATATATTACTAATATATAAGGTACCGGGTATTACATTTAAATATTTTCTTAAGAAAATATTTATAAGGTGCATGGTCACTATATATAGTTTTCTCCTTATAAGGTGGGGTAGTTTTTAAACTTAGGTTATACTTATATTAATAGTGAACCCCCGATGTAAGTATGACTAATCTTTTGTAAATTACATAACTTTACTTTGATAATTATTTTTTAATTTTAATTTTATGATATTAACATTAAAAATCATAAAAAAGAACTATAATATTTCATTTCAATTTATAAAAGTGTATTATAATCTTTTATAACTTTATATAGTAGCTTTATTTTAAACAAACAAATGTTAAAAATTATTAATGTTGGAATATGAATATACTAGTATTATCTTTATTATTAGTTAATATATTAATTATATTAATTATTAAATGCATATGTTTATAAAAGTTAATGAAGTCTAGACTTTATTCTAATTGAACAAACTACAAAGTGTACTAGCTCTACTAGTGAATATGTTTTAATAAAGCATGTCACTTTTATATATGATAAACTAGTATTTCCTCGACAATGCAGAGTTTAGACTTTTACTATGTTTTATATACATTTGCATTTTAAAATAAACATAATTTATAAATCAATTCATAATTATATTTATTACTCATATTTTCATATACATAATTATTTTTTACCTTTTCATTATTTAAAATAAAAATTAGAAAATATAAATTTATAAAAGATTGCATATACACTTTTATAAATTTAAATGAATTATTGTGGTTCTTGGGTTATGGTTTTTAATGTTAATATACTTTGTATATAAATTTAAAATAAATAAATTAATAATAAAATAAAGTTATGCAATTTACTTTTGGAAGATGAGTCATATTTATAGAAGGCAAAATAATTAATTTTTTAGATTTGGATTGTGCAAATGATAATAATCTACATGCATGAGTGTTTATAAACGACTAGAGACTTCACACAAATTTTATGGCAACTAATACGACATGAGTTGTATAACCTAAGGTAAGAAACATGATAATCTTACCTCACGATGAAAATATGAAATAAAGCAGTCTGTGTGACAAAATTGAATCATTTAAATGTAAGAATGAGATGCATCTCTTTATTATTATTATTGTGAAAATGGACTTATCGCATGACTAATAATGCATGTCAAAGAAATTACCATTGACTCCTAGTAAAAGAATTACTAAACGAGAATCATTTCATTATTCAGGAAAATGCAAACAAAACATATGAATTGCATATGTTTAAAATATAGATTAGATTAATACAAACTTTTAATATCGAAATTTCTAAAATTCCGACCAGAAGCATCTTGTTCAAAATAATTAATGTGTTTATTAATATGTAAACAACAATCGCATTCTCGGTAACATAAACATGGGAAAAATGGTTATCATTTTGAACCTCATTCCCTAAATCATGTGTTATTCCCAGGATCAGATAATTAAAAAGAAACATTTCATTCTATAAGAATGTAGAATACCATGCCAATTATTCTAAATCACATATTGTTTCCAGTATTCTGATAGTAACATTGGTTTAATAATAAATTTGAATAAAAAGCATCTCGTTTGATAGTTACCAATGTCCTAGATGTTGTCTCGAACAAGAAGCATCTGGTTCTTTAAAATATTTTTTTTTCAACCAAAAAGATTTCTTCGTGTTAACAAAAAAATATATTTTTGAATGAGATTATTCTCATTTTGAAAAATAAGCATCACCGGATCAACAAATCTCGCACGCGGGAAGGAATATTCAAATTTTCCATAGATCGAGATGTTTTTTACCATGCTTCTACTAGAAATTGAGCTATATCCTAAGATAATGGAACAATATTTACCTTTTGCTCCACTATGGAGTTGATGTAATTGTGGAAGTGCAACAAAAGAACTACTAAAGTAATCAATACGAGATAACAAACCCCAATGGTGAAATTTACCAAACATCGATGGCGAAAAATCCAATTAGACACCTCCATGACGAGATTATGACAACCCAATGACAAAATTAAGAGACCCAAATGGTATATTAAAAGAAACCCCAATCAATAAATCAACGATGGAAAACCCAATGCTATAGGAAACCCTTAATATTAAGGAAACCATAATGGTGACAAGCCCTAGCGAAATGATGTCACAAAACCTAGTCACAAATTTTGAGGCAAACATGTGTTTAGACACATATGTAACTTGTATGCACGTTGTAACTAAAGTGGGCATGATATGTGAAAATGGGAATATAAAGTAAATTACTAATTAATACTTAAGTTTTAATTATTAATTAATTATTTAATTAATATGTAATTAAGCCTTAAATATTAATTAACTAATAAATTAATCCTTCAATAACCTTACTTAGTAAGGAATATTCCTAAAATATCTTAGAATATTTATATTATTCTTCGTTCTAAAAATAGTTTACAATAATTAAAAATATTATCAAACATAATTACAAATGAAATCATTTCCTTATCAACATGTTAATTTATTTATAAATACTTTCTTCCTAACCATACAGAGAAATTTCCTCATTTTGTCTAAATCATCACTCTCCGGATTAATCGAATCATTTTGGTCAATATCTTGATGTTGTTGCCACCACCTTACACTCTCACGAATGCAATTGGAAGTTGCCATCCTTGTTAATACATAAGATGTAATAAACCAGGTCTGCATAAAGGCTTGTCTAAAGAATGACGTTCCTTAAGAATAATATTATAAAGCGCCCGGTTGCTATCCTTCATTTTATAAAACTCAAAATCATGAGAAAAAAAGCTTCAGGAAATGTTTGATACGGTGGATACTGCTCATAAAAGTTTTCGAAATTCTTCTTTCTGAGACACGTATTCAAGTAATTCACTAGCTCATCCATAATATCAGTATCAGAATATGGATTGAAAGTGATTGGATGAATACAATCAATGTTTTGGTTGAGCATAGCCTTCTGAGGAGAGTCGTCTACCACTAAGATATGTGCATTCTTCATTATCCTTGAGTGACTGATCTCCCTATGAAGCCCAATTAATCTTTCATTCTTGAAGAAGTATGGCTTGCTTTCCTTTCCTATATTGTGAAATTCGAGAGGTTTATAACACATTCGCTAGTCAAAAATCCAATCTTTACGAATCACCTCTTCTGCAACACTACAATGTTTCTTAAGCAAATTCAGCAGCGGTGTCAAGTTGTGAATCTGTATGCATGACTAAATCCCCACAAGTGTACCCATCTCCTTAAGCTTTTGAAAGAGACGGTTCAACCCTGGACGAAAAATAATATCATATTGAAATTTACCATGACAAGGAATGAAATCTCCTTGTTTGATTTCCTTTTTCCTATCCTCGGGCCTTTGTCGATGAAGCAGAACACCATTAACATCCAACAACAATATGGCCATAGGTAACATGGGGTAGCGTTGCCTCTTGAATACTTTGCAACTCACTTGTTTGCTCCCTTTCACATTTATCTGTTGACACTATATCGTTGCCTATCTCTTTATCATTTAATTGTACATCATCCTTACAAGATTCAGATATTGCAGGCGCTGAAGAAAGTGATTTCGGATGGAAGCCAATAGAAATGGTGATGAAAAAACTGAAGTGGTCCCCATGGTAACGATGTTTTGAGTTGCATTATTATCCATTTCCTGCATGAACTCTGTCATTCTGACATGTGGCACAAGAAATTTTCGCCAAACCCCTCTCTCACCTCATGGCAATGTTGAAAATCCATGTTCTCAACTGTTTCATTACATCTGCAAAATGATAATTAGCTGACCTTATAATTATCAAGGTATATTATTTACCTTGTTAATGTGTGACCCATGTTTGAATTAAAAGCTTCATTAATCCTTGAGAATTTATTTTCTGTACAAATATAAACGAAATATACAAAAATGCCTTATGTTACACTTATTTACAACTATTCGTCACTTTAAGAACTCATTAACAATTCTTCTTCGCTATTACCTTCTGAGTGAGGCGAAGAAGGTCTAGGCCGCTTGTGAGATGGTTCAAGATCTTCCGTATCTTCTGTTGATGTTTCCATAGGTAATGGAGTGTGTGAATGTTCTGTATTCCTCGAGATAACTTCCGGTCTAATATCTGATTGAAGTTCGTCCTCAGACTCCAACATTGAATCAGATTCGTCTTCAGAACTATCGCACTTATCGGGAGGGAACTTTCTCAAATACTCCTGTATCGTTTGTTGGGGTAGTCAGTTGAGAACCTCTCTATCCACTTGTTCAGGTCCTTAACCATGGTCTTATCCTTTTCAACGGCAAACACACATGTATCCCGAAGGTAACACTCCTTCAAGACGGACCCCCTAGTGCAGTAGTCAAAAACCCACGCATCACTGTGAGGACCCCTGATCAAGTTGACGATGCTCCGTGCCGCTTGACTTGTAATGTTTGGATAACGTACATTGCCGAATACGTCCCTCTCAGCTATCGGTGTATCGGATGGAGGATCAGGGCCGTTGGAGTGCAAACAAATGCCTGGCCAGTCATTTGGAAATTTGAAACTGTTTGGCGCATTCTTAACAACCAAGTGAACAACCGTATCAATGCAATGTTTCCTTCCCGCCCACTTGGGCAAAATCAACTGCTACAATTTCTTCAACTCTCTGGAAAAAAAGGGACAGATTAATATACGGCGAGATAAATCCCGCCCAGACAATTTACTTACCCGGTACATCGCACATTGTGTATTCCCTGCAGTAGTTCTTTGTGGTCGCTGAAGAGATTCCCACACGGCTCGCGTGTGTTTGAACTTCTCCCATATTTTGCTGTTGTAGTGGTTGGTGTCTACAGCATCCCATTCCGATAACTTATGGTACTGCTCGATTGTGAGATTCGCCTTCGCTAAAAATGCCGATCTTTTCACCAGCTTCTCACGGGTATGCTCGAAAAGTTTTGTTGCCATCGTTCCTTTGTTGTGTTCATCGAGAAGTCGTTGGGCTGCCGTTATTGTGTGCTGGCCACTAATGATGTAGTACTTGACTGATTTTCTATTCTCCGTCTGAATCTTCCTCATTTGTTCCGGTGTTGAGATCCACACTTTGTCAGCGCCTTTGTTTCTCTCGTAGTATGGACACAAAACAGCATTATGTGGAACGGTGTAAGAATTGTCGTCCTTCATCTTCTCCATGAGCTCAGCTACACGTTCCTGGTTGAGTGGCCTATAATTGAAGTTTGGGTTGACGCTACAATACTTAACCCTACACTCGTAAATCCTATCATCCAACATCATTTCCTTGTGGCTTATTGCAGCATGGGATGCCACAGGTGCAGCTGACAAAACGACTGATGATTTTCTTCTACGATCCGAATAAACATGTGTGATCCCTGATTGATGCTGTTCTAATGTTCTCGGCACACTCTTTCAGCTCCCGAAGTTTTCTAAGCAAATTGAACGTGATCTGTAAAGAATCTGAGACCGAGCCACCCTCTCAATCTCCCTTATGATGTCGTTGTGTTCTTCTTCAATGTGGAGAGGGACGATTGCTCCACTTGTGGATGTTCTGTATTGCGAAGCAATCTCTGCTGAGAATACACCTACTCGATGAGTCTAAAGATCTTCGAAGTAGACATCTAATTGAATCCCTTCCATAGATGGGCTTTCGTTGAGTTGAAGAAGAACTCCACGGTCAACATCATTAGTGAACACGTGAACATCATTATCCACAAGTTGACAAAACCACCCGAAATTAATGTTGTAACTGGCGACCTCTAGATCCGAGAACGTGACATTGGATGGAACAAGGCATATGTGTCGAGCATCGTTCAATCTGGGTTCATAGCATGCTTTCGGGTGCTTGACTAGCGAATCTACTTTCCATTGTTTTGCTTGTCCATGCGATGTGACATAGGTTAGTTTGACAGCAACCATGGTTGCTCCAATGCGCTTCCCGTTTAGTTTGAAATATGGCCAAGTTGATTCCAGAATCCCCTGCCCATCTCTTCTCCTGCTCTCGTCTTCAATGCCACCTCAATTCCACATCTGAATACAAAAATAATTAATTCTTCAAGCACATATCCGAGTATAACAGATTTTATTTTAATTCTTACCCTGAATTTGACGACGACTCCATACTAATGACTTAATCTTCTTGTTTAATTAAATCGTCCTTCTGCAAAATAATACACTATGAATACAAATCATATAAAAATGCACACACACTTGTATAAACCCAATATACAAAAATAATACACAGAGAGAAGTGGACGAGATAAACTGTCCAAAGCTCACCTTTGTGATAGTGCAAAAGAAAAATAACATTTCGTTTTAGAACCACCACAAATGTGAACTCTGGACAGTTTTACATAGTTTACTGGCTTTTACTCGAAATATTATGATAAGATGATAAAAGTAAATAAAATGAGATATGCAACTTATATATACTAATACACATATATATGGAAGATGCGGCGGGATTAATCTCGCCACCCCTTCAATGCCTCTTGAAAGAGTGGGGGATTAATCTCGCCACCTTTCTGGAGGCCCTGAACGGGTGTGTGGGATTAATCCTACCACCCTTCTCGGTCTCAGATAGAACTTGGCAGGATTTATTTGGCACACCCCTTCAGGGGCTCCAAAAAGGCGGCTGTAAGGGATGATGAAATGAATCTCACCACCCTTCTCAGTCCCCTCCATTGGTATGTTGTAAACCTTCTACGTATCAGACAGAAATGTTTGGGATTGATCCGACTCACCAATGGAGGAAAAAGGGAAGAGTGGCGGATTCATCCTCCACCAGGCATTGAAGGCTCGACGGGATTAATCCCGCCGTCCAGGCCCTTCACTCGGGCCCTAGGCGGCGGGATTAATCCTGTCGGACGCCAATGCCCTGTGCGGAATCCGGCGATTAATCCCGCGTAGGCCGTTCATACAGGCCATTGGCGGCGGGATAAATCCTGCCAGATTCCGCGTAGGGCATGCATACGCGGCGGGATTAATCCGCCGTTTGGGCCAAGCACGCAGGCCATGGGCGGCGGGATTAATCCCGTCGCACGCCTATGCCTGCACGGAATCTGACGGGTTTAATCCCGCGTAGGCCCTTCAGATAAGCCATTGGCGGCGGGATAAATCCCGCATGATTCCGCGCAAGGCATGCGTAGGCGGCGGGATTAATCCCACTGCCTAGGCCTAGCCCATGCCATGGGCGTCGGGATTAATCCCGCACCGCACCCAATGCCCTGTGCGAAATCCGGCGGATTAATCCCACCGCCTAGGCCCTTCCGACAGGCCATTTGCGGCGGGATAAATCCCGCCTGATTCCGCGCAGGACATGCATAGGCGGCGGGATTAATCCCGCTCCTAGGCCCAGCACACAAGCCATGGGCGGCGGGATTAATCCGCCGCTCTTTTTAGCATCATGGGCAGCGGGATTAATCCCGCCGCTCTTCGGTTAGTCTCATGGGCAGCGGGATTAATCCCGCCGCTCTTCGATTGGTTTAATGGGCACGGGATTAATCCTGCCGCCGCGGGTCTAACCATATAGCGGCAGGATTAATCCCGCCGTTGAGGGTGTAACTATATAGCGGCGGGATTAATCCCGCCACTCGAGGGTGTAACCATATAGCGGAGGGATTAATCCCGCCATCGAGGGTGTAACCATATATTAGCGCGCGGGATTAATCCCGCCGCTACAACACACACAACATATATATATATGTATATGTGTGTGTAGGAGAGTGCGTGTGTGTGCCAGAGATAGACAAATCAGATAAATTATACTAATACACACACACATATGTATATGTATATGTATATCGTATGTGTGTGCTAAATAAATTAAATTATACAGATACACACACACACATATATATGTATATATATGTATATGTATATGTATATACAGGAGTGTGCGTGTGTGTGCGAGAGATAGATAAATAAATAAAATTATACAGATAGTGGTACACATAATATATGTATGTATATATGTACATAGGTATATATATATGTGTATATGTATATCGTGTGTATGCGTGTGTGAGCGAAACAAATAAAATCATACAGATAAACACACACACACACACACAATATATATGTGTGTGTGTGTGTGTGGTGTGTATATATATATATATATGTTATGTATGTATATGTATAGGAGTGTGCGTGTGTGTGCGAGAGATAGATAAATAAATAGAATTATCAGATACTGGTACACATAAATATGTATATATATGTATATAGGTCTATATATATTATATAT
>PUQB01000098.1:0-133499 GCA_003024785.1 Selaginella tamariscina
GGTTGACCATTTCATCAAACATGCTCATTTCTACCATATAACAAGACGGCTACATGCTAGATAACTGCTGAGTTGGTGATCGCGAAGTGTTCCAACATTATGGTTTTCCTAATAACATTGTTTTTAATCGAGGCCCACAATTTATGTCCAGATTTTGACGAGAGCTTCTCCGAAGTCTACATGTTAAAACGGATCTTTCTTTAGAATATCATTTGCAAACTAATGGGCAATCAGAATGCACAATTCAGACCTTGGAGCAGTATCTTCGCTGCTTCATCAGTTTCCAACATGACAACTGATTGGACATGTTTCCTATGGTGGAATTTGCTTATAGCCAGACACCTTTCTTCGCTCTTACATGCTACCATCCACATTTTGACTTTGCTCCTCATGTTTCTCCTTCTTCCGCTCATGCAGTACAGGATCGTCTTCAGCATCTTCGTCAGGTACAGGATGATCTCCGAATTCATCTTCAACAAGCACAAGAATGATACAAGCGTCATGCTAATGCTCATCCTCAGCTGGCACCTGCATACAGGATTGGTGATCTCATGTGGCTTCTTCATCGGCGTATTCGCACCAACAGGCCTTCTTCTAAATTGGATTTTCAACGATTGGGCCCTTACAGGATTGTGGCTGAGGTTAATCCTGTAGCTTTTCGATTAGAGCTACCATCTACTGTAAAACTTCAACCTGTGTTTCACACCTCTTTGTTGGAACTGTATCATCCTTCTTCTCTTCCTGGTCGTGCTTCTTCTCCTCCCCCTCCTGTGGTCATTAATGATGAACTTGAGTACGAAGTTGCAGCCATCCTTGATTCTTGTCTTCATCGCTGCCAACTTCAATATTTTGTGGATTGAAAAGGTTATTTGCCTACTGATTGCACTTGGAAACCTGCATCCAATTTACTCCATGATTCTTCCAAGGTTGCTGCCTTCCATCAACGTTATTCTGCTAAACCAAATCCTAAAACTCATGGAACTCGTCCTTAAGGAGGAGGTGCTGTCACGACCCGATACAAGATACATGATACAGGATGCGAGATACAGGATGCAGGATATAGGATATGCTTGCAAGATATGCCTATAGGATATACATGTATGCCTACAAGATATGCCTATAGGATATACCTACACGATAAGGGACACTATTTTTAGCTCAGCTCTTGGAGTATATTTTTAGCTCAGCTCTTGGAGTATATTTTGCTCATGCCTAGATTAGCTCTTGGAGTTGTGAGCATAAAAGTTCTGACCTAATTGTTATACAATCAGTTACTGTCATACCAGTCATTCTACAATCATTCTTGTCTTGTTCTTGTCTTACTTCTTGCCTCCTGTTCTCGTTTTGTTCCTAGTTCTTGTCCTGCTCTTAAGTCAAGCCTCTTTGCTCTTGTTTTTATCTTGCTCTTGGATCGTGGCTTGACAATATCCACTTTTCAAGAAGTTATGGAGGCTTTGGATATTGGAATCCAAGAGGCAACTAAGCTTGAAGAGCAACCTTATAGATTTGGAGACATTCATGGACATTTAGATTTCATGCCACTTCATTGTGCTATTGGTAAAGTACTTTTGTGATTATCATCCTTTGTGACTAGTTCCATTTGCAGAGATAGGGTCAATGTATTCGAGAACTTCTTTAGAAAGTTGGAAGAATGGTGCAGAATGAAAGAACATATGATGGAGTAGACTTACTTGATTGGTTGACAGTTGTGTGACCCTCCCTTAGTGAGCAGACAAAGGGCACACACTAGCAGCATGCCTCAAATGGAGGTCAAGACCCAAGCGGGGCGGTCAACTGACAGAGGGCATGAGCACATAATAACAGCATGGAGGGATGTGGACATTATCATGCGGCACTAACAAATCGAGACAAGTGTTAGGTGGCACTGACAACAAGTTAGATCTAATTGTTTGGGCCAACCACCAAGGTACAAAGGATGGCATGCATGAGGGGAGGCGTGGTAAGACGGTTGACTGTACCCGATCTTATGGAGGACATCCAATGGGGGAGACACCTGGCCTACAAACAAGTACAACTCGACCACTATATAAATAGACATGCAAGTAGTGGGGTGGGGTCCTTCTAGTTTATCTTCTTTTTATGTCTTGCCCAATTGTTTAGATAGAGGTCTTGGCCATCGGCCACTTGGGGAAGGGCCCCATTGTAATTCTAAGTTGCAATACATATATCCATCTTCCTATGCTTGTTACAACCAACCTCCTGGGGCTATCTCTCTCCTGTCTTCTTCCTCTAAAATGGGCTTGCCATCCACGATGGAATTCCAGACCACTTATATACAGACCCTCGCAGCGTTTAAGTAGAGCCCACCACCACATACAACTCGAGGTGACAACCGGATATTGGCAACAACGTCTTGATGACCACTGAAACCACCCCACATCTGGCTTACAGAGTCCTCGACCACCATTGACATAGCTGCTATATGAATTGAACAATTGAGTTCAAAGCAGGGGTAAGATGAAATTCAGGAAGGCTCACATCAAGTAGGAAGACTTATGGTGCACCCTTCAAGGACATAAGACACCAACATAGACCTTGGTAATTATGGCAAGGTGGGTACAAATGAGGAGATTATTACACTGTTGCTAGAGGGCCTAAAGATAACATAGGAAAATTGTTCTTGGAATTTGGGAGAGTAGCTCATGACATGCCTTCTAGAAATATTTGGGAATCATGATAATGCAATTGCAATAGAGTGTGAACTTGTCCATGAAATCATGCCTTCTAGAAATATTTGGGAATCATGATAATGCAATTGCAATAGAGTGTGAACTTGTCCATGAAATCATGCCTTCTAGAAATATTTGGGAATCATGATGATGCAATAGAAATATTTGGGAATCATGATGATGCAATTGCAATAGAGTGTGAACTTAGTCATTTCATGGACAAGGTTGTGGATGAAGCGGAAGGGATATGCAACTGTAAGGATCATAGATTATTTTTTGCCTTTCACAGGACTTGAACCCAAGACTTTTTCTCTAACACATATGTGTTAGCCAACTTGTATGTATGATCCTGAATGCTAAATTACACCATTAACAGCGAGGCGTATATTCATACGCATGTTCCAGACCAGTTGTGGACCACACATTCTAGACCAGTTGTGGACCACATAATCCTCAGGACCTCAGATATATAAATAAGGTTCCAGTTCTAGGTTTCTCAGAATCATTCAACACCAATCTTCGGCCTTGTGTTTCATTTTATATTTATTTTTTTTTTAATACAATCTCCTCCTTTCAGCTCAAAGGTTCTGCCCTTGTTCTAAAGGTTTTGCCCTTTGCACAAGGTCATGATAGTTTGAATGATTCAAACGGAGCGCATGATTCAAACTCTGGAAAAACATCTCCGATGTTTCATTTCTCATTTGCAAAATGATTGAGTCGATCTCCTTCCTGCTGCCGAGTTCGCGTACAACAACACGGCACACTCATCCATAGGTGTGTCACCATTTTTTGCGTTCTCTAGTGTTCATCCTCGCTGGTCTTACAACTTGCCCATGGTTCCTGGCCTTACCACTATTGCCGATGATCGTGTTGAGCATCTCCAACAAGTCCATGAAGAAGTGCAGCATCATCTTCAAGGCACATGGGATTTGCAACAACAAGCTATTGATCATTCCCGTTCCTCTCCTCTAGCATTCACAGTTGGTGACCAAGTGTGGCTCCTCTGGCATCATTGGCCAACCACACGTCCCTGTGACAAGCTAGACTATCAATGCTTGGATGTGACGTTTCATCTTGAGCTTCCACCAACCATTTGGATCCATCCCGTGTTCCATGTTTCTTTATTCGACCAACCATCCGGATCCATCCTGTGTTCAATTTTTCTTTGTTCGAGCCTTATCATACTCATTTTGAACCCAGTCGACTTATTCCACCACCTCCTCCAGTTAGAATTGCTGGTGAACTTGAATTTGAGGTTGCTGCAATTCTTGACTCCAAAGCTTGTTCGTGGTCAACTTCACTATTTGTGGATTGGAACGCACTTGGGAGCTTGCTGCTCATCTTGTTCATACTCCTGATGTGACATTTCGTCTCGAGCTTTCACCAACCATCCAGATCCATTCCGTGTTCCATGTTTCTTTGTTGGAGCCTTATCATGCTCCTTTTGAACCTGACCGACTTCTTCCACCACCTCCTCCGATTCATCTTGTTCATATTCATGATCTTGTTGTCCAGTTCCATCATCGATATCCTGCAAAACCTGGACTTCTAGTCCACTTGGGAGCCTGCCGCTCATCATGCTCCTGATGTGACATTCCGTCTCGAGCTTCCACCAACCATCCAAATTCATCCCGACTGATTTCTTCCACCACCTCCTTCGGTTCATCTTGTTCATGCTCATGATCTTGTTGTCGAGTTCCATCATTGATATTCTGCAAAACCTGAACTTCTAGTCCACTTGGAGCTTGCCGCTCATCATGCTCCTGATGTGACATTTCGTCTCGAGCTTCCACCAACCATCCAGATCCATCCTGGCCGACTTCTTCCACCACCTCCTTCGGTTCATCTTGTTCATGCTCTTGATCTTGTTGCTGAGTTCCATTATCGATATCTTGCAAAACCTAGACTTCCAGTCCACTTGGGAGTCTGCTGCTCATCATGCTCCTGATGCGACATTTCGTCTCGAGCTTCCACCAACCATCCAGATCCATCCTGGCGACTTCTTCCACCACCTCCTTCGGTTCATCTTGTTCATGCTCTTGATCTTGTTATTGAGTTCCATCATCGATATCTTGCAAAACCTGGACTTTCAATCCACTTGGGAGCCTGCTGCTCATCTTGTTCATGTTCTTAATGTGACATTTGTCTCGAGCTTCCACCAACCATCCGGATCCATCCTGTGGAACTTTTTCATGCTCCTGATGTGACATTTCATCTCAAGCTTCCACCAACCATCCGTGTTCCATGTTTCTTTGTTGAACCTTATCATGCTCCTTCCGTGTTTCATGTTTCTTTGTTGGAGCCTTATCATGCTCCTTTTGAACCCAGTCGACTTCTTCACCACCTCCTCTAGTTCATCTTGTTCATGCTCCTGATCTTGTTGCCGAGTTCATCTTGTTCATGCTTATGATCTTGTTGCCGAGTTCATCTTGTTCATGTTCCTGATCTTGTTGCCGAGTTCATCTTGTTCATGCTCCTAATCTTGTTGCCAAGTTCCATCATCGATATCCTGCAAAACCTGGACCAGTGACGCGCGGTGCTCGTCATCAAAGAGGGGGATAATGTAAGGATCATGGGTTATTTTTGGGGGGGATAATGTAGGATCATGGGTTTATTTTTTGCCTTTCATAGGACTTGAACCGTTGCCAGTGACCAGCAAAACCTAGACCAGTGATGAGCACCTGATCTTGTTGCTGAGTTCCATCATCAATATCCTGCAAAACCTGGACCAGTGACGTGCGATGCTCATCATCGAAGGGGGACCTAGACCAGTGACGAGCACCTGATCTTGTTGCCGATTCCATCATCGATATCCTGCAAAACCTAGACCAGTGACGCACAGTGCTTGTCATCGAAGGGGGGATAATGTAAGGATGACCCAATGACGAGCACTTGAATGTAAGGATGTGCTTGTCATCGAAGGGGGGATAATGTAAGGATGACCCAATGACGAGCACCTGAATGTAAGGATGACCCAGTGACGAGCACCTGATCTTGTTGCTGAGTTCCATCATCGATATCCTACAAAACCTGGACCAGTGACGCGCGTGCTCATCATCGAAGGCTGAGTTCCATCATCGATATCCTACAAAACCTGGACCAGTGACGTGCGGTGCTCATCATCGAAGGGGGGATAATGTAAGAATCATGGATTATTTTTTGTCTTTCATAGGACTTGAACTCAAAACCTTTTTGCTAACACACGTATGTGTTAGCCAACTTGTTCGTATGATCCTAGATACTGAATTACATCATCAATAGCAAGGCATATATTCATACGCATGTTCCAGACCAGTTGTGGACCATTCCAGACCAGTTGTGGACCACATAATCCTCAGGACCTCAGATATATAAATAGGGTTCCAGCCCAGGTTTCTCAGAATCATTCAACACCAATCTTCGGCCTTGTGTTTCATTTTGTATTCATTTCTTTCTTGATTACAATCTCCTCCTTTCAGCTCAAAGGTTCCGTCCTTGTTCTAAAGGTTTCGCCCTTTGCACAAGGTCATGACAGCAACAATCTACTAGTTATGTGGTTCATGAGGGGAAGTTGATATACAAGAGTACATTGGTTTCAAAATTGAACAACAATTCCATTCTCTCAAAGGATAGACTTGCAAGGGTGAGGATAGGTGCTTATGATGCAGCTGCTTCTTCATAGGTTCTTTCTTTGGCAATCACCATCACCAATGGAAGCGATGTGGACCTTATATACAAGGAAGGGACTAGTGCCAGGGGATTACATTGGGTATGGTGGCTTGGATGAGTTGTCAAGATGAGGAAACATGTTGGCAATGATTGGAAAGACAATAGAGACACCATATATTTAATGACATGCCTGTTGGGGTGGAACTTTATTCACTGGTACATGAGATGCTTTAAAGGTGGTTGTATACTTATGATCTTGTTGATTTTTAGCTTGTCAACCTATAGGTAGTATTTGGTATAGTGCATATGACTTACTATTCAAATTCTATGAAGTACAAGTTGGATGAAGTGGATAAGAAAATTCTAGATGATTATGTGAAAATGTTTGTGGCTAAAAATCAAAAGACAAAAAGATACTTTTTGTGTTAAAAAACAAGAAAAAATTGTCCATATAAACTACTAAAAGGGTGATATTAATTATACAATGAGTGAGCATATATAAGGGGTGGAAACAATATCTAGAAGTATAAGAAGCCCTCATTCTCTCATGGCATATCAAATATAGAATGTGAACTTCCCATGATACTAACTTTTTGAATTTATTTCATATGATTTGCATAAGGAGATGGTGAGTGTGGTTAACTACACATTTGACTACATAATTGTGATGGCATTTTGTTTGGTTTTGTTAAATGTGGCTTTTTCTTGTGATGAATGAGGACTATAGCTTTTGTAGTGATTTTCAATATGGTGTTTACTATATGGTCTTGAGTGTATGGTTAACTTTGTGGCTTTGACTATGGTATAATGTGCATCTTTTAGTAGAATGGTTTATGTTGTGGTTAATAAGCATGGGTTTTTAGTAACATGGCAACCCATTGAAGAATTACTTTCTTTTACATAATCCATTTGGTGAGGCTAAACCACCCTCACCACGTCTAGAGATGCATCCAATGCAACAAAGGCTTACATTATTTCATACCCAATATTGTTATTTGTGTTGCTTCAGCAACTTATGCACTGTCAAACACTTTTACTAGTTGAATAATGAATTTCAACCCCTTTTGCTCCCTTGTTGGTGTGAATGTGCCAATGTTTTGGTAATTATAACATACTCCTAAAGTGTGTTCATCATCATTATCATCTTCTAGACTCTAATGAGCTTTATCTCACATATGGTCAACATTGTGCTCTGTGCATACATCAATAGAGTGACTTTCAGTATTGAAATATGTACCGAGTTATAATCCTCGATAGCTCCTTCTGCTAGGACAATTCTTAAAATAGGGTCAATTGTTGCCTCATATGCAATGAACGACATATGCTTATAGAAACCATATTTAGAAAACATTATTTCCTTTTGGATATTGAGCTATGAACCACATAGGCACTTGAAAGGTCATGGCATAATGTTCCTTGCTACCATTACTACTGATCTCTCTGTCCTATCCTTGTGCCACCAATATCAAGACTTTGTTATGTTTGCACCATTGCATAATTTGCAATGGCAAGTGTAACTACCCATTACATGTAAGGTGTCTATGTATTGTATGATATATATAAATTCACCATATATATACACAATTTTGCATATACACACCTAAAATACATCTATAGTATTATATATGAAGCATGTGGAGATTGATACATATAAAATGCATATACATATCATATATGTACATATATTAATATAACACTTAAATGTGGAGTTTCCATTTATAGGTTTATTTTGTTAAACATGTTTTAATAAATTTTAAACAAGGATATCAAAGGCCTCAAATTTTCTTTTAATTACACACATGGCATGTATATATACATGTGTGTATTCATATACATAGTTTTAATTCTTTGGTTTCCAAATACATTATCAATGGTTATGGGAAGGTGTTAGGCACATCATGGAGAAACTTATAAATGTCAATGCTATTCCTATTTCCTTATCCGGTAGGAAAAACATGCACCCACACGCACAAGGATATACATACATATGTTTTTGTGTGTGTAAACTTATATATATTTATATTTGTCTACTTACTAGTTTTAGAGGATATTTACTTAACAAAGATGGTTTTGACACATTGAAACTCATATATTTCAAGAAAATGAAATCATATAAAAAGCTATTGAGGTGATATATTTAATGTATAATATTTAATATTTATTTTCATTCATAATATGCTATAGAAATCACCAATCTATTTAAGCTTAAACATCACATGTGTATATGTGTTTTTATGGTACTTCGTTACTTTATAAAAATGCTCAATGTGATAATTTAAATGATATATTTAACTCTCATAGTTTTGAGACTGTATTATTATAAGATTATTTGGTAAGTGTGAGTGAACCTATCACTGAGAGTAAGGCATTTCCCAGTTCTGACCAACCATAAATAATTTGATCTCCACTGTCGACGGCTCTGCATCGTGAACGGTTGTAAAGTCATAAATTTAGGCTAACCAAACAACAAGCTTATTTTATATATATAATATAAAATATGTTTGACAATAATATGTATAATATACATGAAAGTTTATATGAGAGTTTTGTGAGAATAAATTGTTAAAACAATTATAATCGACGTGTAATTACACAAGATCGCTGTAATAAACCGTACTAAAATATATAAGTTACATACTGTTAATAAAACACAGTTTGACACAACGTACATCAATGTAAATTTGTGTGGGCGGCAACGAGGGTTCTGGGTTTCTGAGCAGAGAGCTGCGCACCACGGCATGGCGCCTTCCGATCCGCATTAGATTTGTTCCGTAAAATCTCGGGTTTTCTGTTTGCGGCCGCTCTGAAATGCGAGGCGCTAGATAGATGTAGGTCAGTCGTGTGCAATCTATGCAAAATCCCCTTAGAGGTGGTGTGTATCAGCAAAGTCTGTAATGTAGCAGCTCAATCTTCCAAAATTTGTGTGGGGATAGCATGAATCCTTACCATATCTATGAGGCAGCAAGCATTCGTAAGCGGGTTTCCAAGAATGCGCATTCACAAAAAGAAGCTGCTTGCAGACGGTATACAAGGAGTCTATAGTATTTTGTTTTGGTGTTACATAACATCCACACCCACGCGCACACCCATACATTAGTGCATGCTCGTAGAAAATGCCCATATTGGCATTGCAAACAGATATTGTATTAAAATTATATAATCTGCTTTTTTTTTTACGAGTTCCAACTCTGCATCTGAACAACCATGAAACCCCCAATGGTTACTCTATAAAATATCTCACATACCTTCCTTGTTGGCTTGCGTTCATCCATGCTGAATTAATTACCAGAGTAGATTTTCTATCTTCCTCTCTTTGCTCTTGTCCTCCGTACACTATAACTCATACATACTCATTTCACAAATCATTAAACCCTTGAACGGTTAATCTTTCATAACCATTCATCTTTTTGTACGGTTTATCCGTGTATTTTCATAATAAATCACACACTTGAATTCACACATATTCATTTCAAAAATCACAATGAAATTGATTATTGTCTATATTATAAACCACATGTTAAAGCACTCATAAAGTTATTAAAACAACTGTTTTGTTTTGTCTAAAAACCCAATGTATTTACCTATGTGGTCATTTTAATATGATTAGTCTATTTATGACCATTAAATGTTTTTACATATGGTTTTTGATTAGAAATCTAACTCATGAGTTCCTTATTCATTTTACTTTGAATGTGGTCAAAATTTATTATATAATGTATTTTGAACCTTAGTAGGTTTTTTAAATGTCAATCACTGATTATTAATATTATAAAATTAATAAATATCTTTCTGAATACCCATTGAGCAAACACTTCTTCAAATGCCTATTATCTTTTGATGTATTGAATTATCATTAAATTGTCTTTTATCAATTTGATTAACATCGATTTTAGATCTATTTTAAGTAAATGAAGGTTCTTATTATTTGCCATTTAAACATTTCTAAGTGTTTGGGCAGTAATCAAATTAGATTTATTTACTTTATATTGTAACATGGATATTATTTCACATGTTAAAATAGAATTGTAATGATTTATTATGTTCAAACTCTTATGCTTTATCATGAATGTAACTTTATAAATAACTCTTGATATAGTATCATATTAATATATTTTGATAATTAATAATAATTAACAATCTATTAAGATTTTAATTACATTATATGATTATTTATAGAATTTTAATTTGCTAAACATATACAAGATATAAGTTCTCGTTCAAACTGCCTACTAAATTTTTATATTTTTTGTGAATGACTATAGAATACATTATTATTTATGATCATAATTATATCAAATTATTTATAACAAGCTGAAATCAATTTCTATAACTAGTTAAAGAATATGTACTTTAAACTAATATGTATAACTGATTATTTGGAACCGCGACAATTCAATTTTAGGGAAACAATGGTAATGCATTATCTCAATGATTTTAATTTATTTTTTTTATTAGGAAATCCTAAGTCTAATCAATAAAATATATTTAAGTCTTGAAATTTAAAGGTATCATTGTCACCATTACCAAAACTAATAGAATAAAGAACTTAAAAATAAAATGGTTATTACTTTAAGTTAAATTATGTTGTGAATAAAGTTGGTTACTCTTTTCTGATTATATTCACAGTTACTTATTTAATAAATTAATTTATATGAATATAATAAGAATTTTATATATTATAATGTTTTTCTGTTGACATTTTTCATTAAAACTAAGAAAGTAAAAGGGATTTTAAATACTATGACATAGTAATAATTAGTATCACTTGGTCCCTTTTAATAGTTTACTAGTTTAATGTCTCTAATTTCTTAATTCTTAGTCTTCTTCTTTACATATAAAATTTAAAATTTATTAATATTTTATTTTGTTCAACTTTCATCATTCTTTGACACCTATACAAAGGCATGAGAAGTCAATTAAGTTATTATTTACCATAATGAAAATTGTTAAGAATGTAAACACAAGATGTGTTAATTATCATGTTAACATTATAACCATGAGTTCAACATGTTTTGAATCTCAATAATAATTTCTTTGTTGAATATTGTATAAACATACATATATACTAGCTTAAAGCACTTATATATATATATATATATATATATATATATAACATGCACAAGGGCGTGATCTAGCTCACTGCAGCATGCATGTAAAGAACTCAAGTCAATGGATGCACGTACAAGTGCACGTGCAGGGTTCATGGTATATAAGGCCTTGCTTTCCTAGGGCTTTATAATAATTTTGGCTTGTGTTTTACCTCAAGGATCGCTAAGGAAGTTAATTTTGAGTGAATTTCCAGGTCAGTGTGTGTGTATGACTAATTTTTAGAGCACATCAATACTGGGGTGTGTTAAACACATTGAACAATGATATAAAAGAGGGAAAACTAGTAAATAATCTAACACAAGATGTTTCTCTTCCACAGCACAGTGTATAAATGGACACACGGCAACTGCTTAAGGATCTGTGGGCTAATATACCAAAGACACAAGAGGTAACGAATGTGCATACTATGTTCCTTTGTTCAGGCAACTGCATCTCGTGTGCAATCATTGTTGTTTGCCATGGGCCAAGAAAGGGAAAAAGCTTGCCATCCCACTGGCATGTAAATACCACAGACCGAGTTTTGCAACTCTGAGGCACCCGATCGACTTGTGGCAGAACTCCTACGTGGTTGTGAGTTTCTAGAATTTCATCTTTGTGTATTGAATCGATTTGGATATACAAACAAGATTTGGATATCAACAAATGACAAATGTGTGCGGTTTGGACATGGCTGTTTGACATGAGAAATGAGGTGGTGAGGCCCATAAAACAGCTCCATGAGGTAGCCATAGTGATTTGGCCAAAAGCAAAGACGTTCCATGTACTTTGCAAATCACTGCATATACATTGTGCATTGTGTTGGCTAAGGAAGCATCACGGTAAACATCTAACAAGTTCAGAAGCAGGGAAGAGTGGCCTAAAGAAGCTAATGGCTTGTTTAGTTGGCTTAATCCAAGTGCAGGGAGAGATCCTAAGGTGCGTAAACCTCTCTACATTTGCCACACTGATGGAGTTGTTTCTGGAATCCGGACTAAAGGAAGGAGCGTGCATGGTGCTGAGGCTATTGAGATGTCAAAAGCGGAAGGTGCACACCCGTCTTCCGAGCATGTGTCTAGAACGAGGGTTTTGTGAGGGTGCTAAATTCACCGTGGATAAATGGGGATGGAAAACGATTCCGAATTGGAAGGACCTTGCTTCGGTGTTCGTTATGTGTGGCTGGGATGAATGCAAGAAATTCTTTGAATCCATGGTGCACCAATGTGACACTAAACGTTTACTGCAGTTTGCCAACCTCATCGAACAACTTGACAACTGCAGTTCTGTAGACATAGCAATCAATATTGCAAGGGAATTGAGTCGCATACTTCATAAAGCTAACTGGCACCGCTGTTGTTATACAGAAGAATCTGAGAAGCTGATAAAATTCTGTGCTGCACACAGACTTAGGGAAGAGATTGTATACATTCTTTAAAAGTTACCAATGGATGCCACCATGCTGATGCTGTTGGTGGATACTTGGGGAGAAGAAATTTGTGGAGTGATTAGGAATGCTCTGGAAAGTTGGCAAATAAGAAGAAAGAATGATGAGTGTGATGGCTTCTTAAATGCAATGGCAAAGTTTTTTTCAAGTTGGGTCTGGAGGCTATATGAATCATGCAAGACATTTGGCTAAAGCGTGGCTATCATATGTACCAGACAATCTTTACAGTGGAGACTCTAGAGAGTCTGAAGAAATGGTGGCGTTGATTTGCTGTTGGACATGCCAGCTGAGGAATGGTTATTCTCGGTGGCAGCCTATAAGGATCTTCAAGCTGATATACAGGGTTGTTGTTCTGATGGGACTGGGGAGGACTGCGGACGTGATGAGAAGTGTGATTACCGATTATTGCATGAGAATTAAACGTTGCATATGTTGCCTGAGGATGTAATATTAGGTTTTCTTTCAGTTGTGTTTTGGTGGATGCTGATGTTTTAGTAGATGTGGTTAAGGGATTTGAACTAGAAACAATGGAGAATTTCACAAGGAAGGTATTGCGTGGATTGGTAGTGCATGCCATGAGATCAGGTCCTGCTGCAGAAAACTTCTGAAGATGCTAGCCCACTCTAGAATCACACATTTACAAAGTGAACTACTTAAGGACCTACAGACTCACCATAAACATGAGATTAAGAGGGAAATTGAGGATTTAAAACTACTTTTGCACGTATGTTTCTCAGTGCTCGATACTTTTTGTTACATGTGCGCTTGATACCTGAACAATGAATATAGTTTCACTGTCCATGTTATAAATTAATATTTGTTTTATAACTATTTTCAAAAATAAAAACTCCATTGTATTATTTATTGACACTGCAACTTCTGCAAAATTTTCTGTCCTAGTGTAAAAATAAGCTGATTAAATAATACGTGTAATTATCAAGTCATTTACCCAAGAATTAATGGCATAATCATGTGTTGACTTTTTAATTTGTCACTATTATAATTCACTGTTGGATACGTTGAAATCGTTTATAGACATATTTAACTAACCTAAGTAAGTTATGATAATTAAATTTAGCTACTTATACCTAGGTTTCTTTTCAATTTATTTTCCCCTTACATTTTAATCATTTCTTAAATCATATAATTTTACATCCACGATACCCAAAGGAGTGTTGGAGTTTAAAGAGAAATTACAACGGAAGAAGAAGATTGATGCTTTTGTAGACTTAGGCGTGAGTCCTTATACGATTAGCAGAGTTATTGCAGAAAATGGAAGAACGTGCAACAAAGACGCATGAGAATGGACCTGCAGCATATAGTAAGTGAATGAATGATTATCGACGTATTTTTATAGAACGTAACAATGTGAAGAGATTAACCAAAGATAACAAAGAGAGTGCGAGGAGCGATACTTATGACGACAAGCAGTAATAGAGACACGGAAGAGGATTGAAGAGCGTGAAGAACAGAGAAGGAAGGAGCAAGTTTGAAGCTCGAGGAGAGGAGCAACAAACGGTGAGGTACGACAAGGTTACAGAGGAAAATGATACTAATTAGGAGAGTGACGATCAGGGCAACGTATCCAACGCGAGGAAACTGGGATCTGTTGTCAGTGAAAATACCTGACAAGATGGAAACACTAACAATTACGGGGAAGTTTCATACCATTAGGTATTGAGAATGAGATGCACGTTGTAACTCATTTGTACCGCCCCTGTATCCATTTCCTGTACGGTAAAATAGCTTAACTTTCATTATATTTTAGTTTTAAAGGCATGGGGTTAGGGCATCTCTAGGGTTAGGTCAACCCTAGGGGTGTCCCTAACCCTTTTGACAATTATTAATTAATCATTTAATTAATATGTAATTAAGCCTTAAATTATTAATTAATTAATCCTTCAATAACCTTACTTAGTAAGGAATATTCCTAAAATATCTTAGAATATTCATATTATTCTAAAAATAGTTTACAATAATTAAGAAATACTATCAAACATAATTACAAATGAAATCATTTCTTATCAACATGTTAATTTTTTATAAATATTTTCTTCCTAACCATACAGAGAAATCTCCTCATTTTGTCTAAATCATCACTCTCCGGATTAATCAAATCATTTTGGTCAATATCTTGATGTTGTTGCCACCACCTTAACACTCTCACGAATGCAATTGGGAGTTGCCATCCTTGTTAATACATAAGATGTAATAAGACCAGGTCTGCATAAAGGCTCATCTAAAAATGACGTTCCTTAAGAATAATATTATAAAGCGCCCGGTTGCTATCCTTCATTTTATAAAATTCAAAATCACGAGAAAGAAAAGCTTCAGGAAATGTTTATGATACGGTGGATACTGCTCACAAAATTTTCGAGATTCTTCTTTCTGAGGCACGTATCCAAGTAGTTCACTAGCTCATCCATGATATCGGTATCAGAATATGGATCGAAAGTGATTGGATGAATACAAGCAATGTTTTGGTTGAGCATAGCCTTCTGAGGAGAGTCGTCTACTACTAAGATATGTGCATTCTTCATTATCCTTAAGCGACTGATCTCCCCATGAGTCCCAATTATTCTTTCATTCTTGAAGAAGTATGGCTTGCTTTCCTTTCTTATATTGTGAAATTCGAGAGGTTTATAACACATTCGCTGGTCAAAAATCCAATCTTTACGAATCACCTCTTCTGCAACACTACAATGTTTCTTAAGCAAATTCAACAGCGGTGTTAAGTTATGAATCTGCATGCATGACCAAATCCCCACAAGCGCACCCATCTCCTTAAGCTTTTGAAAGAGACGATCCAACCCTGGACGAAAAATAATATCATATCGAAATTTACCATGACAAGGAATGAAATCTCCTTGTTTGATTTCTTTTTTCCTATCCTCGGGCCTTTGTCGATGAAGCAGAACACCATTGACATCCAACAACACAATATGGCCATGAGTAACATGGATAGCGTTGCCTCTTGAATACTTTGCAAATCACTTGTTTGCTCCCTTTCACATTTATCCGTTGCCACTATCTCGTTGCCTATCCCTTCATCATTTAATTGTACATCATCCTTACAAGATTCAGATATTGCATGCGCTGAAGAAATTGATTTCGGAACTGAAGCCAATAAAAATGATGATGAAAAAACTGAAGTGGCCCCCATGGTAACGATGTTTTGAGCTGCATTATTATCCATTTCCTGCATGAACTCTGTCATTCTGACATGTGGCACAAGAAATTTCGCCAAACCCCTCTCTTACCTCATGCAATGCTGAAAATCCATGTTCTCAATTGTTTCATTACATCTGCAAAATGATAATTAGCTGACCTTAAAATTATCAAGGTATATTATTTACCTTGTTAATGTGTGACCCATGTTTGAACTAAAAGCTTCATTAATCCTTGAGAATTTATTTTCTGTACAAATATAAACGAAATATACAAAAATGCCTTATGTTACACTCATTTACAACTATTCGTCACTCTAAGAACTCATTAACAATTCTTCTTCGCTATTACCTTCTGAGTGAGGCGAAGAAGGTCTAAGCCGCTTGTGAGATGGTTCAAGATCTTCTATCTTCTATTGATGTTTCCATGGGTAATGGAGTGTGAATGTTCTGTACTCCTCGAGATAACTTCCGGTCTAATATCTGATTGAAGTTCGTCCTCAGACTCCGACATTGAACCAGATTCGTCTTCAGAGCTATCGCACTTATCTGGAGGGAACTTTCTCAAATACTCCTTTATGGATTCGTTGGGGTAGTCAGTTGAGAACCTATCTATCCACTTGTTCAGGTCCTCAACCATGGTCTTATCCTTTTCAACGGCAAACACACATGTATGCCGAAGGTAACACTCCTTCAAGACGGACCCCCTAGTGCAGTAGTCAAAAACCCACGCATCACTGTGAGGACCCCTGATCAAGTTGACGATGCTCCGTGCCGCTTGACTTGTAATGTTTGGATAACGTACATTGCCGAATACGTCACTCTCACTATCGGTGTATCGGATGGAGGTTCAGGGCCGTTGGAGTGCAAACAGATGCCTGGCCAGTCATTTGGAAGTTTGAAATTGTTTGGCGCATTCCTAACAACCAAGTGAACAACCGAATCAATGCACTTCGGATCAGCATCATTCATATAAAATCCTGTCCAACGATGTTTATTCCTCTTGGCAAAGGCGAAGGCAAAGGTATCGGTGACATGAGCAAGAATCAAGAAATAAATACCTGAAAACGTAGATATCAGTCAAGAGTGCAAGTATGAATTCAATAATAAATACCTTCTTTGTACATGCTTGCACGGCTAAGTTTCTCCACCAAATCCTCTAGTGTCCTGTCTGTCGAAGGATTTTTTGACACCCGCCGATCCATCACGAACAATTGAAACGGTTTCCTACAAGCAGTGATGGTACCCCATAAAGTCTCCGAATCCAACAACAAACATCTGTAGGGCTTGTCGTGATTCGTAGCATCCTCCTTTATAAGGTTCAACTCGGTTCTCCGCTGCTGAAGGACTGCCATAAGAGAAGGCGTCATCGCAATGTTCTCCTTTTGGCGTTGGCGTGCAATAGATTCTTGCCCAGATCTTCCGATTGATTCACCCATTCGACAAGCATATCATCGTTTGTCACATGCAAATATTTGCTGACCTCTTCGTATGTTGAAGCCGAGGTCCAACCCAGTTTGTGGCAGTGTATTCCCAACCACTCCTTGAAGTGCCTGACCGTCTTCAACTCCATTGCCTTGAGATGAAAAGGAGAGGTGGGGCTGCTGTTGTTAATCTGTAATTTGCCATCAATCACCAAATCAGCCAAGACTTCCATCTCCTCCATCGTTGTTCCATTTAAAGGCTTCAACCATGTGAGCTTGAAATCGTTGTCTACATCCTTTATAGATTGAACAGACTTAGCCTTCGGCGTCTTACTGGGTTTCTTTGCAGACTTCTCTGAGGGCTCCACTTCACTTGTCTGCTTCTTCTTCAGTGTTCCTTTTGCAAAGGATTCCATAATCCCCAACCATTTGGCAAAGATCCTATCCTCGGGACAAGAAATCAACATCATCAAAAAGGATGTTTCCTTCCCGCCCACCTGGGCAAAATCAACTGCTACAATTTCTTCAACTCTCTGAAAAAAAGACAGATTAATATACCGGCGAGATAAATCCCGCCCAAACAATTTGCTTACCCGGTAGTCCGCAGATTGTGTATTCCCTGCGGTAGCTCTTTGTGGTCGCTGAAGAGATTCCCACACGGCTCGCGTGTGTTTGAACTTCTCCCATATTTTGCTGTTGTAGTGGTTGGTGTCTGCAGCGTCCCATTCCGCCGATAACTTATGGTACTGCTCGATTGTGAGATTCGGCTTCGCTAAAAACGCCGATCTTTTCGTCAGCTTCTCACGGGTATGCTCGGAAAGTTTTGTTGCCATCGTTCCTTTGTTGTGTTCGTCGAGAAGTCGTTGGGCTGCCGTTATTGTGTGCTGGCCACTAATGATGTAGTACTTAACTGATTTTCTATTCTCCGTCTGAACCTTCCTCATTTGTTCCGGTGTTGTGATCCACACTTTGTCAGCGCCTTTGTTTCTCTCGTAGTATGCGCACAAAACAGCATTATGTGGAACGGTGTAAGAATTGTCGTCCTTCATCTTCTCCATGAGCTCAGCTACACGTTCCTTTGAGTGGCCTGTAATTGAAGTTTGGGTTGACGCTGCAATACTTAACCCTACACTCGTAAATCCTATCATCCAACATCATTTCCTTGTGGCTTATTGCAGCATGGGATGCCACAGGTGCAGCTGACAAAACGACGATGATTTTCTTCTACGATCCGAATCAACATGTGTGATCCCCGATTGATGCTGTTCTAATGTTCTCGGCACACTCTTCCAGCTCCCGAAATTTTCTAAGCAAATTGAACGTGATCTGTAAAGAACCTGAGACCAAGCCACCCTCTCAATCTCCTTTATGATGTCGCTGTGTTCTTCTTCAATGTGAAGAGGGACGATTGCTCCACTTGTGGATTTTCTGTATTGTGAAGCAATATCTCCTGAGAATACACCTACTCGATGAGTCTGAAGATCTTCGAAGTAGACATCCAGTTGGATCCCCTCCATAGATGGGCTTTCGTTGAGTTGAAGAAGAACTCCACGGTCAACATCATTAGTGAACACGTGAACGTCATTATCCACAAGTCGACAAAACCACCCGAAATTAATGTTGTAACTGGCGACCTCTGGATCCGAGAACGTGACATTGGATGGAACAAGGCATATGTGTCGAGCATCGTTCAATCTGGGTTCACAGCATGCTTTCGGATGCTTGACTAGCACACCCACTTTCCATTGTTTTGCTTGTCCATGCGATGTGACAGAGGTTAGTTTGACAGCAACCATGGTTGTTCCAATGCGCTTCCCGTTTAGTTTGAAATATGGCCAAGTTGATTCCAGAATCCCCCTGCCCATCTCTTCTCCTGCTCTCGTTTAATGTCACCTCAATTCCACATCTGAATACAAAAATGATTAGTTCAAGCACATATCCGAGTATAACAGATTTTATTTTAATTCTTACCCAGAATTTGACGACGACTCCATACTAATGACTCGATCTCCTTGTTTAATTAAATCGTCCTTCTGCAAAATAATACACTATGAATACAAATCATATAAAAACGCACACACACTTGTATAAACCCGAATATACAAAAATAATACACAGAGAGAAGTGGACGGAATTAACTGTCCAAAGCTCACATTTGTGCTAGTGCAAAAGAAAGATAACATTTCGTTTTAGAACCACCACAAATGTGAGCTCTGGACAGTTTTACATAGATTCCTAGCTTTTACTCGAAATATTATGATAAGATGATAAAAGTAAATAAAATGAGATATGCAACTTATATATACTAATACACATATATATTCACATGGAAGGTGCGGCGGGATTAATCTCGCCACCCTTCAATGCCTCCTGAAAGAGTGGGCGGGATTAATCTCGCCACCTTTCTGGAGGCCTTGAACGGGAGTGCGGAATTAATCTGCCACCCTTCTCGTCTCAGAGAGAACTTGGCAGGATTTATTTGGCACCCCTTCAGTGACTCCAGAAAGGCGGCGGGATTAATCTCGCCCAATGTAAGGGATGGTGAAATGAATCTCGCCACCCTTCCAGTCCCCTCCATTGGTATGTTGTAAACCTTCTACGTCTCAGACAGAAACGTTTGGGATTGGTCCGACTCACCAATGAAAAAAAAAGGGAAGGTGGGGATTCATCCTCCAACAGGCATTAAAGGCTCGTGGGATTAATCCGCCGGACGCCAATGCTCTGTGCGGAATCCAACGGATTAATCCTGCTGCTAGGCCCTTTAGGCAGGCCTTTGGCGGTGGGATAAATCCCGCTCGATTCCGCACAGGGCATGTGTACGCGACAGGATTAATCCCGCGGACGCCATGCCCTGTGCAGAATCCAGCGGGATTAATCCGCCGCCTAGGCCTATGGCGGCGGGATAAATCCGTCGGATTCCGTGCAGGCATCCGTAGGCAGCAGGATTAATCCCGGCTCATGAGGCTAACCGATAACCTACCTGAAATGGCAGTGGGATTAATCCCGCTGCTCATGAGGCTAACCGAATAACCTGCCTGAAATGGCGGTGGGATTAATCCCGCCGCTCATGAGGCTAACCGAATAACCTGCCTGAAATGGCGGTGGGATTAATCCTGCCGCTCATGAGGCTAACCGAATAGCCTGCCTGAAGGGTGGCGGGATTAATCCCGCCGCCGAGGGTCTAACCATATAGTGGCGGGATTAATCCCGCCGCTCATGAGGCTAACCGAAAGCCTGCGGAAGGGCGGCGGGATTAATCCCATCGCCGAGGCTAACCATATAGTGGCGGGATTAATCCCGCCGCTACACACACACACACACACACACACACACACACACACACACACAATATATATATATATATATATATGTATATGTGTGTTAGGAGAGTGCGTGTGTGTGCCAAAGTAGACAAATCAGATAAAATTATACTGATACACACACACATATGTATATATATATGTATATCGTATGTGTGTGCTAAATAAATTAAATTATATAGATACACACACACACACATATATATGTATACGTATATTATGTATATGTATATATATACAGGAGTGTGCGTGTGTGTGCGAGATAGATTAAATAAATAAAATTATACAGATACTGGTACAATAATATATGTATTATATATGTACATTAGGTATATATATATGTGTGTAATATGTATATCGTGTATGCGTGTGTGTGGAACAAATAAAATCATACAGATAAACAAAACACAACACATATATATATGTGTGTGTGTATATATATATATATTATATGTATAGGAGTGTGCGTGTGTGTGCGAGAAATAGATAAATAAATAGAATTATACAGATATTGGTACACATATATATGTATGTATATTATATATGTATAGAGTGTGCGTGTGCGTGCGAGAAAATAGATAAAAAATAGAATTATACAGAACTGGTACACATAATATATGTATGTATATTATATGTATATAGGTATATATATATATATATATATATATCTGTGTGTATATGTATACGAGTGTGCGTATGTGTGCGAGAGATAGAGATCTAAATTATATTATTAAGATACACACATATAATATATATGTGAATAAAAATAAATAATAAACTGAGGAGTGTGCGTGTGAGAGAGAGAGATTTCACAGCCGCCGCTTTCGCCGCCTTACTTCTTGAAACCCTAAGAATATACCAAACCCTAAAAGGAATAGAATATATATTAACCCTAATTAAATATTCCTTTTAAGAATATACTTAAACTCTAAAAAGAATAAACTATAGATTTGCCTTAAACGAATATTCTTTCATTATATTATCAACGTGTGCGTGTGCGTGGGTGTATCACATACACCTCAAGAATAAAAATCATGCAGGGGTTAACATGTGTGTGTCTATGAGAGTGTTAAAGTTTCACTTACAGCGATACATATACACATATAGTATTATACACATAGACATACTATATATTAGTACATTATTATTAGAGAGACAGAGTACATGATCATGCATGGTGTGTATGTATGAGAAAATAGTGACAATACATATTATAGATCATGCATGGTGTGTATGTTTGAGAGAGAGACAGTACATATTAATATGGATCATGCATGGTGTGTATGTATGAGAGAAGAGAAAGAGTGTTACCAAATTAAATTCATACACATTACATATATTAGTACACATATACATACACACGTGTATACACATAGACATACATACATATTACATGTGTAAATTTAATGTGTTACATTAAGGTTTAAGGTTTAGAGTTTAGGGTTAGGATGGATCATGTATGGTGTTTATGTATGAGAGGAGTGAGTGTTATACACAGATATACATTATACATATTACATAATATTGTAACATCAATACATATTATGGATCATGCATGGTGTGTATGTATGAGAGAAGAGACAGGCTATTATTATGAATCATGATCATGCATGGTGTGTATGTATAAGAGAAGGGATTATGCATGGTGACACTGTGTATGTATGAGAGAAGAGACAGGCTACATATTATGAATCATGATCATGCATGGTGTGTATGTATGAGAGAAGGGATTATGCATGGTGACACTGTGTATGTATGAGAGAAGAGATAGAGTATTAACAAATGAAATCATACACATTGCATATATTAGTACACATATATACATACACACGTGTATACACACAGTTATATTTATATTATATTATATATATAATATATTATTATATATTATATATATATTACATGTGTAAATTCAATGTGTTACATACACAGACTGAGTACATATATCATACATGCGTTGAACATGATTTTTTCAATAAAGAAGCAACATATAATTTCTCAGTTTGGTTTAGGGTTGTGCATGTGTGTGCATATGTGTTTTTGTAAGTCTTCTAATGCGTGTGCGTGTATAAATTTATGATTGTGTTTATATATGTGTGCAAAACAAACATCGAATAATTAAGAAAATAATATTAATAAACACACTATGAACATAAATTATACATAATAATATATGATTTTATCTAATATATAGCCATATATAGTTTTAATAATATATATTAATTTAATATTGATAAAAAGGTTTAACATTGAAATATTCTTGAAATAATAAGAAATTAATTGAGAAAATCCCATTAATATATACAAATGTAAATTAAGTACTCAAATAATTAACTAAATTAATTATCATAATCATGTTTAATATTGGAATATTCTTGGAATAATAAGAAAATAATAAAGAATATCCCATTAATATAAAGAAGATTAATTACTCAAGTAATTAAGGAAAATATTAATAATATATATATTTTAAATTATACATATAATATATTTATTAATATATAGTATATATAGTTTTAATAATATATATTATTTAATTTAATATTGATAATAAGGTTTAACATGAATATTCTTGAAATAATAACAAATTAATTGAGAAAATCCCATTAATATATACAAATGTAGAATAATTACTGAATAATTAAGAACAAGACTAATTTAATTATGATAATCAGGTTTAATATTAGAATATTCTTCAAATATTAAAATAATAAAGAATATCCCATTGATACTAGGAAATGAAAACTAATACTCGAGTAATTAAGAAAATAATAATAATAAACAGACTATGAATATATTTTAAATGATACATAATAATATATCAATTTATTTATTGTATAGTATATATATTATTATATATAAATATAATATATACTTGAATACTAAGAATGTAGAATAATTAAAATTTCGTAATATTAAACAGCTTGAATCACTTGAATAACATTAAATGCAATTTTAAAATACTCATTGGAACTGGAGAGTATATATGTCAGAGTCGGTTATTTGTGTCAACTCATCTTAAATTTTTTTTCTGTTTTTAAAAATTTGAATTTCTGACATAGTATTGTCGGTCTGACATGTAAATTTGAAAATGCATTTAATTTCCCACTCAAATTCAGATCTGGTTCTTTCTCCGGCAAGGGTTTCTTCATTTCTGTATTTTTCACTCTTTAGATTTCTTTTTTCTTCATAGTGATCATCTCAGGAGCGAGATTAAATTGGGTGCTATTTTTATAGGAAAGCACGGCGCCTTCAGTGCTGTTTACAAGTAAGTATTATAAACAAATTTAAAATACTTATAAAGATTCACTCTCTTACATTCTCTCTTAAATTAATTTAGGGTTTAGGAATGCATTAGGATTATAATATATTCCGTTAGGGATTTATCCCGTTTAAATATCCTTTTAACTTAATATTCTAGGTTAACCGGGCGGCGGGATTAATCCGGCCATTTTTTTTCGCCTCTTCGAAGAGGTGGCGGGATTAATCCCGCCACCATCTCTCGGGCAATGCTTCTCCGCCACTAAAAAGAGTGGCGGGATTAATCCCGCCGATAACCTTCTCAACTGATGAAGAGTTACAGAATTTATTAAAAGAGTTGTCCGGGATTAATCGCCAACCATTTTAGGAGGCAGAGGGGTGGCGGGATTAATCTCGCCACCACTTCCCTGTTTTAAATATTTGGGGACAGGATTATCCCGAGATCTCTTTGAAATCATAGTTTTGGAGAGAGTTTGTGCGGGTTTAATCCCGCCACCCATTCCCCGTCGTAAGAATTGTGGGCGGGATTAATCCCGCCTATTCTCCTCGAAGGTTGTGGGCGGGATTAATCCCGCCCCCTCTTCCTCGTCGGAGGAGCGGCGGGATTAATCGCCGCCGACCCTCCGCGAGGAGATCGGCGGGATTAATCCCGCCGGACTTCCTCGTCGAGGAGTCGCGGCGGGATTAATCCCGCCGACTTCCTCGTCGGAGGGAGTCCGGCGGGATTAATCCGCCGCCTCTCTCCGAGGAGGAGTCGGCGCGGATTAATCCCGCCGACTTCCTCGTCGGAGGGAGTCGGCGGGATTAATCCCGCCGGACTCTCTCCGAGGGGAAGCGGCGGGATTAATCCCGCCGCTCTCGAGGGAGAGTCGCGGCGGGATTAATCCCGCCGACTCTCTCCGAAGGGGTGAGTCGCGGCGGGATTAATCCCGCCGACGTTCCTCGTCGGAGGAGTCGTGGGCGGGATTAATCCCGCCCATCAGTTGTATTAATAAAGCATGAGATATTATCTTAACATAATTATGTATTATTGCACATGCATATTATTAAGCAACCGCAGTTATGATTTCTTAGAAATATTGCATAAACAGATATCATAAATAACACAATTATTTATGTGCAGGACAATATGTTTAATACTGGAGATAAAGTATGTCTTCTTCGGAACAACGAGATAGTTGGCACTGGAACTGTGGAAGTTCGAGATGATAATGCATCATGTCACAATATTGCCCAAGGATCTTGTGTGTACGTATGGGTGAACACCATTTTCAAGCATGTTGAGGTTCTGGGAATGGAATTTGAGGAGGGTTCTCCTGTATTGTGGAATTTGGATGAAGTCAAGGCTGACACAGAATATACAGAGTCACAAACAAATAGTAGCACGAGTTTCCAGATGATGGCTTGCCTGCTGTGATGGATGAGGTGATTCTCTTTCTTCATGAGATTGAGTGGGAGAGGCATCATCACAGCTATAAATCCAATGGAAGCAGTGTCAGAAGAGAAACTAGGGTCCGACTTCGTGGGTGTAGTTGTGACAGAGGTTTCACCTAATGGCACATTGCATCCTGGATCCCTCGTGAGGTGGCGAACATCTGAATTAAGACGGCAAGATGGTTCAACATATTCTGGGTTGGATTTCAATAATAACAACCCGGAAGAACAACTCATATTTGAAGAGGTTCCTTGCATTGGTCCTATTGTAAGAAAAAGGCGATTCATGGGTTGCAGATCTTCCCCTGCAAGTTTCAGCAAGAGGGTAAAGATGGATCCTACATCTTCCGAAAGTGTTACGAGCATTTCCACGATTGACTGTTGCAAGAAGAAGTGTTGTCAGATGGCAGACCGGAATGAAATTACCCAATGTAGACATGTCTTTCGTATGCTCACCCAAAAGCAAAGGCATGAGTTTGTATATGCTGCACTAACTGGGTGTATTGATGGAATGGCCTCGGACACAGGTTATCAGAGTACATCCATGGTATTTAATAAGGTGGCCATCTGCTTCAAAGCTTGGTACAGTATATACGGGATCCCAAAGACCACGTTCTACCGTCGGAGGGATGAGTGGCTAGATGGAGCGCGAACCTCAGTACATGGGAACACGCTTGGTCAAAACCCGCTCTCACATTATGGCAGCCATAGAGATACTCAAGGCTTTTGTGGAAGCAAATGCAGACAGGATGCCTCACAAATGCCGAACCACAAATGCAGGGGTCAGGGAAAATCTCAAGGTTTTGCCTTCAATCTACACTCAATTGAAGCTGTGTGAACATGTGAACAAGTGCCTCAGTTTGATGGGGCTCCAAGCAATCTGCACTGGTACCTTCAACAACATATGGAATACTCATTTTAAGGATGTGGAGATTGCAAAACACTCTAGCTTTTCCAAGTGTGACACTTGTACATCATTGAAGGCTGCAGAGGCTTGTGCAAAAACCTTGGTGGAGATCACTGCCATTCAAAAGAAGATGGAGGCCCACATGATTGCACAACAAACTTGCCGGTCTCAGTACTATGCACACCGCATGCTTTCTGTGTCACGCCCATCAGAGTACCTGTGCTTGATCCATGACAAGATGGATCATTCAAAGACCAGCATTCCAAAGCTCTTTGCAACACCAAAGTGCCTTGGAAATGTCATGAAACTTCCGATTTCATTGACAGGTGTGCTAACACATGGACACGGTTGTGAGTCATATGGACACTTTTCACTTCCACATTGGTCTAGCGACTCCAATTTCACTATTGGGTCGTTGGCCATGTGTTTCAGAAACCTTGAAGCCCACTCACAGACAAGTCCTATCAGTGATCTCAAAGTGAAGAAACAACACCTTCAACCTTTACATAATGCTCTCATGAACACGTCTGCACTTGAGGCTACTTGGGAATATGAGAGGCATTGTCAGCAACCTGCAAAAAAACAGATGGCCCTGTTGAGAGTTCAGGTTCAGTGGAGGGATCTAGCTCAAATAGTGTACATGTGTCCTCAACATCAAATAAGCTTCCTCGTCATTTGCTTTTACAGATGGATAATTGTGCAGGCGAGAACAAAAATAGGTAAATCATTTTACTTAAGGGTTTCTCAAGCTCATACTTACTTTTATTTTCTAGATATGTGCTAGCATACTTGTCAATGCTTGTTGCCAAAGGTGTGTTTGAAACAATCACGCTCAGTTTTCTTATGGTTGGTCACACTCATGAAGATATTGATGCGTTCTTCAGCAAGGTCTCCAACTCTACAAAAAGGACAAGTGCACTTACCTTACCGCATATGATGAATCTTTTTGAAAATTGCATCTCCAAAAAAAGTTGTGCTTTGCTTGTGACTGAGGTGCCAGACTTCAAAAAATTTCTCAAGGAGTATATAAAAGAGGGAGTGATTCTTTAGTTGGTCACCTTGTGCCGCTACAATTCTTTTTCTCCATACGAGATGGTATACCTATTATGCAGTACAAGTTACGGCCATCAGAGCAGGAGTGGTTACCGAAAGAGGGTTAATGCTCTTCAAAAGTGGAGAGAATGGAAAGCCACTTCTCCCAGAAGGACAACCAGACCCTATTCCATTGAGTGCCCAGCTCAAGGAACAAGAGGTTATTATTGATGGCATCAAAAAATATGTGGCATGGGTTCAAAAATCGATGCCAAAGAATTCTGATAAGGCAACTGGTTACTCAGAACTATATAAGCATGTGGTCGACTATTGGGAGACTGTTGTTCGAGAGTTGGAAGGGCCTACTGTCACAAGTACAGAATTGCAACACCCTTTTGGCCTAAAACAAGGTGGCGAGAGGAGATTGAAATGACATCACTGAGCACAGACGACATAGAAGCCAGTAGTGATGTGGAAGTGCAAACCCCACACTTTGTTGGACAAAGGAACCAAAAACCTAAAGCATACTTTGATTGCTGCCAGGATCTTCAAAAACTAATGATGGTTCTCATTACTCCAGATGCGTCATATAATCAGCCTATTTGGATGGGTCAAATTATCGACACACCTGAAGTAATCACAAAAAATAGTATTGTTAAGGTTGCATGGTTCAAACCACAAAAAAGGCGACACGAGAAGGAGAGCGAAAGATATAATGGATGCCTAGAGAAAACATGGTCTCCCAATCAAAAAGACCCAGCATGTTTTATAAATGTTAAATCCATTCGATATGGGTGGATGTCAAGAAGCGTTGATAAAGTCACGATTAACAAAACTGCAAGGGAATGTATGTTTTCTGAAGCTTAAAGCAATTACAAAATTATAAAATATCATATATTTAATATTCATAATTATTATAAACTCTTTAATAATAGTACCAAATTTTTACTTAACTATATAAATTTAAAAAATGATATGGAAGATTGATATTATTATAGGATTATATATATATATTATTACTACTACAAATTTTTAATTAATAATGTTATATTTAAATATTAATATTTTAATAACAACATCAATATTTATATAATGTACCTCTTATGCTCTTCCTTAATTGTTATATTAGGCAATATATTATATAATTTAATACTTCTACTTTTATAATGTTATTAATTTTTGTTCAATGAATGCTATAATTTATTAAAGGGTAGAATACAAAATAGAATATTCTAAAGAATATTCTTTTTCAAACATATATTCTAAAGAATATTCCTTTAATATTAGAAAATGCTAATTAAATAGCTAAAATTGCTAATTATTAGGAAATGGGACTATAGCCATGCCCATTTTTAGTTATAACTGCATTGAGGATACAAATCAGCATATTCAACAGTTTGAGAAGGCGTGTGAAGCTAACGAAATCAAGGATGAACATGAAAAAAAAAATATGAATATTTTCATTTATGTTGAAGGGAGACGCTAGCGATTAGTGTTATAAAAATGCCATCACAATCGACAAGTACAGTGTACTACTTGCACTATTCAGGAATTACTATGTGCGAAAATATTGCAAACGAGACCCGACTGTACAGTTATAGGAAATACAACAGGACCTACTGAGTCAGTGGAAGATTACACTCGACAATTCCGGAGATTTTACAACCGCTGTGAGGTCAGAGATGTCAGTGATAAATTGGCAAAGAAATGGTATATAAACGGACTACGGGACAACTTACAGCTTCAAGTTCAATTTGATAAAACCGCCTGACTTAAGTGATACAATTAAAAAAGCAGAACAACTTGAAGTGTTGATACCTCCAAGATACGTAGATGATGATGAATGAGAATCAAGAAGACAATACCGGAAGGAGAGCGAAATATGGCCAAGAAGTAAAACAATATTTTGCACAACATGCAAAAATGAAGGACATAATGCTTCTAAATGTAAAGTACCCAAGTGTCAGATGTGTGGAGGAATAGAACATGAAGCGAGACAATATCGAACTATGGGATATAAAACCCAACAAATGATTGGACGCACTGAGAATTTTCCACCACCACCCAAATGAACAACAATTGGAATGCAAACTCATATGATTATCCACAGTCACGAAATACTAATTCATTGATTATCCACAAAAGCGTATAATGGGGAACGTAAGAATGGCAATGGAAGTAGATTTCCCTGTGAGTCCGGAGCATTCTATCGACAAGGTAATAATACGAAAAATAACACGTAGGGGACAGTCTTTGTTACCAACCCATCACAAACAGGACCACCTTTATTATCACCAATACCACCTCCACCAGCATTACGAGTCAGAATCCAAATGTGACATGTTTTTAAATGTGGAGAAAAAGGACACTATTCTATTGAATGTAATTGACTCAATAGTATTCGTTGTCACACATGTGGTGAGATGGACATTATTCACCAGAATGTCCACAACGCGAATTTAACACCGAAACATCTCCCATTGAACCAGCGACACAGAGAATTGAAGTTCAACAAGAGAATGATCTAGCAAATGACCATGAAGAACAAAATTATGAGTGCAAATGAGAACAAGATACAAAATTACCCTCAACCGAGACATATGCTATAACACGAGCCAAAAGAGTACGGGTCGAACCAACCAAAGAAGAACCAATACACAAAAATTGGGAGAAAGAGAAGGCTACAGTACAAAAGAGTGACTGATCAAATTCCAAAAAATGCAACAAGAGGAAAATCAAGACTCTATGCCTAATGAAATGAGTATGCATTCACAGCAATCCACATCAACAGTACCATTTTGAGATCGTATTGTTGCTGTGATTCTGCAAAACCTGTACAATTAACTATAAAAGAGTTATTAACATTAGCACCATTTTTGCGACGCAGATAACAAATGCTTTGAACGTGAGCAATATTCAAACCGACACAAGCCAAGTGGGAGTGAATACCATGGAAGTTCTTACAGATGAGAAGATTGGGATGAAGAAGTACCAATGATTACGGCTCGAATCGGCAAAAACAATATTCAAAACATACCTATTAATGGAGGTTCAGGAGTGAATATAATTCAAGAGTAGACTTGCAAACAATTGGGTCTTGGGCCTATTGAAAATGCACCCTTCTTGGTATGGATGGCTGATCAGAGGAGAGTCAGACCCATTGATATAATCAGATTTGTATGTATGGAAATTGCAGGAATCAAGTTTAAGGTGTCTTTGGTCGTACTACGTATCGAGTAAACGAGCAAACCTACTATATATTATTGGGAAGACCATGGTTACGAGATGCAAAGTACGACATAATTGGGAGCACGACGAAATGGTACTCTATAAGAATGAACAAGAAGCAATCATTCGAACACAACAGAAAAAGCCAATTGAACAACCAACTCGGCCATTGTGAATGGAGAATTTCTACTGGCATTACGTCTTGAACAAGGAAGAAGAAAAAACTCCTTTTCAAAAGCAATCCAGACCTTGTAGAGATAGCACAAGCTTATTTATACCAAATGACACAAGAAAAGAAAACCCAGAAAAAGACAACTACTAGTAATCAATAACATCAACATATGGATACTCTCAGACTGACGGATAAGTTTAAACAGCCTCTGCAACAACAATTACAATTTGAGATAGAGCACGAACAGAAAATACAGACTCAACAAAAACTAGAAATTATGACGAATGAAAAGACTAAAGAAGTTGAAATTAAACAAGTGAATATGAACCACGAAAAGTATGAATAGCAGTTGATCTTGAGTTAAAATATCAGACAACTGAGAACTTTACTACGTCAAAATGCATATGTATTTGCTTGGAGTTACGAAGATCTCAAGAAAGTTCCACCCACAATTTATACCCATAATAGAACTAAGAATGGGAATGTTTTATAATAACTCATGGTTAAATACGTCGTTGAGTATAGATTTTGATTTAATATTAGAAATATAACATTTATATTTAGTTTTCTCACGATATTTTATTGCTTTCAGATTTTTACACAATACCTAGCATACCGTTACCCATATTGGTTGCCCAATTTTATAACGAATAAAACTATAACGTTTTTTTAATTTCTATGTTAGGAATGTTAATATACATGCACTCTACATGCTTAAAAACTTAAAAAGCTTAAATATGCATATATACCTTTTATAAATATACATTTTAATTAATTTGAGTAAACTCTTATTTAGTTAAGTATTTATTTTAATTAATTATCTACAATATGTGTAGTAAGGCTTCCATGGCTGAGAGGAATGGTTTGGAAATCTATACTTAATATATATTTATTATAATATTGGATGAACTATATTTATGCATTAAAAAAACTATCGAATATTATCAATAGTGTTGTCTAATAATTTATTATCTGATATTGTGAAAACATGTTTGTATATTTAATGTAATAAAAGTGGAGAGAATATAATACCATTATACAAATACAACACCTTATGATCCCACCGGTGGGGTATAAATAAACCGAGAATGCATTGGTGAACATTGTAGGAATCACTGAAGGGTTTTCAATGTATGCTAGACACCAAGAGTTCCATTGACAGGCGTAAGTTTAGTAAGAAAAAAAAATTTCAAACAAATAAGTGAAATTACATGATATTACAGAAATATCTACGTAACACTCCAAACGAGTTATAATTTAAATATATATTTCACATGTAGATTAAGTATCAAATGCGTATTTATATATCATATGTGAAAATTAAATTATTAGACTTTATGTAAATAATAAATATTTAAACCACATATTCATATTAAAATTTCGTACATCATAATTATATTAGAAATTTAAATGGTAAAGTGTTTGTTCCCAGATGAGGTAAATAATTATTCAATTTTAAATGAATGCCCAAAACGGCAAATATAATTAACACTACAAAATTCATTTCAAAATGAACATTATAGAATTACGTGATGCTTATATTAATTTATGCAAATGCATTATCATTAAACATTGTATACTCTCCATTTTTAAAATGATTTTTTAACTTGTTATTTAGTGAGTTACTATTAGTTATGTCTTGGTGTTGAGAAAGTGTGAAGGTTCATGTTAAGAATAAACTCCTAAAGATAAGGATGTTAAAGGTCTAATTTAAGAATAAACTCATATTAAGGATAGTAGCTAGGTTAAGGGTTTAATTTATAAATAAAATTATTATATTAAAGATAACAACTAGATTAAGAGTTATTAAATAGTTAAATAGGAGCTTAAGAAACCAATTGTAGACATGTATTATACTATCTTTTATAATAAATTTACTAAGTGTGTAAGCATGTTTGTAATGAACGCCCTATCAATGGCTAAATCCCAAATCCATGTGGCCTAAGCATGTCTGTCATGAATGCCTTATCAATGGCTAAATTCTAAATCCATTTAGTGTAAATTTAGGGTTAAGATGTAATGGTGGTCACACAATACAATACTAGGTTCATGTGAACATGGAAAACTCATACTATGAGAAGCTAAGACGGAACAAAACCTTATCAATGATTAAAAATGGTCCAAAATGTTAATAATCAAGCTTAATACTTGGCCGGGTGGTTCATAAACTACATCCAATGAACCATGAAAAAACAAGGATAGTTTGACAATGTTGATTGACAACTATTATGTAGGAGGCTTGGCCTAATGAAGGTGATCAACCAACTTATCATAAATAACTGAAGATGGTTGAGGTGGTCTTTTGCTAGTCAACACAAGCACGCAACAACCAACAAGGATGTTGACATGAACTATAAATAATAATGTCCTGACCTATAGAAGCATACACCAAGTTGTTGTATGCAAACTCTTCAAGGGGCAAGAGGTTAACCCAATTGTTTTATTAGTAATTGCTGAAGCACTAAAGGTACTGTTTTAAAGTTTGAATAGTATATTCAGATCGATCATCAGTTTGTGGATGATACCCCGAGGACAATATGTTAAAAAGTTGGAGGAGTCATTTTCAAAACTTAGTAGCAAACTGAGGTTCATTATCAGTGACAATATCGTCTGACAGACCATGTAGCTAGAAAATCTTCTTAAACATCAATTTCGTGTCTCTTACACTTGTGATGAACTTTGTGCATGGGAAATAAGTCATCTTGGAGTATGGTCTACCACAATCAAAGCCATATCAAACCCCTTAAATTAAGAAGGTTAGTAATAAAATTCATGAAAATTGACTTCTAAAGACTAGTTGGAACTAATAATGGTTGAAACAATTCATATAGACAATGGCAAGAGGCTTTGTATATTTATAATAAACATCACAAGTGTGAATAAAGTTTGCTACACACTAGTAATTCTAAGTAACCAACTTGAATTTTATGGGCATTAAAATGGCCAGTAATAGGACTATTAGGACTATCTTGCAACACTTAAAGATGACATGGGCCATCTAAAATGTTAAAAAAAAATTGTTATAAAGTAATAACATGTCCTAGAGTTTAAACCAATTGAAATTGCCAAAATTGCATTGGGATTTAAAACTTAAGGCTCTATCTAGAGCAATATGATTTAGAACATCCTAAGTAATTGGATTGCTGGTAATGTTGCATGAATCATGTAAAAATACTAAAATTCACTAAAGCTTACAACACCTTAGTAACCATCAGCTTTAACTGATCTGATCCTAGAAGAACATGTTGTTGTTGATCAAGTATTGAGTCATTAGGATGAGGAGCCAAAAGGATTGTCAATATAAAGCCTTTGCTCTACTTTGTTGTGAACTTGATTGATATGGATAACAAAGTTGAATTGTGTTAGAACTAGGCCCAACGAAATTGTTAAAACTTAAAACTTGTGCCAACTGAAAATACATGAGATTCTTATGGTCGTTATAGATTATTACTTGGTGTGGCAAACCCTCTCTAGAAAGTGCTTCCATTTTTCAAACAAATCCACAATAGCCAAAACTCCTTATCATGTACTTTGTAATTGTTTTATAATGTGAAAACTTACGGGAATGAAATTTTACTAGGTGGAGTTGACCATCTCCACCAACCTGAGACATGATGCTACCAATGCAAAGTCCAATGCATCAGACTCAATAACAAAAAGTTTGTCAAGATTCGGATGAGTCAATATTGAAGCAGAGGTGAAGGTTTGCTTCAAGACATTAAAAGCAAATTCCGCCTTTAGTATTTACACAAATGGCTTGTTCTTTTGTGTGAGTTTAGTGAGTAACAGACACTTTTGGAGTAGTTCTTGATGAACTTGTTAAGAGAGTTGACAAAATTGAAGAAACATTAAACATTTTGTGGATCATGGGACCTGCCAAATCCAACACAGTTCTCACTTGGTAGAATCCATTAAAACTCCTTTTTGGTGAGATGATGCACTTTAAAAACTCTACATGATCTTATTCAAAATTACACTTCTTAAGCTTAGTATAAAGGCCATGATCCCACCAATTTTTACAATACTTACTAAACATGTTCCTTGTGCTGCTTTATAATGTCTTAGAATATATCAAAATGTTATCAATATATAATATCATGAACATGTCCAAATTCGCAAAACGTCATTAGCATACCGTTAAAAGATAGTCGATGCATTGGTAAGACCAAATGGCATCATTATGTACTCAAAATCTTCGTACTACGTACAAAATATAGTCTTTTACTCGTCCCATGGGCGAATCCGGACTAAGTTATATGCATCTTGAAAGTTAATATTGGTGAAATACTTGGCCTTGATAAAAAGCTTCAACAAGCTTGATATTAATGGTAAGGAATATTGATTTCATATTGTTACTTTGTTAATACCACAATAATTCATTATCAAACGCAATGTAGCTATCTTTCTTTTTAATAAAGAAGATAGGTGCACCAACTGAAAACTTTGAGTGTCAGATGAACCTAAGGGACGATTCACACCACACATTAAGTTATGAACATTACATTAGCTGTTATTAGCTTAATGTTATTAGTTAATGTCATTGATCTTCACACCAGCAATTAGTTAATCACAGACATTAGAAAATTTTAGTTAATATAACCTAACTTAATTTAATGTAATGTAAATAACTTCACACCATATTACATTAGAGTTATTAACATATATGTGTTTTCACATATGTTTTACATTAACTTTATATTAAAAGTTCAATTTATTATATTTAATATTAAATATTATTTTAGGTTAGGCGAATTTTGAATTTTCCTAATTTCCGCATACACATGCACACACACAAATTGAGAATTTATAATATTTAATATTTAAAAATTTAAATTTAATTTAAAATTTTAATTTAAATATATGCTCAATTATATATAACGTGGGAGGAGCATTTGGAGCCCTCGCCGTTTGCACCCTAAATGTAAACCCTAAAGATTTGGCATTAAGTTAATGCCAAGAAATCTTGGCATTAAATGTCAAATTTTATAAAGAAAGCATTAGTTACACATTATCTTTTAATTTAATATTTGACTGGTGTGAGTAAATTTGCATTAACAAATCACATTACAATTATCTTTTTAAAATTTAATGTAATGCTTAACTTGGTGTGAAGATAATTACATTAAATTTAGCTAATGTTCATAAGTTAATGTGTGGTGTGAATCGGCCCTAATGAAAAGATTTTCCTCAATGTATGCTCGCAAAACTTCAAGCTTCGTTATAGAGAGCCCGTAAATTAGTCTTCCACTAAGTCAATAGGGCAGTCATATGATTGATGTTTCGAGAGCTTGACTTTGACCTTATCAAAGACATTAACAAACTCATTGTACTTAAATAGTAACTAGTTGGAGACTTACTTAAACTAGACTTGGGCTAGGTAATAGCTTATAGCAAAAATTGATAAAGGATCCCACTTACCCTCTTGGATGAATTCATTCAACGAGATTGTGCAAATTCGCAAAGGCTTATAAAGGATTCAAACCTATGTCTAAAGAGTTGGAAACCTTGATCTCCCTGGCAAATTGAAACATCACTTGGACGGTCCATGATCAAATTAATACATGTTAAACCACAAGTGTACCAAGGATGATTGAATACTCAAGACTATTGATCATATTAAAGAAGATTATGCAAGAAGTCTCCCAAGGTCGCTTGGATGGCTTTAGACTTCTCAACAATAGCACCTTATGTCACATGCCCAGAATCCACAATAGAGACAGAATTTTGTAAGGGAACTTCTTAAGAAATAAAGTCTACATGCAATGCAATATATAAAAAGGCGTTGGCTCCAGTTCAATAAAGTCGATGTTATGACCTTGTGACCCTGGCCATATAAAGCTCAATTTAATGTCGCAAAATGACTTATTAACTTAAGACAATGGGATGAAATCATTTGTTTACAACGACTTTTTATGCTTGGGATTATTCAACCAAACAGCTTTTATTTTCGTTAGACTTACTTGTTTAACTCTTCATTCAACTTGTTAAGAACTTTGAAATTGTTGCTTCAGCTCAAAGGCTTGAGACTTTCAAGGCGAATGTGATTATAAAGACATACCTTGCGACATTGCTTCTTAGCTAGGGTCAGGGGACCTCGGCTTCAAGCTTAGGCGACCTTGGGTAACCTCGCACTCCATGAGGATTGGAGCATGGCCTTGATTTATCATTGGTGCTAATAAGTGAAGCCATGACTATCGCATAAGTGGACTTCCTTGAATAGGGTTGTTGGAATTGTTTTGATAAATGTTTAAATAGTTAATTATCACACTGTACAATATGATTAATAACCTCAGAGAGGCTTATCAAGTCCTCATAGAATGTTAAGAAAAGGTCCTTAACATTGTTGTGGAGCCCTTAACAGAATTGGTCAATTAATGTTTCCTCATCCACAACACATTGCATGCAAAAAGGCAAAACTCCAATGCATATACTAATGCTGGATGGTTACTTTGTTGAAATTGACAAATCTTATTAATTACCATTCAAATACTATCAGTGTTGCCAAAGCAATGAAAAATAAATGGTTCAAAATTGTCTAACAATGGTGAGTCTTTCTCCAACGAAGGGCAAACCAAGCTTGAGTAGTACCAATGAATAGTAGTCCAGCTAAACCCACTTTCAAATGATCATTAACATAACAAATGATGTTCATCCAAATGATCAACCGAACTTGATTCATGAACCCAAAAACTGAAATCTTGTACCATTGAAACTTTCTAGCAAACTAATCTTGAATTTCCATAGTGTTGTAAAGGACTTCGAGCTTGAAGACTGATATGTCATATGAGTTCGGCCACTTGCTCCACTAGCTTTTGCCTTTCATAATCTTGCCATTCTTTGATCCTAATAAGCTCATGTTTTTCCATCATCAACTGTTAATTTTTGCCTATTAAGTTGCTAATTCTCTTGTTGCAACTCTAAAAGCATGTATATATAATCTTGTTGAGTGATTTTTCATTATCCTAATGTAATTGAAACACAATTAACATGAAGGAATTTTAGTTCAAATTGTCATGCCAAAAGCCAATAACAAAATATGAATAAAATTGTTTTAGTAAAAAAAGAAAGAAAAAATATATATATTAATTATTTAGTATTAAAGAAGATCGATCAACAATTAATGTTGAATTAAAATACTAAAACTTTAACTTTATCCTCGTATATTAAGACATGACGTCCTCAGATCATTAGTTATAAATTAGAATTTAAATCTTTAGTTTTAAATTTAAATTTAGACCATCAATTTTTAATCCTAAAATGTTTTAAAGAAATATTTTAAAGTTGACATATTCCTATAATAACATCAACATCAACATAGTATATTTTTGTGGTTCATGACAAAGGCCATGCATAGGAACTTAATTATAAACTAATCATAACAACTAAGTTAAGGGTCGAACTTAGAAATAAACCATTAAATTAAAGATACTAACTATGTTAAGGATAGTTGGGTAAACTTAAAAAATTTAAAAATAAACTCATTAAATTAAGTATAACAACTCAATTAGGATTGTTAAATAATTAAACTCATGCATAGGAGTTTAATGATAAAATTTGACTAAGAAGTTAAGGGTTAAATTGAGGGTTGTTAAGTAATTACAAGGTAAGAGGTCAAGAGTTTGAGAATAATAATTGAGTAAAAGGTGAATAAATTGGCGAAGGTTAACAACTAAATTAAAGGTAGGGATTAAGGGTTCATAAAGTCCATTAATTAATAATTTATTATTAAATAATTAAACCCAGGTATAAATAGCTAAAATTTAATTATCATAACTTACTTAGGTTAGTTAAATATGTCTAGACGATTTCAACGTATCCAACAGTGAATTATAATAGTGACAAATTAAAAAGTCAACACATGATTATGATATTAATTCCTGGGTAAATGACTTGATAAATGACACGTTCTATAGTTAAACAATTATTTAATTAGCTTATTTTACACTACTATAGAAAATTTTGCAGAAGTTGCAGTGTCAATAAATAATACAATGGAGTTTTATTTTTGAAAATAGTTACAAAACAAATATTAATTTATAACATGGACAGTGAAACATGTATTCATTGTTCAGGTACCAAGCGCGCATGTAACAAAAAGTATCAAGCACTGAGAAACATACATGCAAAAGTAGTTTTAAATCCTCAATTTCCCTCTTAATCTCATGTTTATGGTGAGTCTGCAGGTCCTTAAGTAGTTCACTCTGTAAATGTGTGATTCTAGAGTGGGCTAGCATCTTCAGAAGTTTTATTGCAGTAAGACCTGATCTCATGGCATGCACTACCAATCCACGCAATACCTTGTGAAATTCTTCATCGTTTTTAGTTCAAATCCCTTAACCACGTCTACTAAAACATCAACATCCAACCAAAACACAACTGAAAGAAAACCTATTACATCCTCAGGCAACTCATGCAACAGTTTAATTCTCATGTAATAATCGCTAATCACACTTCTCATCACGTCCGCAGTCCTCCCCAGTCCCATCAGAACAACAACCTTGTATACCAGCTTGAAGATCCTTATACTAGGCTGCCACAGTAGAATAACCATTCCCTCGGCTGGCATGTCCAACAGCAACATCAACGCCACCATTTCTTCAGACTCTCTAGAGTCTCCACTATAAAGATTGTCTGGTACATATGATAGCCACGCTTTAGTCAAGTCTTGCATGATTCATATAGCCTCCAGACTCCAGCTTGAAAATAAACTCTGCCATTGCATTTAAGAAGCCGTCACACTCATCATTCTTTCTTCTTATATGCCAACTTTCCAGAGCATTCCCAATCACTCCACAAATTTCTTCTCCCCAGGTATCCACCAACAGCATCAGCATGGTGGCATCCATTGTTAACTTGTTAAGAATGTATACAATCTCTTCCCTAAGTCCGTGTGCAGCACAGAATTTTATCAGCTTCTCAGATTCTTCTGTATAACAGCCAATATGACAGCGGTGCCAATTAGCTTTATGAACTGGAAGTGTGCAACTCAATTCCCTTGCAATATTGACTGCTAGTGTCACATTGGTGCACCATGGATTTAAAGAATTTCTTGCATTCATCCCAGCCACACATAACGAACACCGAAGCAAGGTCCTTCCAATTCCAATCGTTTTCCATCCCCATTTATCCACGGTGAATTTAGCACCCTCACGAAACCCTCGTTCTAGACACATGCTCAGAAGATGGGTGTGCACCTTCCGCTTTTGACATCTCAATAGCCTCAGCACCATGCACGCTCCTTCCTTTAGTCCGGATTCGAGAAACAACTCCATCAGTGTGGCAAATGTAGAGAGGTTTACGCGCCTTAGGATCTCATCCCTGCTTGCCGCTTCTTTAGGCCACTCTTCCCTGCTTCTGAACTTGTTAGATGTTTACCGTGATGCTTCCTTAGCCAACACAATGCACAATGTATATGCAGTGATTTGCAAAGTACATGGAACGTCTTTGCTTTTGGCCAAATCACTATGGCTACCTCATGGAGCTGTTTTATGGGCCTCACCACCTCTTTTCTCAATGTCAAACCGCACGCATTTGTCATTTGTTGATATCCAAATCTTGTTTGTGTATCCAAATCGATTCAATACACAAAGATGAAATTCTAGAAACTCACAACCACGTAGGAGGTCTGCCACAAGTCGATCGCGGTGCCTCAGAGTTGCAAAACTCGGTCTGTGGTATTTACATGCCAGTGGGATGGCAAGCTTTTTCCCTTTCTTGGCCCATGGCAACAACAATGATTGCACACGAGATGCAGTTGCCCTGAACAAAGGAACATCGTATGCACATTCGTTTGCCTCTGATGTCTTTGGTATATCAGCCCACAGCTCCTTAAGCAGTTGCCTTGTGTCCATTTATATAGTGTGCTGGTGGAAAAGAAACATCTTGTGTTAGATTATTTACTTGTTTTCCCTCTTTTATTTCATTGTTCAGTGTGTTTAACACACCCCAGTATTGATGTGCTAAAAATTAGTCATACACACACACTAACCTGGAAATTCACTCAAGAATTAACCTCCTTAACAAGCCTTGAGGTAAAACACAATCTAAAATTATTATAAAGCCCTAGGAAAGCAAGGCCTTATATATCATCAACCCCACGCACGTGCACGTGCACGTGTACATGCCGCCGCTGATCCATTGACTTGAGTTCCTCACGTGCATGCTGTGGTGAACTCGATCACGCCCTTGTACATGTATATATATATAATGCTTAAGCCAATATATATATATATATATATATATATAGAGAGAGAGAGAGAGAGAGAGAGAGAGAGAGAGAGGATTGGTGTGCAGTCAAAGTTTTGGGGCACACTTATATTTTAAAGGAACTAAGTTTAACATATTTGTTTAATATGTTAGTTTATAATATATATGTCTCAGACATGCATACATACTAATAGAAATATGTGCCACAAACATGCCAGAACGCCACTGAGGATATAGTGTACATTATTGAATACGAAAACAATGCAAGCGTTTGCATAAACTCACAACATTTTATCTGTGAGTGGTTATTATTATTTTACTTGTACTGTTCACTTATAATAAGTAAACATTAAGTGATTTGGTTTAATTAAAAATTAATGTTTATTAAGGTTCAAACTGAGAGTATTAACATGAAATTCCAAGAAGACTAGTGAAGCATCTGAGGGTTATCAAGATTGAATTGCAAAGTGAAAGTTTATGCCGATACAAACACTTTTTAAATGCATTAGAATAAAAAGGAAATAAGTATACTTGTTATATATAAAAGATAACATTAATTATTTAAAAGAAAAGAATATTATATATATACATACACATTAATAAAATATGTTTTTAAAAAGTATATAATATTTTGAATATTATTATTTATAACATTAATTAATTCCAAATTAATATATAATAGTTATTTGTATTATATTATACTACTAACATTTATATAAAAGAATATAAAATCTACATGTGGTGTTCAAGTGAGTGCATACATGCATGAAAACGTGAGTGGAGTTTGCTATGACAATTAAGAGATTGTTTAATTATATAAAGTACTTATGTAAAATTACACATTGGGCACGTTCTCGTGTTTTGGAGGCTAAAGTGGAAATTCCAAGATATACTTGGTGTAAAATTATATGATTTAAGAAATAATTAAAATGTAAGGGGAAAATAAATTGAAAAGAAAACCTAGATATAAATAACTTACTTAGGTTAGTTAAATATGTCTAGACGATTTCAACGTATCCAACAGTGAATTATAATAGTGACAAATTAAAAAATCAACACATGATTATGCTATTAATTCCTGGGTAAATGACTTAATAAATGACACGTTCTATAGTTAAACAATTATTTAATCAGTTTATTTTTACACTATGATAGAAAATTTTGCAGAAGTTGCAGTGTCAATAAATAATACAATGGAATTTTATTTTTTGAAAATAGTTATAAAACAGAACCCGTCCTCTGAGGTGGCTTAGGTTCGTCACTACCTCAATCGCTACGAATCAGCAACAGAATGTACAACAGGGATCACAGGGACAGGGCTTCTCCGGTTTGACCTTTCAACAGCAGCAAGCTCTTCTTCTTCAGAATCCAATGTATCAACAGAAGATTCAACTCGCTTCGTCTTCTTCGACCTCTAATCTTCGTAACACTCAGAGGATTATGGTCCAGAACCAGATACAGAATGCTGCTCGGCCCACCACCCTCATCGGCTACACAGAATACATATCCTCAAATGCAGAATTCCCCTTCGGTTTCTTCCCAATGAATTCTGCTACTTCAATGGGCCAGCAGCTGAAAATTCAGAATGCTGCCCAGCAGCCACGGCCCCAAATGGTATTTTTCCGTGTGTGTGTGTTCGTGTCACATCCGGTATGAAAAGTATCATAATACATAACATGTATAGCAGCAAATGGCATCTACAGCTATACGCTCTCCCATGTTTCATCCATCGCAGACTAACATGGGACAGTACATGCAGCAAGGGATACAGCAAGGAGTGAGGCCGATGCAGCAACAAGTTGGTGCTCATGCGTCCCTGATAAACGGCCAGGCTTCGTTACAAGTAAGTATTATGTTTTATATCTATATACATATTAACACACATAAGACCCTTATGACTGTAAAATATTACATTGGTGTAACATATATCAATATGTATAGGCAAGACAAAAGGTTCAAGCTCAAGCTCAACAGGCCCAGGCACAGGCGCAAGGACAATTCTAGTCCGGGAATATGCAATCTAATATGCAAGGAAATGTCCAGGGGAATATGCAAGGAATGCAAATTGAGCAATCTCAGCCCAAGTGCATCAATACTCGCACAAGGACTCAGACGAATATGCAAACGAATATCCGCCTTACACAGTCTTCACAACCACAAATGACTTCTCCTCAGGTATGTGTGTGCTGTGCGCGTGCGCATCTATATGTGTGTCTATTATATGTGTGTGCTTGTCTGTCTCATTTATCTAAATATAACTATATTTTAGCTCGAGGGTGTAGGACTAGTAATCCATGTTGAATTCATTCTGTATTTATATTCTTTATATTCTATTTGCTTATATTTTAGTTTGTTTTATATACTGAGTAACTACTTTGTCAGAGAATGCAAGGGACACAAGCACCAAGAGTTCCATCTCCAGGTTCGCTCTATTCAATGCAAACGGGTTTACAACAACAGCAGTGGAATAGACCTGCAATGCCTGCACAATATCAACAAACGCAAAGACCGGTAACTTATATACCAGTTTACTGCATATGTGGATGATATAAGGAGGTAATGGTGTGTTTATGCATACAGATTACTCAGTTAACTCCTCAACAACAGCAACAGTACCAACAACAGTATAGAGCAGGACAACTTGGTGCAGGACAGAGGCCCCAATGGCTGGACACCCCTCTGGAACACCGACGGCCAGTCAGCACCCTGAAACTGCAAACCGTATTCTGGGCAGACGAAGCATTCAGGATCTCCTTGCTCAGGTATGCACTTATAAAAGACATACGCATATAGACATCTGTATATCCGAGATATGTATTTATGCTTCTCTATATATTTATACGTTCATGTGCCTGTGTATAAAGTATATGCATGTGCTTGGTAGACACTTTATGTATAGAGTTTTTATATTACTATATAATCACAGAATCCTTTATGTAGGGAGTATTCTGTATATGTATGTTACTTAACCAGAGGTTTTCTAAAGGTGGATCCTAGAGAAAAGTTTGATCCTGAAGTAGAGGATGCTCTGGCGGTTATAGCCGACGATTTTATCGAGGAGGTGTGATTTACGTATACCTACGTACGCTACATATGTAAATTTAACTGTTTCTTAACCAGGTGACAGCGTTCGCATGCAAGTTAGCAAAAAGAAAATCACCGGTTTTGGAAGCCAAGGACATTCTGTTGCACCTTGGTAAGTCGTATTTACTATATATACATATATATTCATAACACGTACATGAGAGAGAGATGATAAGGTTTTGGTTCTTATGCAGAGAGAAATTATGGTATTACACTCCCTGGTTTTGGAGGTGAGGAATATCGAACTTACAAGAAGCCTGTAAGTATGTGTAAGTGGTAATAGGAGCTCATATATACGTGTAGACATTCTCTCTCTCTCTCTCTCTCTCTACACACACACGCACGTACGTAGGACACGCAGGTAACCAGCGAACCTCATAAGGAGCGCTTAGCACTAGTTAAGAAGTCATCAGCAGCCGGCCTAGAGGTCAAATCTGCACCAGCCCCTACACCACAGGTGACGGCCTCGATTCAGTCCCATGGGGCCAGGATGAGCTAGCTAACAAGTTCCATTGTTAATAGATAATAGTGTGAATTTGAATGTATTAAATTTTTGTTCCATACAATACAACTATAGTTTTCTAAGATATTTCTGAACTAGAGAATTTTCTATTATATAATATTACTGAACCCACTTTGCGAACTACACTTCCGAGAAAATAAACTATTCTTTGGTATATTTGTATATAAACGTGTTATTATGTAAAATATGTTATACAACAACTTATGGTAAAATTAAAACTTTTAACTCATTAAACAAAGTTTGTTTCACTGCTATAACCAGCTCCAAAATCCGGAAGTGTGATTTGCTCTGCATGGGAGACAATAACGATGTTCAATATATCTCTATCTATCTATCTGCATTCTATTTGTAAGATTTACATTGTAAATTTGAATTTAAAATTTACTTAAATTTGAATTTATTGAATCTCTTACGACCGTTGGGATTAAATTCTTTATAGCGGGTTGATAATCTCACTTACACTCACTTAATAATTTTATAACTTTTTATATATATACACACACACACACACACACACACATACACTCACACATATGTATGTATGTACGTATGTATATGTGTGTGTATACTGTTTTTACGCGTGTTTATATGTTTAAGCTTACCTAGAGCTGAGAGTATATCCTTGGTTTCCAACACCGATGATTTTCTATCTGCTGCTAGCTTACAAGCAGATGTAGTCACCTGATAATCAATGAACAGTTGGTAATTAAGAATTATCAAGCTTAATTAAATTTTGCTAATCTTAATGTGTGTACAAACCTCCTCAATAAGTCATCTTTGATAACCATAAGGGCATCCACAACCTCAGGCTCAAGCTTAATCGTACTATCGATCTTTGCAAGAAAATCCAAATATATATATTTCTATAATACTTATTATATTCTAGTATATTATGTAAAGTTTAAGCCTAATTAACTTTGTTATATACTAATAACATATATAAAAGCATCACAAACATTCATGTGATTACCTGGTTCATAAGCTCTTGAAATTTTCTTGAGTAACAATATGTGTCGTGGGCACAGCCGTCTGATTAATACCTCCACTTTCTTGAGTTAAATGAATCTCCTATATCACACATGTACACGACTTTACACATATGTACCAAAATAATTTTATCGATAATGAAATAATATACATTATTATTTATGAAATTTTGAAACACAAATACACTGTCAAGGATAATACGATAAAGTTATTATTACGAAAATTGTCTTATAGCACGCACGCACACGCATACACACACCACACATCAATAGCAAGTAGAGGAATTCAGATATTCATTGATATATATATCAATGTGGCTGTCATATGTACCTGAGCGTTGTTATTGGCAGCCATTAGGATTGCAGTAGAACCTAGACAAGCCTTACGTTAATCCATAACATTAAATGAAAAATTATTTATATGCATATTAAATTATTGATGTTATTAAAAATAAGATAAATAATGGAGAGAAAGAAAAACTCTACCAACCTCAAGATAATTACAGCCTAGGCACCACTTCACTGTAAAGCCCTAGGAAAAAACCATTCTTATACATCCATAGGATCCCAGGCACCCGTGCACGTGGTTAAGGCATGTGATCCACCGACATGTGTGCCCTTAGATTGTTATTTAATATAATAAAACGGATTTTCCTTAAATTTTGTATTTAGGAAACTATATTAACTACATATCAAAATATTCTTTAAATTTATCTTATTATACAATAAAATTCTTCATTATTATTAATATCATCAAAATTTATAATTAAACATTTATTTGATTCTTAATAAAAGATTAATTTAAAACTATTAAGAATTACTAATTATAAAATTAACAAGATAGAATTTGAATAATTCGTGAGAATATTTATATATTTCCAGTTTCTACAGATTTCTAAAGAAAAAATCAAGATTGAGTCTTTTATTATACTAATTTGATGAATAATTTTATTCATAATAAATAATAAAATACTTCGATCATAAAAATATCTTTTATATATGAGATATAATATAATATAGGGTGACCTATATAGATTTAGGAATTTATTACAATCTTAGTTTCACAAAACTCTTTTAAAAATTAATTAATTTAAATAAAGATTTTGAATATAGATTTAATTCATTAATTATAGAAAAAATTTATTTAATTGAATTTATAAAAATAAGTTTGAATGCTAATAATGGGGATATCTAAAACAAAATAAAGCTAGAATACATTTAGAACCTCCCTCCACGTTATTACACGTCACATTGAGAGCTTATAAAAGTGATGTCGAAGGGTTGAACCTTTTGGCTTTAATATTCATTAATTTATTACTTTTAAAGTTGATTTTCACTTGAAATTATATATATATATATATATATATATATACATAAAATTCAGGCTTGTCTAGGTTCTACTGCAATCCTAATGGCTGCCAATAACAACGCTCAGGTACATATGACAGCCACACTGATGTATATATTGATGAATATCTGAATTCCTCTACTTGCTATTGATGTGTGTGCGTGTGTTATAGGACAATTTTTGTAATAATAACTTTTTCGTATTATCCTTGACAAAGTGTATTTGTGTTTCAAATTTCATATATAATAATGTATATTATTATTATGATAAAATTATTTGGTACATATTAGTAAAGTAGTGTACATGTATGATATAGGAGATTCATTTAACTCAAGAAAGCGGAGGTAGTAATCAGACGGCTGTGCCCACGACACATATTGTTACTTAAGAAAAACTTCAAGAGCTTATGAATCAGGTAATCACATGAATGTTTGTAATGCTCTTATATATGTAGGAGAAATATTATTATAACAAAGTTAATTAAGGCTTAAACTTTACATAATACAATAGAATATACTAAATATAATATAGTATTATAGAGAATATATATATTTGGATTTTCTTGCAAAGATCGATAGTACTATTAAGCTTGAGCCTGAGGTTGTGGATGCCCTTATGGTTATCACAGATGACTTTATTGAGGTTTGTACACACATTAAGACTGGCAAAATTTAATTAAGCTTGATAATTTTTAATTAATCAGGTGACTACATTTGCTTGTAAGATAGCAGCAGATAGAAAATCAACGGTGTTGGAAGTCAAGGATATACTCTCAGCTCTAGGTAAGCTTAAACATATAAACACGTAAAAACAGTGTGCACACAACATACATACATATGTATATATATGTGTGTGTGTGTGTGTGTGGTGTATATATAATATATAAATAGTTATAAAAATTATTAAGTGAGTGTGAGTGAGCTTACCAACCGCTGTAAAGAATTTAATTTCAACGATCGTAAAAGATTCAATAAATTCAAATCTAAATTATTTTTACAATGTAAATCTTACAAATAGAATGCAGATAGATAGAGATAGAGATATATTGAACATCGTTATTGTCTCCCATGCAGAGCAAATCACACTTCGGATTTTGAGCTGGTTATGACGAAGAAAGTAGTGACAAACAAACTTTGTTTACTGGGCTAAAAGTTTTAATTTCATATGTTGTTGTACAAAATATTTATTATAATAACACTGTTTATATATAAATATATCAAAGAATAGTTTATTTTCTGGGAAGTGTAGTTTGGGTTCAGTAATATTATATTAAATAAAAGTGATATGTAAACAAGAAAATTCTTAGTTCAGAAATATCTTAGAAAACTATGGAGCAAAAATTTAATACATTTAAAATTTTACATTATCTATTAACAATGGAACTTGTTAGCTAGTTCACCCTGGCCCCAGGGGCCTGAATCGAGGGCCGTCACCTGTGGTGTAGGGGTTGGTGCAGATTTGACCTCTAGGCCGGCTGCTAATGACTTCTTAACTAATGCTAAGCGCTCCTTATGAGGTTCACTAGTTACCTGTGTGTCCATACATACATGTGCATGTGTGTAGAGAGAGAGAATGTCTACACGTATATATGAGCTCCTATTACTATTTACACATACTTACAGGCTTCTTGTAAGTTCGATATTCCTCACCTCCAAAACCAGGGAGTGTAAAACCAATTTCTCTCTGCATAAGAACCATCTCTCTCTCGTGTACGTGTAATGGATCGTAATGAGAAATATATATATATATATATATACTGTAAATACGACTTACCAAGGTGCAAGAGCGTCCTTGGCTTCCAAAACCGGTGATTTTCTATGTTTTCGTTAACTTGCATGCGAACGCAGTCACCTGGTTAAGAAGCAGTTAAATTTACATATGTAGCGTACGTAGGTATACGTAAATCACACCTCCTCGATAAAATCGTCGGCTATGTCCGCCAACTTCAGGATCAAACTTTCTCTAGGATCCATCTTTAGAAAAACCTCTGGTTAAGTAACATACATATACAGAATAACTCCCTACATAAAGGATTCGTGATGTTATATAGTAATATAACAACTCTATACATAAAGTGTCTATTAAGCACATGCATATACTTTATACACAGGCACATGAACGTATAAATATATAGAGAAGAATAATACATAGAACGTCTGTATCTCGGATTACAGATGTCTATATGCGTATGTCTTTTATAAGTGCATACCTGAGCAAGGAGATCCTGAATGCTTCGTTTGCCCAGAATACGGTTTGCAGTTTCAGGGTGCTGACTGGCCGTCGGTGTTCCAGAGGGTGTCCAGCCATTGGGGGCCTCTGTCCTGCACCAAGTTGTCCTGCTCTATACTGTTGTTGGTACTGTTGCTGTTGTTGAGGCGTTAACTGAGTAATCTGTATGGATAAAACACCATTACTGCGTATTCTATAGCATATCCTTATATCATCCACATATGTAGTAAAACTGGTGTATAAGGATTATTGGTCTTTGCGTTTGTTGATACTGTGCAGGCATTGCGGGTCTATTCCACTGCTGTTGTTGTAAACCGTTTGCATTGAATAGAGCGAACCTGGAGATGGAACTCTTGGTGCTTGTGTCCCTTGCATTCTCTAACAAAGTAGTTACTCATATATAAAACAAACTAAAATATAAGCAAATAGAATAAAATACAGAATGAATTCAACATGGATTACTATTCCTACACCCTTTGAGTAAATATATAGTTATGTTTAGATAAATGAGACAAACATGCACACACGTATAAGTAGACACACAGGAATGTGTGTGTGTCTAATATATATATATATATATATATATATATAACACATTTTTTCTTTTAAATAATTAATGTTATCTCTTATGTATAACAAGTATAATTATTTCCTTTTATTCCAATGCATTTAGGAAGTGTTTGTATTGATGTAGATTTCACTTTGCAATTCATTCTCGATAACCCTCATATACTTCACACTCATCCAATCACTAGTTTTCCTTAAAATTTCATGTTAATACTCAACCCTAGTCTAAACCAAACCACGTAGGTACGTTTGCTTATTATAAAGTGAATGATATATAGCGTATATTAGTAAAATAATAATAACCACTCACAAATAAATGTGTCCATATATGTGAGTTCATGCAAATAGTCGAATATTTCTATTTATGTGTATATGAAACATATACAAATATATAATAAACTAACATAAAACTTAGTTAAAGCTTTGATGTTCACCTCCTCTAAAATATAAGTGTGCCACAGAACTTGTACCGCGCACTGGTCTCTCTCTCTATATATAAAAATATGTATAAGGGAGTCACAGCATGCATGTGAAGAACTCAAGTCAATGGATCAGTGGCGGCACGTGCACGTGCTTGGGTTCATGGTATATAGGGCCTTGCTTTCCCTGGGTTAAGGAGGTTAATTGTTGAGTGAATTTCCAGGTCAGTGTGTGTGTTAAGTTATATAAGTTGTTATATTCTTCACTTAAACAATAAACACACGTCCCCTCACACTTTCTCAATACCAAGACGTAACTACGACTAGCTCACTAAATAACAAGTTAAAAAATCATTTTAAAACGGAGAGTATACAATGTTAGACGATAATGCATTTGCATAAATTAATATAAGCATCACATAATTCTATAATGTTCATTTTGGAATAAATTTTCTAGTGTTGATTATATTTACCGTTTTTCAATTATTTACCCACCTTAGAATAAACACTTTACCATTTAAATTTTTAATATAAATATGATGTATGAAAATTTATTATGAATATGTGGTTTAAATATTTATTATATACATAAACTCTGGTTAAAGAATAATAAACATATATAATCAATAGATGTTTAAGAATAATTTAATTTTCACATATGATATATAGATACACATTTGATACTTAATCTACATGTGAAAATATAGCTCTTGATAAGTTTGTTTTAACCTTAAATCTTATTTAAAAATATAACTCATTTGGAGTGTTATGTTGATATTTCTGTAATATCATGTAATTTCACTTATTTGTTTGAGAGAAAACAATTTTACTAAACTCGTGCCTATGTTGCGCATACATTAAAAACCCTTAGTGATTCCTACAATGTTTACCAATGCATTCTCCGTCTATTTATATTCACCGGTGGGATAAAGGTGTTATTCTCTCACTTTTTTTATTAAATTAATATAAACATGTTTCACAATATCAGATAATAAATTATTACACAACAATATTAGATAATATTTGATAATTTTTTTAATGCATAAATATAGTTCATCCAAATATTATAATATAAATATATATTAAGTATAGATTTCCAAGGCAAACCATTCCTCTCAGCCACGGAATTTTGTTGCCGCCTTACTACACATATCGATGTGTAGATAATTAATTAAAATAAATACTAAACTAAATAAGAATTTACTCAAATTAATTAAAATGTATATCTATAAAAGGTATATATGCATATTTAAGCTTTATTAAGTTTTTAAGCATCTAGAGTGCATGTATCCTAAACATAGAAATTGAAAAACGTTATAGTTATTGGGCCAAGCAATCTGGGTAACGGTATTGTAAAAATCTGAAATCAATAAAATATCGTGAGAAAACTAAATATGAATGTTATATTTTAATATTAAAATCGAAATCTACATATTTAACCATGAGTTGTTATAAAATATCCCATTATCATAAAATGAAATATATTAATGACGCATGCACAGTGAAAGGGGGAAATTTTAAAAGTAACCATTAAATACCAATAAAAAAAATGATCCTGAAGTTATAACCTTGTGAAAAGAATTAGAAGTGTGAAATAATATATTAGTCAAATAGAGATGAAATGAAATAGTATTAATTACACTTATTATAATAGATATAAGAAGGTTATAATATAAATAAATTAGTTAATGATGCATATTTAGGGTAAAATTTTTTCATGCAGAAGAACATACTTCCAACAATTTTTCTTTTCTTTCCTTCACAGACTGCACCAAACAAAGCCTGCTATATCCACATCTGAATCTGCGGGAGGTGCCCCAAGCTGAGTCCATCGATCCTAGCAATGTTGTAATTAAGTATGTTATGGGAGCGCCTACACATAATCCATACGTTGTCCATGCCATCCGTGCACACAGAATAACACCACTTTCCATCCCAACCATCTTCTTCACTTGCTCGAGATACAACATTCCAACTATCACCACGCTCTGTAAACAACGTCAATCCCACAAATAAATCGCCAGCAGAGATCCTTATTCCACCGCAGAGAATGTAAGTTCCATGCTCATCGAACTGCAACACGTACCGATTATAATCAACAACTGGCATTTGTGGAATTTCCCTAACATCCCAACTGTCGTTCCAAACATTGTAAGTAACGAACCCATATGAGTCCCATTTAAACCTATGCAACGGAATGAGACCCATGCCAAGGATGGGATACATCGCTCTTTGATCAACATATTCATAGTCTCTGTCAGGAGCACAACTGCCTGGTGACCACTGTTGAGTATGGGAATTATAGACATGAAACCGACTTTTCACGACATCAAAGCTCGCAATCATGAAGTCAATGCCTGTTAGTGCATTCAGTCTAGAAGGATTGAACACTCTCGGCCAAAATTGCTGCGGATCAAGAAATTAAAAGGAGGCATAGGCACAAGATCAACACTGAAAGAAGGCAGTGGCACACGGATAACACCAGGAAAGCTCATGAGACTGAGCACAAGCAGTGAGAGGTTGTACCATCCTCTCTTTTCTCTGTGAAGCACAGCAGCCTCTCACTCCCACTCACAAGCGTAACACGGGTGGCAGGACTTTGAATGTAAACCATTCGCCATGCACGTCTTTCATGTAGAGGTTTCGACCTTGCTGAAAGCAGATATGGGGTGAACAACTGCCTTCGCTTGCATGTCTCTCCTTAAACCTCTTCTCGTTGATTATACTCCTGAAGCTCCTACAAACAAACATCAACTTCCCTAGGCATACAAGTGGAACCTTGAGGAAGATGAGCTCCAAAATTCCCCCAGGCAACGTCTCTAATGACATTTCCCCGTACTAAATCCACAATGAACTCCCTAAGTTAAATACCATAAAACTTTGTTGACACTCAATATTTCACCTTCCGGAATACATGGAATATGAAACGAATATCATATAGAAAGTTGCATACAATATGCATATTGTGTATATTCAATGGTAAGTATGCCGGTTAACAAACTTATATATATTTATTTATTTTATTAAGCTTTAAAAACATGCTGATATGCGTCACAACCTTAAATAACTTAAATTTTGAAATTATTTTTATAACATTAAGCCTCAGAACGTCAATTTTGTTTTTAAATTAATTAAGATTTAAACCTTAGAAAACATTACAATATAAAGTTCTAAATTGTATAACATTTTAAGTTACAATTTCCTCAGTAGACTTAACTGCATATACAACTAACCTTTACTTTTGATATTATCTGACACATTAACAAATTTTAAGAAAACATATTTCTCGCAATTATATAGTTTATAATGATTATCTTTTAAAATAATGGTGCATATATACTTTCTCCAACTACAGGTTGCATTTTCTTATATAAATTGTTATTTTCTTCACTTAAATTATGAACACATGGCCTCACACTTTATTAATACCAAGACATGTTCAATAACAAATTAAAAAATCATTCTAAAATGAAGATTATACAATGTTAAATGATAATGCACTTGCATAAATTAATATAACATTACATAATTATATAATATTCATTTCGAAATGAGCTTTATAGTGTTGATTGTATTTGCAATATATTAGCATTCATTTCAAATTGAACAATTATAGACATAAGATGTGATGTAAAACAAGCTTTAACTACTGAATTTTAACACTAGTTGTAGCCTTAGATGTCTTAATATTAATAAACATTTGACCAACATTTTCTAAAGTTTGCATTTTAAGTTATTATTTATAACCTAACCGAGACATTTATTGATGATTAATTTTAATTGTAATGATTTGTCTAAATATGTGAAACAGCTAGATAATCTCTTTGAAAAAATGGTTTTGAACTCTTACTTTATTAAATTGGACACACCCTTACCGAAATAAATGACCTCTTCTTACACAGATTAAAATGTATTTCAACTCTATTTCAATTATTTATTAAGGGTTTTATTGTTACAATGCTTGCAAATTCACCATTGTTAACCATAACCACTCATGAATCCTCTTTAAATGTGTTATCTCTCTTAGTTTTCATCATTCTAAATCACTCATTTAATTTAATGCATAGACATAAACTTAAATTCTTTATTTAAAAAAATAATTAAAAGTTTAGATTAAGTTTAGATTAAATTGAACACAAACCAAATATGAGTAAAGAAGCATATATTTTTCATATGAAAGTGAGTTTTTGGTAATTATGGTTTAACTTAATGAAAATTAATACACATTGTTTTGTCACTCCATTAGTTTTATTCTTAAAGGTAGATTAACTCATAGTTTTTTATTTTAAAAAAAAGAAGAATATTTAATTTAAGGATATTTCATGACAATCTTTTATGTGCAATGAGTCTAAGTGGAGTCTAAGCAATGTCTAGTGTGCTTACTTATGTGTTTTCCCATTTTGTAGAGTTTTAATTAATACTTAATTGTTAAAAATATGTAATGAATTAGGGAAGGCTATTTGGATTTTGCTGATGTCATCATCTGTATAGTGTTAGTATAATTCCCATGTCCTTGGCATCGAGAACATGTTCGTGGTCTTTGATGTTGTGTTATGGAGCTAGTTTAGGGTGTTTTACTTAAATCCCAATAGTCCTCGGTGCATGGGACAAAGATGTATTAGTGTAAACACAATGGCTAAGAAAATTAGAAAACAACTAGAAGGGATTCTTAAATAAAAATCTATTGTCCGAATATGTACTCACAATAACAACCATAGCATTTTTTTAAAAAAGACTGGAAAACACATATTTTGAACTTCCTATAGTTGCATGGGAGAACATAACGTGAACTTCATACTTTGATAACGTAGGGCAGTGAATAAAAATGTCCTTCTCCACATTCATTGCCAAAACATTACACACAACATAGTACATATGCATGCAAGGGGTGTATCCATACCTTGGAAATGTGGTTGAAGAAATAAACATCTGACCACTACATTCAAGATATTGTGATATGGTGACCATATCATTGTTTCTTGTTTGGAGCAATTTTTTATGTTACATATTTGGAGGATGGAATGGAAAAAAAAATGCAGTCAGCCCTTAGAGAAATTCCCTAACATAAAACTTTTCATACTCTTTTTGATGGCTTCCTTTGCATCTTGACTTGGACACCCTTTCTCTTTGTAGGGACATTTAGGAGATATAGGGATGGGTCGAGTAGTTGGACATCTGGTTCAAACAGAGGTGTGGCTATAATAGATTTAGTAAAAATGAAAACTGAATTCTAGAGTTGGAATCTCTTCATTTGTTAAATTAGTTTTGACAGCCACTGAAAAGGGATTAGGAACACTCTTCCAGACTTGAGATACATTAGAAACAATCATATAAGAATGCAAAATGTTTTATGCAAAAATGCTTAGGGTTTAGTTGAAAATAGATTGACTAAAGTGTAATGACTAGTTACTAAAAAGTAATTCATCCTCAGCACCAAGGACGCAATGAAAACTTTGACTAGTGAAGCAAATTCTACAAGAATACTAACACAAATGAAAGTCAATTTACCTAGGCAAGTATGGACCAGTTGAGTGACTTTTTCATTTGCACTTATTTAAACAGCACTGAAGAAACTAGGAACTAGGACATTTTGCAATTCGGTGGATAAATTGGAAAACTATATTTCTTTCACAGGTTAGGATTGATTCCCTTACACCTTGCATTCTCAATGTATCACCATATAGCCCAATATCTGTCATATATCAATTCCTCCTCCACAAGTTTATGTAACACATGGTCAACCTTGTCAAACTTCAATTTTGAAGGTGTTACAGTATTCTACCCTTTCTTTGACCTCCTAGCAGTATATGTAGTCTAGTCTGAATCACTTGTTGATATCGGAGCCATAAATTTCCTTTTGAGTCACTTAGTTTATTTGTCGATTACTTGTTCCTCGAGTTGAATGCCAACTTCAAGAGTGGCTTCCTCGACTAGTGACACAACATCCTAATGGACATAGGGGCAAGTAATCCTCAAGTTGAATGCCAACTTCAAGAGTGGCTTCCTCGACTAGTGACACAACATCCCTAATGGACATAGGGGTCTTGCTAACTGTCTAGTAAGGAGGTCAACTGACGATGGACCAATACCCAAACGCCAACCCAAAGAAGTAGCATACGCCTTTTCACATTGTATAAAAGCATCAATAATATCAAGCTTGATATCATGGACAATGTCAAGTTTCGTTCCTCTTGCTCTTGAATATTGCTTCCATCTAAAGTGTCCTAATTCTGCGAGGTTTACATTGGGCACAAGGGATTGCTGCTTTAGAGTTCCTGGATATAATTAGACATTGTTTTAAGCAATATAATGATATACTTACATGTAAACTATGTCAACTCCAATGATGTTTCCTCACTGTCCAACAAGCAAGCCATGTGTGGAGTTTACATAAGGGTTTTTCTGCTGCATTATCATATGTCAAAAATCTCATAAGTTCCTCACTTGGTCTTTGTTGCTCCTCTGGGCTCATACTATTTGCTAATTTCTAGCATAATGACTAATGTTGTTTATGTGCTTTTGAAATTATATCTTTATCTATGTGTTGACGACTACTTTGTGTGTAATGAAAACGACATCCATGTTCTTGTACAATGTCATGATGAAAACTTTCCTTACAACATTTCCATCCAGTGATAGCCTCATCACCCATGAAACCATGGATGGATTTGTGGTACTCGGTGAATCTCAAATGCCATGACAACACCAACAAGTTTGTTCCAACATAGTTCATGTGCAACATCATCCTCAATCTTTAAATCACATATGCAATCGTTTGAATGGACTTCAAACTACAAAAATGGTAAAAGTGTTTTGCATAAATGCAATCATACTTATGTGGTTGTTATCAAGCCACGATCCAGGAACCAGGAAGAGAGCAAGGTTCCAAGAACAAAAAGGCTTGACTCAGGAGTAGGACAGGGACAGGACAGGAACTAGGAACTCAGGAGCAAGATAAGGCGCAGAACAGGATCAGAAGCAAGACAGGAACAGGACAGGATCTGGGAGCAAGACAAGAGCAGGACAGGAACTAGGAGCAAGATAAGAGCAGGAGCAAGGAGCAAGACATGAACAAGACAAGAACAAGAATGATCGTAGAATGACTGGTGTTGATAGTAACTGATTGTACAACAATTAGGTCGGAGCTTTTATGCTCACAACTCCAAGAGCTAATCTAGGCATGGGTGTTAAAAGTGGTTGCATGCATCTAAAAGTGGCTATATGCATGCAGGCTAAAACGAGTCCACATGTCCCTTATCCTCCAGGCATATCTGTAGTATATCATGTAGGCATATCCTCTAGGAATATCCCGCAAGCATATCCTATATCTCGTATCATGTATCCTGTAACCGGAATTCTGTATCCAAAATCCTGTATCGAGTCGTGATAGCACCTCCTCCCTAAGGACGAGTTCCACGAGTCTTGGGACCTGGTTTAGCAGGATAATGCCGATGTAAGGCAACAACTTTGGAAGAAGCATGGAGTAAGTTGGATGCAAGTTCCTAAGTGTAATCGATAAGCAAATAACCTTTCCAATCCACCAAGTATTGAAGTTGGTGGCGATGAAGACGAGAATCAAGGATGGATGCAACTTCATATTCAGGTTCATCGTTAATGACCACAAGAGGGGGAGGAGAAGAAGCACAACCAGGAAGAGAAGAAGGATGATACGGCTCCAACAAAGAGGTATGAAACACAGGATGAAGTTTCACCGTAGATAGTAACTCGAGTCGGAAAGCTACAGGATTGACCTTTGCTGCAATCTTGTAAGGGCCCAATCGTTAAAAATCCAACTTAAAGAAGGCATATTGGTGCAATATGTCGACGAAGAAGCCACATGAGATCACCAATCTTGTATGCAGGTGCCGGCTAACGCTGAGAATCAGCATGATGCTTGTACCATTCCTGTGCCTGTTGAAAATGAAACGGAGATCCTCTTGTACTTGACAAATATGTTGGAGACGATCCTATACTATAGGAGCGGAAGAAGGAGAAGCAGGAGGAGCAAAGTCAAAACGTGGATAGTAGCCTGTAAGAGCAAAGAAAGGTGTCTGGCCTGTAATGCATGAACGGAGTTATTGTAGGCAAACTCCACCATTGGAAGAAGGTCCAACTAGTTGTCTTGTTGTTAACTGATGAAGCAACGAAGATACTATTCCAAGGTCTGAATTGTGCATTCTGACTATCCATCAGTTTATGAATGATATCCTGAAGAAAGATCCGCTTTAACCTGTAGATTCCGGAGAAGTTCTCATCAAAACTTGGACATGAATTATGGACCTCGATCAAAAACAATGCTCTCAGGAAGACCATGGTGTCGGAACATTTCGTGTATCACCAGCTCACTAGTTGTTTGGCCTGTAACAGTCTTGTTACATGCTAAAAAATGAGCATGTTTGGTGAAATGGTCAACCACCATAAGAACTGCATCAAATCCACGAGAAGGAGGAAGATCTGTGAGGAAATCATAAAAATGGATTTCCAAGGAGCAGAAGGAACAGGAAGAGACGAAGAAGATTAGAGGGCGTGTGATGAGGCATCTTCGACCTATTGCAGATGTCACAACTTTGTATAAACTTGTACACAAAACCTCGCAACCTAGGCCACCAATAGTTGCAAGTTACCAACTCAACTGTCTTGACCACACCAAAATGTCTTTTGTAGCCGGGGTATCATGATAATCATGTACCACACGAGTCCTGCAAACACCAACAAGAACGTACAGGAGACCTTTCCGGTACAGGAGTCCGTCCTGTATGGCAAACAACTTGTAGTCTGTACAGGAACTAGAGGAAGAGGAGCTTGCGATGTCGGGACTAATGTGTGAGAACACATTCCTTGCCAAGTCGTTTGTAGCCAACTGCAAACGGATGTCCTGTAGAAGTGTTGAATCTACTGGAGCCTGATGAACCTGTAGTGCTAATGAACTGAAAGGAGGTGAATCTTGTCAAGGAGGAACCTTTGACACTGATACAGGATTGGAAGAACCCTGTATAAGAATATGCAAACTTACAGGAGTGGAGAAAGCCTATGGATGTGCTGAGGAATTGACATGAGGTGAATCCTGTCGAGGAGGAGTCTTCAACACTAATACAGGATTGGAAGAACCATCTACAGGAATCCGCAAACTTACATGAGTGAAGAAAGCCTGTGAATGTGCTGAGGAACTGACACGAGGTGAATCCTATCGAGGAGGAGTCTTCAACACTGATACAGGATTGGAAGAACCCTATACAGAAATCCGTGAACTTACAAGAGTGGAGAAAACCTGTGGATGTGCTGAGGAACTGACATGAGATGAATTCTGTCGAGGAGGAGTCTTCAACATTGATACAGGAACAGGCATGGTCAATCCTATAGCTTGTACTGCCTCAGACACTAAGGATGTATCCTGCACGTAGGAAGGTACATGATTGATCTTGGCTGTTGGAGAGGAAAACGTGAGCGTCCTAGACCTCCAGTCGATCTGAGGATTTGTAACCACGAACCATGGCATGCCCAAAATGATGGGAGTCGACCAAGTCTTGATCAAGTTGAAGGAAATTGAACAGTTGAATGCGCCATGACTGGTATGGTAGCATGAGTAACTGCGCCTGAAGCAGTTGTCACGACCCGATACAGGATACAGGATACGACATACAGGATTCAGCCTACAGGATATGCGATACAGGATTTCGGCCCGCAGGATATTCCCACAGGATATGCCACAGGATATTCCCGCAGGATATTCTCACAGGATATTCCCGCAGGATATTCCTACAGGATATTCCTATAGGATAAGGATGACCAATTTTGGCTAGTGACTAGATTAGGCTCATGACCAGATTAGCTTGGAGTTGTGAGCATAAAAGCTCCGACCTAATTGTTGTACAATCAGTTACAATCAACACCAGTCATTCTACGATTATTCTTGTTCCTTGTTCTTGTCTTGTTCTTGTCTTACTCTTTGCCTCCTGCTCCTGTCTTGCTCCCGGATCCTGTCTTGTTCTTGGATCCGTCCTGTTCCTGTTCCTAGTTCCTGTCCTGCTCTCGGTCCTGTTCCTGAGTCAAGCCTTCCTGTTCTCGGAATCCTACTTGCTTCCTGGTTCCTGGATCGTGGCTTGACAGTTTGATTGTAACTGCTTTCATAGCTCTTCGTTTCCCAGCTACCTTTTTTTTTCCTTGATTCTTTTCCTTCGTTTTTCTCCTTTCTTTCTTTCATACGATCATGGCTGATTTTGAGCACTTTCAACGCGAGCACCAAATGTTGCTTCATGAGCTGGCCACTTTGCGCCAAGTGGTCACCGATCTACAAGGCTCCACCCATGCGGCACATGCAGCTGCTGATGCATCCTCCAAGGCTGCTGCGCAGGCTCTCTCTCAGGCATCGGTGGTTCCTTCTTCATCGAACTTTTCTCCGGAGCCGAAGATCAGCATGCCAGAGAAGTTCAGTGGCAACCGTGCCGATTTCCAAGGTTTCCTGAATCAGATCCGGCTCTTGATCCGCATGCAACCACGCCGCTACTCGACGGATGCACAAAAGGTTGGCCTTTTGGCATCCTTACTAAGTGGATCTCCACGAGCTTGGGTTGCTCCCTTGCTGGAGCGTGACGACCCATTGATGGAAGACTTTGAAGGTTTCGTGGCTGCCTTTGAAGCCTGCTTTGGAGATCCTGATAAGTACCGTTCTGCATGCACAAAGTTACGGAGGCTCACACAAGGATCCAGACCAGCTTCCGTTTATGCATCCGAATTCCAGCAATTGTGCACGAACATTCCATGGGACGAGACTGCATTGATCGAACATTTCCGTTTTGGGCTGAAGGACGACGTGAAGGACCTTCTCCTTACGTTACCGGATGCCCAAACGTTAGCGGAGATCATGCAACAGGCCGTTCGCTGCGACAACCGTTTGTTCGAGCGCCGTCAGGAAAAATTCCGTCAGCAGTTCCTGCCAGCCAACCCTGTAGCCGTAGCACATGTTCCTGCGACACCTTCTGGAGCAGTTCCTATGGAGGTTAACAATTCCAAGCGTGGCCCACTTTCAACTGCTGAGAAACAACGTCGACGGGGTGAGAACCTATGCTTGTATTGTGGTGCAGCAGGACACAAGGTGGCGGAATGTCCTAATAAAGCCAGGAAGTTCAAGGCGCGTGAAGCCGAAGCTGAAGTTCAGCCGGAAAACTTCAATGTCCACTTCGTCTAGGAGCCGCGAAGTTGGACGTAGGTGCAGGCTCCATTGGTGCTACTCATACCATTCCATCACTCAAGTTTCCTGTACACATTCGCCTCAATAATCGAGAGCTCAAGGAGTTTGCCCTGTTAGACACTGGTGCAAATGCATGTTTCATGGATGACACTTTTGCAGCTCAGCATGGCATTCCGGTGGTGAAGTTGAAGCATGCAATTCCTGTAGAGGTGGCCGATGGTCGTTTGATTGCTTCTGGCGCAGTTACCCACGCTACCACACTCTCTCTTGCAATCATGGTGCATTCAACTGTTCGATTTCCTTCAACCTGATCAAGACTCGGTCGACTCCCATCATTTTTGGCATGCCATGGTTCGTTGTTGCAAATCCGCAGATCGACTGGAGGTCTAGGACGCTCACGTTTTCCTCTCCAACAGCCAGGATCAACCCTGTACCTTCCTGCGTGCAGGATACATCCTTGGTGTCTGAGGCAGTACAAGCTACAGGATTGACCGTGCCTGTTCCTGTACCAGTGTTGAAGACTCCTGCTCGACAGGATTCACCTCATGTCAGTTCCTCAGCACATCCGCAGGCTTTCTCCACTCCTGTAAGTTTGCGGTGTCCTGTACAGGGTTCTTCCAATCCTGTATCAGTGTCGAAGGTTCCTCCTCAACAGGATCCACCTCCTGTTGATCCATCAGCACATTCACAGGCTCTCCTCACTCCTGTGCATCCACGGACTTCTGTACAGGATTCTTCCAATCCTGTACACTTGTCAACATCCACATCTGTTTCTTCCAATCCTGCTTCTTTTCATTACTCTGTTTCTATTCCACCCCCCAAGATCCTTCCTCTTTTTCAATCACAGCTCCTTCCTGCTCCTCTCCGAGTTCTTACCACTACCATGCATGAACTTACCACTGATCCTGCTCCTTTCCACCTTTTTGCCTTTCAAGTAACTCCTACGTCCTCTTCTACCTTTCCTGTGTCTGACTCTCCTGTTTTTCAATCTCCTTCACCTCTCCTTCTTCCTCTTCTCTACCATCCAAGTACCACGACTTTAAGGACGTTTTTGACAAGCACAAGGCTACAGTTCTTCCTGTTCACAGGTCCTACGACTGTCCTATTGATCTTGCAGAAGGAAAGACCCCACCGTTCGGACCGATTTACGCATTGTCACCCACAGAGTTGGAGGTTCTTCGCCAATACATCGAGGACAACTTGGCATCCGGCTTCATTCGTCACTCAAAGTCCCCTGCAGGAGCGCCAATCTTCTTTGTCAAGAAGAAGGATGGGAGCTTACGTTTGGTTGTGGACTACAGGGGTTTGAATCAAGCTACCATTCGGAATCGGTACCCGTTGCCATTGATCCCGGAACTTCTCGATCGGCTGCGAGGAGCAAAGGTGTTCACGAAGATCGACTTACGAGGGGCCTACAACCTTGTACGGATTCGTCCCGGCGATGAGTGGAAGACTGCCTTTCGTACAAGGTATGGACACTTCGAGTACACGGTGATGCCTTTCGGCCTTACCAATGCCCCAGCCGTGTTCCAACATATGGTGAACGACATCTTTCGTGACTTCTTGGACCAGTTTGTGGTGATCTACCTTGACGACATTTTGATTTTCTCCAAGGACCAGGCGGCACATGACAAGCATGTACGGTTGGTTCTACAGCGGCTTCGTGAGCATGGCTTGTATGCGAAGTTGGAGAAGTGTTTTTTCGATAGGGATTCTGTGGAGTTCTTGGGCTACATCGTCTCTCCTGCTGGCGTTTCCATGGACATGCACAAGGTGAAGACCATCGTGGAGTGGGAGAGGCCCAAGTCTGTACGAGATGTACAATGTTTCCTTGGCTTTGCAAACTTCTACAGGCGATTCATACAGGACTTCTCCAAGCGTGTACTTCCACTCACGGAACTCACCAAGCGCACAGAGGTTTTCTCTTGGTCCGACAAGGCGGAACATGCATTCACAACACTCAAGGACACCTTCACGACAGCTCCGATTTTAGCACATCCTGATCCTTCTCGTCCTTTCTTCGTTGAAGCAGATGCCTCGGATTTTGCAGTAGGATCCGTCCTATCGCAAGTTGGAGAGGACAAGTTGCTTCATCCTGTAGCTTTTCACTCTCGTAAATTCCTGTCGGCGGAGATCAATTACGAGATTCATGACAAGGAACTCAAGGCCATTGTGGATTCGTTTGAGGAGTGGCGGCATTTCCTGGAAGGTGCTGCACATCCTGTACAAGTTCTTACGGATCACAAGAACCTGGAGTACTTTCGAACGGCTCGAGTTCTCAGTCGGCGACAGGCTAGGTGGGCGGAGTTCCTATCACGTTTTGACTTCGTCATCGTCTACAGGCCCGGTTTTCGGAATGGCAAGGCGGACGCATTGTCTAGGCGCTCCTACCTTGCACCAAGCCCGGGCGATCCTGCATTTGACTGTCAAAGGCAAGTGTTGTTGGGTCCTGATCGATTCCGGCTTGCGGCACTGCAGGTCATCAGGCTCCAGCAAATTCAACTCTCCTACAAGACGTCCGTTCGCAGTTGGCTACAGACGACTTGGCAAAGAATGTGTTCTCACACATTCATCCTGACGTTGCAAGTTCCTCTTCCTCCAGTTCCCGTCCAGACTACAACCTGTTCACCATACAGGATGGACTCCTGTATCGGGAAGGTCTCCTGTACGTTCCTGTTGGTGTTTGCAGGACTCGTGTGGTACAGGATTGTCATGATACTCCGGCTACAGGACATTTTGGTGTGGCCAAGACAGTTGAGTTGGTGACTCGCAACTATTGGTGGCCTGGGTTGCGGGTTTTGTGGAAAGGTTTGTACGGAGTTGTGACACCTGCAACAGGTCGAAGATGCCTCGTCATGCACCTTCTGGTCTTCTTCGTCCTCTTCCTGTTCCTTCTACTCCTTGGAGATCCATTTCTATGGATTTCCTCACAGATCTTCCTCCTTCTCGTGGATTCGATGCAGTTCTTGTGGTGGTTGACCGTTTCACCAAGCAGGCTCATTTCCTACCCTGCAACAAGACAGCTACAGGTCAGACAACTGCCGAGTTGGTGATCCGTGAGGTGTTCCGACATCATGGTCTTCCTGAGAGCATTGTTTCCGATCGAGGTCCACAATTCATGTCCAAGTTTTGGCGAGAGCTTCTTCGGAGTCTACAGGTTAAAGCGGATCTTTCTTCAGGATATCACCCGCAAACTGATGGACAGTCAGAACGCACAATCCAGACCTTGGAGCAATATCTTCGTTGCTTCATCAGTTACCAACAGGATAATTGGTTGGACCTTCTTCCTATGGCGGAGTTTGCCTACAACAACTCCATTCACGCATCTACAGGCCAGACACCTTTCTTTGCTCTTACAGGCCACCATCCACGTTTTGACTTTGCTCTCCTGCTTCTCCTTCTTCCGCTCCTGCAGTACAGGATCGTCTTCAGCATCTTCGCAGGTACAGGATGATCTCCAGGTTCTTCAGCAGGCACAGGAACGTACAAGCATCATGCTGATGCTCACCGTCACCGGCACCTGCATACAAGATTGGTGATCTCGTGTGGCTTCTTCGTCGACACATTCGCACCAACAGGCCTTCTTCTAAGTTGGATTTTCAACGATTGGGCCCTTACAGGATCGTGGCGGAGGTAAATCCTGTAGCTTTCCGACTCGAGTTACCACCTACGGTGAAACTTCATCCTGTGTTTCACACCTCCTTGTTGGAGCCGTATCATCCTTCTTCTCTTCCTGGTCGTGCTTCTTCTCCTCCCCCTCCTGTGGTCATTGCTGGTGAACCTGAGTACGAAGTTGCAGCCATCCTTGATTCTCGTCTTCATCGTCGCAACTTCAATACTTGGTGGATTGGAAAGGTTATTTGCCTACCGATCGCACTTGGGAACCTGCATCCAACTTACTCCATGCTTCTTCCAAAGTTGCTGCTTTCCATCGGCATTATCCTGCTAAACCAGGTCCAAGACTCGTGGAACTCGTCCTTAGGGAGGAGGTGCTGTCACGACCCGATACAGGATACAGGATACGACATACAGGATTCAGCCTACAGGATATGCGATACAGGATTTCGGCCCGCAGGATATTCCACAGGATATGCCACAGGATATTCCGCAGGATATTCTCATAGGATATTCCCGCAGGATATTCCTACAGGATATTCCTATAGGATAAGGATGACCAATTTTGGCTAGTGACTAGATTAGGCTCATGACCAGATTAGCTTGGAGTTGTGAGCATAAAAGCTCCGACCTAATTGTTGTACAATCAGTTACAATCAACACCAGTCATTCTACGATTATTCTTGTTCCTTGTTCTTGTCTTGTTCTTGTCTTACTCTTTGCCTCCTGCTCCTGTCTTGCTCCCGGATCCTGTCTTGTTCTTGGATCCGTCCTGTTCCTGTTCCTAGTTCCTGTCCTGCTCTCGGTCCTGTTTTTGAGTCAAGCCTTCCTGTTCTCGGAATCCTACTTGCTTCCTGGTTCCTGGATCGTGGCTTGACAGTAGTCAAACGACCATTGACCACCTCTACAGGAACTGTACACTTCAACTTCACCATCAGAATGCCATGCTGAGTTATAAAAGTGTCATTCATGAAGCATACATTTGCACCAGTGTTTAATAGGGCAAACTCCTTGAAGCTCTCAATCGTTAAGGCGAATGTGTATAGGAAACTTGATGAAATGGTATGAGCAACACCAATGGAGCCTGCACCTATGTCCAACTTCGTGGCTCCTAGACGGAGTGGACATTGAACTTCAGCTTCAACTTTGCACGTCTTAAACTTCCTGGCTTTAGTAGGACATTCCACCACCTTGTGTCCTGCTTCACCATAATACAAGCATAAGTTCTCACCGCGACGGTGTTGCTTTTCCGCAGTTGAAAGTGGACCACGCTTGTATTTCTCAACCTCCATAGGGACTACTCCAGAAGGTGTCATAAGAACATGTGCTACAACTGCAGGATTGACTTGTAGGAACTGCTGACGGGATTTTTTCTGACGACGCTCGAACAAACGGTTGTCACAGCGAACGGCATGTTGCATGATCTCTGCTAAGGTTTGGGCATTCGGTAACATAAGGAGAAGGTCTTCACGTCATCCCTCAACCCAAAACAAAAATGTTCGATCAATGCAGTCTCATCCCATGGAACGTTCATGCAAAGTTGCTGAATTCGGATGCATAGACAGAAGCTGGTTTGGATCCTCGTGTGAGCTTGCGTAACTTTGTGCATGCGGAATGGTACTTATCAGGATCTCCAAAGCAGACTTCAAAGGCAGCCACAAAACCTTCAAAGTCTTCCATTAATGGGTCGTCACACTCCAGCAAGGGGGTAACCTAAGCTCGTGGAGATCCAATTAGTAAGGATGCCAAAAGGCTAACCTTTTGCGCATCAGTCAAGTAGCGGCGTGGTTGCATGCAGATCAAGAGCCGAATTTGATTCAGAAAACCTTGGAAATTGATGCGATTGCCATTGAACTTTTTTGGCATGCTGATCTTCGGCTCTGAAGAAAAGTTCAATGGATAAGAAATCACTGATGCTTGAGAGAGAGCCTACGCAACAGCCTTGGAGGATGCATCAGCAGCTGCATGTGCCATGTTGGTGGAACCTTGTAGATTTGTGACCACTTGGCGCAAAGTGGCCAGTTCATGAAGCAACATTTGATGCTCATGTTGAAAGTGCTCAAAATCGGTCATGATCTATGAAAGGAAAATAAAAAGAGGAAAATGGAGGAAAACCAAGGAAAAAAAAAAGTAACTGGGAATCGGAGAGTTATGAAAGAAGTTATTATCAAACTGTCAAGCCACGATCCAGGAACCAGGAAGAGAGCAGGGTTTCAAGAACAAGGTTTGACTCAGGAGCAGGGCAAGGAGCAGGACAGGAACTAGGAACTCAGGAGCAAGACAAGGCGCAGGACAGGATCCAGGAGCAAAACAAGAACATGATAGGATCCAGAAGCAAGACAAGAGCAGGACAAGAACCAAGAACAAGACAAGAGCAGGAGGCAAGGAGTAAGACACGAACAAGACAAGAACAAGAATGATCATAGAATGACTGGTGTTGATAGTAGCTGATTGTACAATAATTAAATCAGAGCTTTTATGCTTACAACTCCAAGAGCTAATTTAGGCATGAGTGCTAAAAGTGGTTGCATGCATCTAAAAGTGGCTATATGCATGCAGAGGCTAAAACGAGTCCACATGTCCCTTATCCTCCAGGCAATATCCTGTAGTATATCCTATAGGAATATCCTGTAGGCATATCCTTTAGGAATATCCTGTTGGTATATCTTGTAGGAATATCCTGTAAGCATATCATGTATCTCGTATCCTGTATCATGTATCCGAAATCCTGTATCCTGTATCAGGTCATGACAGTTGTAAACAAATTTGTCCATAATGCCCAATTAACAACTCTAGTATACATATAATCAAAAACAGAAATATGCATCCTCTAAGCCGGCTCCAAGACACATCCTATTTATCAAATGCATGTTGAAATTCATCTCCACAGAAGACGTTTTGAAAACATGAGGAACCTCATCTATGCATTAACCAAGAAATATAAAGGCCATCTCAAAAACCTCTTAAGCTTTAGTAGCATGTTCAAACCCTCGCTTGTGATTGCTAACTTTTTTTTGAATGAATGTAAGAAGTTCTTAATCATGCAATGGAAGAAATGACCAACTTTTTGCAATATTTCCAACATACCATATATTTAATATGCCAAGGATGGACTTGTTGACAAAGTACAACCGAGGATGAACTTTTTTAGGTACTAAACCCATCCTTGACGATGAGGATGGGTTGTGGTTCATAAGACCTTTATCCTCAGTAATAAGGATGCCAGTCATATAGGTACGAGGATTGGGTAAAGGTTATTCCATGGTAAAGTTTAAGCTATAGAAATTGTTAAACAGGAAAACCGGAAATCCCACCTTTTCCTGTTTAACCGGTTTCCTTTCTCCTAACCTTTAGGAAAGGTTACACACTTTCTTTCCTTCAACTCTCCTCATTTACATATATTAAAACTCCTTCTCTCAAAGCCACAATGACTGGTCTTCGAAGTCAAGGGCAAGAACGGATTTTGGCTATTGCCTTGTTAGATCCATTCATTGAGAGTACATATACATACACACAAGATTTTATAATATGCACCTTTCATTACTATATGAATACAAAAGACAAAGTGTAAAGAACCTTTATCTTCTGCTGGAACTTCAAATGGAGACCCTCTCTCCTGTTAGAACTTCTTGTGAGACCCTTCTGGAGACTCCTTCTCCCTTGCCCTAACTCCCCTTAATTCCCCTTCCTCTCGCCACATCATCATTTACCTTTTCCTTTTCCTTACTCACCTTTTCCTCTAGGTAAGGATTTTCCTTCTTCACAGCCTTTCCTTCCTTTTCCTTACGCACCTTTTCCTCTCGGTAAGGATTTTCCTCCTTCACAGCCTTTCCTTCCATGCTTACTACAGACCTTTCTACCCTTATTCTCTCTACAGTAGGATGTCCTATGCTCCTAATATTTTACCTTTAACAGAAATTTTAAACAAGAACATCTTTGGTGTTGAGGACTAAAACAATCTAAAAACAGACTCTTCGTAGTGAAATTGGTAGACATTATGTGATCTCATCCTGATCCTCGGTCCCAAGGACATGAAAACCTAAATGGAACCATAACCTCAACATTGAGAATGGTGAGTTGAGGGAACGTACCAATGGTTGTTTGTGAGATGAAAAATCTCATCAAGGACGTATTGTAATTCTTTTTGTGATAGTGGAGTGTTCGTGCATGCTTGAGCTTTGTCAATTGTTCGAAAATGATATCTAACACAACATCCATTTTGTTGGTGCCCACTTAAGCTCTTGAGGTACCAAGAAGGACAAGATGATTATGTTGACCATGTGAATGAAAAGGCTTGTTAATTGTGTATTAAATGAAATGACGATGAAGCATACGGCTTCACATGAACGCAAACATTCCAACTGCAATCCACATGTATTATAAACTGTAGTAAAAGAATTATGCTATTACATTTACATGGATAGTTCCTGGTTACATTTTCATATGAAACCGTAAGAAAATTCATTTGAAAGAATGCTTAAAAAAATATGACTTGTAATGAGAAGGAAAAACTTTGAATAAGAAATAAAAAATGAGTGTGTTTGTATTTAGTGGATGGCAACATAATTACAATTTGTAATTAATCCTATAGTATATGTTTATAGTAAATATGGGTGGACTATTAATTGCTAATACTTAAGAATATCATACTACATTTAATAAATCACAATATTTTGAACAACAAATTGCTAAGCCCACAAGATGTACACAATTTGATTATTTATCAATGAGTGAATAGAATATTCTAAACAAACACAACCAAAATATTCCATGAAAAGGATTGGAAAAATATTTTTGCACATTCATCGACAAACACGCCATGTGCTATGCATGCATTTCGCCATGTTGCAAGGAGAGATATAAATATGGGTTTGTCAATTTAGGTTTGTCATTGTTTAGGTTTTTTATTTGAAGGAGATTTTTCTTGTTGGAGGAGGTGTCAGCAGGATTAAGGCTATAGCTAAGGTATTCAATTCATTTTCATTACCATCCTCAATACCGAGGAAGGTCATCAGTCTATTTCCTAGGTCGTTCGAACATATATCCATTAACTTCTTCGCTCATCCTCATGACAATGCCTTCTCCTATCAAGCATTTCATTCACCTATTTAGTGCACTAACCATCCTCAACATTGAGGATGGTCAATGCCTTCTCCTGTTGAGCATTTCATCCCCCTATTAAGTTTGCCATCCTTGATGCCGAGGATGGTCATTGCCTTCTCTAATTGAGCAGTTCATCCCCTGTTAAGTATAATGACCATCCTTGACGTCGAGGATGATCATTGCCTTTTATAATTGAGAAGTTTATCCCCTTAAGGAGGCATTGACCATCCTCGACACCACAAATGATTAGTGCCTTCTCTAGTTGAGAAGTTCATCCCCTTGTTAAGTGCAATGACCATCTTCAACATCAAGGATGGTCATTGCCTTTTATAGCCAATAAGTTCATCCTCTTGTCGTAGGCATGGATGGTTAGACACTTAATAGGGGCATGAACTAATTATCTTTGTTGAGCAACACATCCCCTTGATACCAACTTTGACCATCCTTAGTGATAAGAACTTTCATGTTGTTTCCAAAACAACAATACTTAATACAACTATGATTATTCATCCTTGGCAGCAAGGATGAATAAAAGCTCTTCTTTCGATTGAGAATGAGAGAAGTTCATCTTCAAAATATATAGTCCTTCAATGTTATGTTGTATCATCGTTGGAAGGTTTGCCAAATGCGAGCCTCTTTGCCTTGGTTGACTTTCCTTTTACTCCTCGCGGAAGATTCATACCATTGTAAAACTCAAGTTCATCTTCTAAAACCACATTGAGATCTGGTCCAAAGGTGGTTGACGGTGGCCCGTCATCGCGGCCATCCGGCAAGTTGCCATCGACGCGGACAAGCGACTGGACGAAACGCAGGATAAGGGAGGTACTTCATGTATGGACTGATGGCGACCGGTGTCAGGCGGCGGCGTAAGCGGGCAAAGATCCGATCGTCCGGACCAACCACCTTGAGTACGAAGGACAGCATGCGTGGGGAGGCGCATAAATGTGACAGGTAGGACTCTGTCACCAGGCGGTAGACAGTGAAAGAGCGCCACCTGTAGCTAGGGACTAGTGGTAGGTACCCACTATATAAGCCGGAAGGCTGGTAGTGGGTCGGGGTCTTTTGGGAGTCAAGTCTGCGTCTTATACATTACTCCACTATCGGAGATAGTTGTACTCAGGCAGGCAATATATATCCATTTCCTTCTATTCTCCCCACCAGCGGGCGTTCCCTGCTTGCCGACTCATGTGTCCCGCAATCCTCTCTGCCCAGTCATCTCAGTAGAACTCCCCTCTCACCTATACACAGACCCTCGCGGTGTCCGGGTAGAGGTCATCCCAATACATTCCACCACTTCTGAGGTAAGGTTTGGCATGCCGGCCGAACCCCCGGGTTGGACACTCTTGACAGCATCTTGGCAACCACTGCAGCTTCCTGAGAAGCACCAATCTGGCCTGCGGAGTCCCCGGCGACCATTTGTGGCGACCACGGAGGGATAAATAGTACACATAGATGGAGTTCACTATAGCAAGTAGAGTGGCGGCCCGACGATGAGCCGGGATTAACTCATTTGAGCAAATAGAGATTGACGAGCAACAGTTGACCAAGAGAATGCGACGGGCCGGCCGAGGGAGATTGATGGATGGCGGCGAGGCACCTCGGTTGCCGCAATTGGCCCCTGCCTCACCTAACCAAGGGAAGGACGATAATGCCGCATGGCCGAATCTCCGAGCAGCGGTAAACTCGACACACCAACAGCAGAGGCAGTCGCACGCCGCTGATGACGAAGAAGGATATGAAGGAACCGCAGCACGTCTGGACGACAATCTAGGCACGGTAGCATGCGGGCATATCAGCACCTGGACGGGCGACTTTGCCCGACAGTAACCTACGAAGCAGAGTGGGATGGATGGCGAGACTACAAAAAGCCCTCCGCCTCTCGATGTAGGTGAAAGTGACGGCCACAAAGAGCTCCCATACAACAAGCAAAAACCAGTGTTTGACGAGTACCCCGAAGGAGGAAACTTCGCCAGGACAACCCCAGGAGAGGGCAGCCCTGTGACGGAGGCAAGAATCTTCAGGGGGCAAAAGCAACACGGATAGCGACGGGGAACGTGAGCCAGAAGCCCAGCGTGACCAGTGCCATGATGGAGGTAAGATAGGAAACCCAGGTCATCGTCACCCATTAGGGTGATGCGGGGGGGTCGTATCTACCCGGAAAGAGGGGAGGAAGAGCCTCATCCGGGAAGCCCCCATAGGGAGGGGCATGATTGCCAACAAGGCAACCTCTGCACCAGGAGTTCAGCTGATCAAACGATGCAGCAGGTCAGGGTGGTTACCAGGATGAGAACCCAAGGCTTCGGAAGGCCGGGGTACACATGGGACGACCGCTGCGTGGAGGCAACTGGAAGAGGGGCCACACAGGAAGAGGGGCCACACAGTGGCTACCTTGGAGAAGGGACGAGAGGAATTCGTCCAGGGGCAGGAGAGATTCACCCGAGCGACTAGTATCGCATCGGCCCTGCGAGGGAAATCTGCCAGGGCACACGGCAGAACCGCAACCATCACCAGATGGGGGGATACCGTCTTGGGGCGAGGAGGAATCGCCCCATCAATCACGACCGTCTAGACATTGCGGGGGGATTCCGCGCATGGTCATACAAAACTACTCGTTGGAGGAGGGAAACCGTCCAGCCAAGGTAAGCCGCACCACCAGCCGTTAGGTTGGTCCCGCGGCAGGGGGCCCCGAGGGACAGCCGGGAGGAGCCCATCCTCGTCACCAACCCTCAATGGGAGGGCAGGGCCGCGAGAGGAAAAACGGGTGCCCGCAGAATACCAGGACATGGACTACACCACGTCCGAAGCGGAGGGTCTAGATCGGAACAACTCTCAGGCACAACGGGACGCCATGGGAGCCAACCCGGTCACCTTATTAGCCCAAGCACTCAATCGGATGCAGGAGAGCACTGTAACAGTGCCCTTACTCGCGTTCCATGGAGCGAAGGGGAAGACGCAGACCAACACATACACAAGTTCGGACAGGTGTGTGAACTCCGGAATGTGAGTGACAATCACAAGAAGTCAGTGCCTTTGCATGCACTCTGGACAAAAAGGCACATGCCTAGTGGATGCGATTCCACAAGGCGAACGAAGGAGCCCGCTGGGAGACCGCACGAAGGGTGTTTCTAAATACCTTCCGGGAAAGAAAAGAGTGAAGAAGAGGTGATTCACAAGCTAACGAGCTTGAAACAGAAAGCAGGAGAATCGGTTGACGAGTACATGGTCCGTATGCTGGGGTATATCGCCCCCCCAGTTGACTTGACCAAGAAAATGTGGTACCGAAAGGGATTGGTGCCGGAGATCCTCAAGTGGATCAGCCTAGATGACGATCGGACGTTCGACAAGTTGCTCCGATATGCCAGAAAGGCCGAAAAGCGAAAAGCTGAAAGACGCCAAGAAAGGAAGGCGCAGGACAAACTGGACGCAGAAGGGACCAATGGCACCACCACAGACAAGGACAACCTCTCGAATGTCCCCAATCTAACCTGGAGGTAAAGACAGGAAGGGACCAGGGAGCACGCACAATCCCAACGGAGGGAGACGTACAAAGGTCCAAAGCAAGAAGACCTGGCGGCGACCCTTGCTTAGTTAGGATACGCAATGTGTAGGGACAGGTATTGCAAAGTGTGTAATGTCCGTGGATCCCACAACACAGACAACTGTTACCAACTAACCAAGCTACTAAAGCAGCACACCACCCCAGGCCAGCGCCTGGGCCGTTGAGCGTCAGGAGGCAGATCACATGGGGGACCAACGGTATGAGAGCCGTAGTGGGGGCCAATTCCGCCGCAGATCGCGGTCAGGAGACTGCGACCAGAGTTCGTGTTCCTGGGAACGACAACAAAACCGACCCAGATACGACAACAAAGATAGACGGTCAGAACGCCGAGAGTTGATATGCACGCTGTGCAAGCGAACACCATCCACTGTATCGATGCCCTGGATCGCGATGCTCAAACTCATGCTGGAAGCACATGTACCGAAAGCCACAGGGGTGGCCGAGGACCAGCCCCGGCCACAACAACACTAGGTTCCACACCGCAGACCCACCATGTAGAAACATCGACCCCCGAGCTGCAATGTGGGGCAATCACGAAATCCCAAGCCCAACAGACCAGACGACCAGTCAACTTGGAGGAAGAGGACAACGGGGAGTCCAGTGAAGAGGAAGTGGTAGCCGAACCTGGGAAACCAGGCCAGTGGGAGCAAAAACGTGTTGAAGTAGAGATGGCTGCAGAACAAGTAAGACGGGCATAAGGCGCAGAGCCAGGGGCACAACAGGGATGCACGAGGCCCTCGCTGGGAAGATGCAAGAAACCCACGTGTCGGTAACCTTAGGGAACTGCTACGGTTATCCCCAAGGCTGTATGAAGTCCTCACCAGAGAACTGCACAAGCCACAGTCACGGCCCCAAGGGTCGCAACAACAGCGGTAGACTTTGTGGATGATTGTACCGGCCATACCTGTTCAGATGGCAGGACGTACAGTCCACAACGTAATCATAGATGGGGGATCAGGCGTGACATCATGTCCACAGAACTCCATCAACAACTGGGAATGCCACCTCCGGAGCCCTCACCCTTCCTCATACGCATGGCAAACCAACCAAGGTGGTTCCCAAGGGAATCATGAAGAAGGTAAGCATCAGGATCCAGAGCATTAAGTTTCCTGATGAACGTGGTCATCCTCGACATGCATGCCAAAGGGGGGTTCGACTTACTCTTGGGCCAGCCGTGGCTCCGAGGCGCAAGGGTACAACACTTGGGAGAAATAGTGGATTCGGTTTCCCGTCAAGGAGGGAGTCGTATCCGTCGCTGCAAGACAAGTCCAGCGCCACCCTCGGAGTCCCGACCCCAGGAATACCATCTCCCGGACTGGGGGAGGGGCTGGATGATGAGGAGGAAGCGGCCATCCTAGCGTGCTTGCCAGAGCTATTTGTCCTAGAGAGGTGGACCTCGACAAAGTAAGAGAGTCGGTCGCTACATACCTAATGACTCGGTTAGAAACCGATGCAGACACTCCGGAAGCTCAAATCCCGAAGTGGCCTGTTCTGTGGAAGGAAATAAGAGTCTAGCCCCCTCGGCCTAGGAAGAGTACCATAGCCGACCAATGTATGGGTGGAACATAACGCCCAAAGCAGCGGTCAAGCAGGTCAACATAGCTCCGACGAAAACCCCTGACTAGTAAATATTAACGCTCACATCGGAGCACAGCTGAAGAACAGATCACGACTGTCTCTGAAGATATAGAGAAATATTCGCTTGGACCTATCACGACCTAAGGGGGGTACCGCCGGAATTGTGTCAGCAACGAATTAAACTGAAACCCGACACTCGACCCAACCGGCAACAACGCTACCGCATCAACCCGAACTACGAAAGGCCAAACAAGAGATCGACAAGTGGCTCGAAGCGGACTTTGTCTACCCCATCGAAAACCCGGAATGGCTATCACCAATTGTGATCGTGCCAAAGAAAGACGGCCGGCTGAGAATCTGCGTAAATTACCGAAGGCTGAATGCCGCCACGAGAAGGACCCGTTCCCTATTCCATTCATAGGGCCATCTTAGAAGACATAGTAGGCCATGAGATGTACTCGTTCATGGACGGCTTCAGTGGATACAATCAGGTGAAGATCGCAGTGGAAGACCAGGCCAAAACTGCCTTTATCACGGATTGGGGAGCTTACGCCTTCAGAGTTATGCCGTTCGGGCTCTGCAACGCTCCAGCCATGTTTCAAAGGTTGGTCCAGCGGGTATTCCCGGACAACCTCAGACTTTGTCCGGGCGTTTCTGGACGACTTCACAGCTTACGGACCAGCGAAGACCATGTGACGCTTGGAATGGTATTCCGGCGCTGCAAAGAATATGGGATATCTCTCAACCCCTCAAAGTGCGTATTTGGCATGACCGCGGGGAAGTTGCTGGGCACATTGTTTCCAAGGAAGGCATCACGGTGGACCCAGGTTCAGTACGAGCACTGGCCGAAATGCCCCTCCATAGAACGTCACGAACTTCGAAGGTTCCTGGGGAAAGCAGGGTTCTATCGTAAGTTTATCCAAAAATATGCGATAGGGCCAACCAATGACTGGAATTACTCACCAAGGGAGTTCCGTACGAATGGACCACCCACGGCAGGCAGCCTTCGAAGACATAAAGCATCAACTGGTAGAAGCGCCCATCCTCATCCCACCGGATTGGAACCGCCAGTTCCACCTACAGACGGATGGCTCAAGCGTAGCGGCAGGTGTGGTCCTATCGCAGGAGGATGACGAGAGCATGCTCCGACCCATAGCATACGGGAGTCGACTCATGTCACCAATGAACGCAACTACTGGCGACCGACAAAGAATGCATGGCAGTCATACGGGGTATCCAAGTTTCACCACTACCTTCTGGGCAACCACTTCATATTGATTGTAATCACCACGCCCTGTTGTACCTCGTAAACAAACCACAGCTTACTGGGAGGCTGGCACGGTGGATACTCCTCTTGCAGGAGTTTGAGTTTACTGTAATCCATAAGGCAGGTAAACTGCACGTATCACCAGACCTCCTCTCCCGAATAACGAGCGGCAAACCAGCGAAAACTGCCGATCTGCTCGACATACCAGATGCTGGCCTTTTCAGGACAACCGTTGATCAGGGCACAGTACAACAAACCACCGAACCAAGAACCGCTCGGACATCCTAGAGTGGCAACGACCAATACGGCACTACCTCATTACGGGTTACACAGCCTCTCCGGCACATCGGCGACACATCCACAGAGCCTGGCTCGGAGGTGTTTACCATTCCAGCTGATCGGGGATCATCTCTACAAGCGAGGGAGGGATGACATACTCCGGAGATGCCCATGGCCTGGAAATCCCCGAGATTGTCAGGCAGCTCACACAGGACCAGGGGCAGAACACTTCGGGGTGACAAAATGGCCAGGAAGATCCTACAACTGACTCTGGTGGCCAACCATCTTCTAGGACGCCACCAAGGTAGCAAGGAGCTGTACTGATTATCAGCGAATAGGCAAACCCACGGCATGCCAAGGCATGGAGTACCACCCTCAGTAGGAATGGCGGCATTTGAGAAGTGGGGCCTGGACTTTGTAGGACCTATCAACCCAAAGGCCCACACAACACACTCCAGGTACATAGTAGTGGCAACGGACTACGCCACAAAATGGGTAGAGGCAAAGGCACTCAAGGACGCAACGGCAGGGCAAACAGCAAGGTTCATTATACAAACATCCTAACATGGTTCGGATGCTCGTTAAAGCTAGTGTCCGACCAAGGGAGCCACTTCATCAACGAGACAGTCTGAGAATTGGTCAAGGCATTTGTCATCAAGCATCGCACGTCAACAGCCTACTATCCACAGGGGAATGGACAGGCTGAGTCCACAAACAAGGTGATGATCACCATCTTGAGGAAGCTCTGCCAAGGGAACCCAGGCGTTGGGAAGAAATGCTACCATCAGTGCTATGGGCGTACCGGAGAACGTTCAAAACTGCAACAGGAACAACACCCTTCCAACTAGCTTATGGTCTGGAGGCCATTATGCCATGGGAGTTCACCATACCTAGCTTACGGACGAGCCTGGACCACAGGATCATGAATGAACCAGCGGCTGCGTGGAAAAGACTGGAACAGTTGGAGTAACTAGACGAAGTACGATTTCTAGCATAGCTGACGAGAGAAATCAACAATAGCAGACCAAGTCAGCTGGAGACAGGGAAAACCAAGCGAGAGGAGCTGTGATTCAGGTTGGGCGACTCCGTAAGCTTTTGTATCGATCTCAAAGAGCTGGCCGCGATGTTTTGCCTACCGGAGAGCGGCATACTCTTGGACGACCTGGGGGAACCCAAATGCCAGTGGTTCTCACCAACCGAGATGAAATTGCAATGTCCCGACTCTCCATACAGGAAGGGGACGAAGTGGACGAGTTCCTGGCGCTCACAGTGTTTATGTTCACCGAAAGGACAAAGAGGCAAGTCACCATGCGATTGGCGAGCACCCTTTGCAGCGCTTGGGAAGGAGTCGCATTGGATTGGGTGGACTGCCTCAGGCACTACATGATACCAGCCCTGACCCGCGGCATCAATGGGATCCGGAAGGGAATTGGACAAAGGTTCACAACGGCGGCCCACCTCAATGTGATGATCGCCTGGATAGTCAACCGAACCCTGATTCTCCTACCGGACCGGTTTCACTCAGGCACCATCGAGGAATCGGGGCAGGAGAATTGGCAGGCCCCAGTCAAACCAAAGAAGGGAAACAGCCGGACACTCCGGAATCTTCGCAGAAACGGGCGAGAGAAGACTCCCCTGCAGAGCAAGCTAGGGGAAGAGGACCACAGGGAAAGGATCGGAGGGCCTCCACCACGGTATCCCCACCGTCAGATCCAGGAGCAGAGGCCCCACTAGCCCACGGCTTGTGGAACACGGAGGAGGGCCCCGCTGGCCCCTCACAAGCCGACGAAGTGAATAGCAAGGAAGACACAAGCAACGTGCTGAGGGGGACGTACAAACACTTCAACGCGAAGGGGCTATGGACCTCTACAGTGCATATGGATATGTCCAAAGCCTTCGGCCAAGTCCGAAAGTTCATAGCGGTGTACAATGGGTTGGATCTCAAGGGGGTCACTGTGGAGCACGACGCAATCATATAGGAGCTCACAGACAACTACCGCGCTGCTCAAAAGGAGGCCCGGCAGTACTCGGACCAGCTCATTAAGGGAACCCAACTTTGGGAAATTGCGGAGGCCGAGAGGAAGCAAGCAGAGGAGACATGTCAACAGTTAACCGACAGTTTAGATCAGCTACAAACCAAGTATGACCACATCCAAAAGCTCCACGATCAACTAGGGCGGGATTTTGAGTAGGCCACGGCTGAGAAGGAGCGACAGGTTTTTGAGCTAGGATCCACACTTGAGCGGCGTGAAGCAGAGCTCAGCCGAGTTCACCAAGAGTTGGCCGCGGCCAAGGAAGAGCTGTACCTGTCACGACCCGATACAGGATACAGGATACGACATACAGGATTCAGCCTACAGGATATGCGATACAGGATTTCGGCCCGCAGGATATTCCCACAGGATATGCCACAGGATATTCCCGCAGGATATTCTCACAGGATATTCCCGCAGGATATTCCCGCAGATATTCCTACAGGATATTCCTATAGGATAAGGATGACCAATTTTGGCTAGTGACTAGATTAGGCTCATGACCAGATTAGCTTGGAGTTGTGAGCATAAAAGCTCCGACCTAATTGTTGTACAATCAGTTACAATCAACACCAGTCATTCTACGATTATTCTTGTTCCTTGTTCTTGTCTTGTTCTTGTCTTACTCTTTGCCTCCTGCTCCTGTCTTGCTCCGGATCCTGTCTTGTTCTTGGATCCGTCCTGTTCCTGTTCCTAGTTCCTGTCCTGCTCTGGTCCTGTTCCTGAGTCAAGCCTTCCTGTTCTCGGAATCCTACTTGCTTCCTGGTTCCTGGATCGTGGCTTGACAGTTTGATAGTAACTGCTTTCATAGCTCTTCGTTTCCCAGCTACCTTTTTTTTTCCTTGATTCTTTTCCTTCGTTTTTCTCCTTTCTTTCTTTCATACGATCATGGCTGATTTTGAGCACTTTCAACGCGAGCACCAAATGTTGCTTCATGAGCTGGCCACTTTGCGCCAAGTGGTCACCGATCTACAAGGCTCCACCCATGCGGCACATGCAGCTGCTGATGCATCCTCCAAGGCTGCTGCGCAGGCTCTCTCTCAGGCATCGGTGGTTCCTTCTTCATCGAACTTTTCGGAGCCGAAGATCAGCATGCCAGAGAAGTTCAGTGGCAACCGTGCCGATTTCCAAGGTTTCCTGAATCAGATCCGGCTCTTGATCCGCATGCAACCACGCCGCTACTCGACGATGCACAAAAGGTTGGCCTTTTGGCATCCTTACTAAGTGGATCTCCACGAGCTTGGGTTGCTCCCTTGCTGGAGCGTGACGACCCATTGATGGAAGACTTTGAAGGTTTCGTGGCTGCCTTTGAAGCCTGCTTTGGAGATCCTGATAAGTACCGTTCTGCATGCACAAAGTTACGGAGGCTCACACAAGGATCCAGACCAGCTTCCGTTTATGCATCCGAATTCCAGCAATTGTGCACGAACATTCCATGGGACGAGACTGCATTGATCGAACATTTCCGTTTTGGGCTGAGGGACGACGTGAAGGACCTTCTCCTTACGTTACCGGATGCCCAAACGTTAGCGGAGATCATGCAACAGGCCGTTCGCTGCGACAACCGTTTGTTCGAGCGCCGTCAGGAAAAATTCCGTCAGCAGTTCCTGCCAGCCAACCTGTAGCCGTAGCACATGTTCCTGCGACACCTTCTGGAGCAGTTCCTATGGAGGTTAACAATCCAAGCGTGGCCCACTTTCAACTGCTGAGAAACAACGTCGACGGGGAGAACCTATGCTTGTATTGTGGTGCAGCAGGACACAAGGTGGCGGAATGTCCTAATAAAGCCAGGAAGTTCAAGGCGCGTGAAGCCGAAGCTGAAGTTCAGTCGGAAAACTTCAATGTCCACTTCGTCTAGGAGCCGCGAAGTTGGACGTAGGTGCAGGCTCCATTGGTGCTGCTCATACCATTCCATCACTCAAGTTTCCTGTACACATTCGCCTCAATAATCGAGAGCTCAAGGAGTTTGCCCTGTTAGACACTGGTGCAAATGCATGTTTCATGGATGACACTTTTGCAGCTCAGCATGGCATTCCGGTGGTGAAGTTGAAGCGTGCAATTCCTGTAGAGGTGGCCGATGGTCGTTTGATTGCTTCTGGCGCAGTTACCCACGCTACCACACCTCTCTCTTGCAATCATGGTGCATTCAACTGTTCGATTTCCTTCAACTTGATCAAGACTCGGTCGACTCCCATCATTTTTGGCATGCCATGGTTCGTTGTTGCAAATCCGCAGATCGACTGGAGGTCTAGGACGCTCACGTTTTCCTCTCCAACAGCCAGGATCAACCTGTACCTTCCTGCGTGCAGGATACATCCTTGGTGTCTGAGGCAGTACAAGCTACAGGATTGACCGTGCCTGTTCCTGTACCAGTGTTGAAGACTCCTCCTCGACAGGATTCACCTCATGTCAGTTCCTCAGCACATCCGCAGGCTTCTCCACTCCTGTAAGTTTGCGGTGTCCTGTACAGGGTTCTTCCAATCCTGTATCAGTGTCGAAGGTTCCTCCTCAACAGGATCCACCTCCTGTTGATCCATCAGCACATTCACAGGCTCTCCTCACTCCTGTGCATCCACGGACTTCTGTACAGGATTCTTCCAATCCTGTACACTTGTCAACATCCACATCTGTTTCTTCCAATCCTGCTTCTTTTCATTACTCTGTTTCTATTCCACCCCCAAGATCCTTCCTCTTTTTCAATCACAGCTCCCTCCTGCTCCTCTCCGAGTTCTTACCACTACCATGCATGAACTTACCACTGATCCTGCTCCTTTCCACCTTTTTGCCTTTCAAGTAACTCCTACGTCCTCTTCTACCTTTCCTGTGTCTGACTCTCCTGTTTTTCAATCTCCTTCCCTACTCCTTCTCCTTCTCCTCCTCCAAGTACCACGACTTTAAGGACGTTTTTGACAAGCACAAGGCTACAGTTCTTCCTGTTCACAGGTCCTACGACTGTCCTATTGATCTTGCAGAAGGAAAGACCCACCGTTCGGACCGATTTACGCATTGTCACCCACAGAGTTGGAGGTTCTTCGCCAGTACATCGAGGACAACTTGGCATCCGGCTTCATTCGTCACTCAAAGTCCCCTGCAGGAGCGCCAATCTTCTTTGTCAAGAAGAAGGATGGGAGCTTACGTTTGGTTGTGGACTACAGGGGTTTGAATCAAGCTACCATTCGGAATCGGTACCCGTTGCCATTGATCCCGGAACTTCTCGATCGGCTGCGAGGAGCAAAGGTGTTCACGAAGATCGACTTACGAGGGGCCTACAACCTTGTACGGATTCGTCCCGGCGATGAGTGGAAGACTGCCTTTCGTACAAGGTATGGACACTTCGAGTACACGGTGATGCCTTTCGGCCTTACCAATGCCCCAGCCGTGTTCCAACATATGGTGAACGACATCTTTCGTGACTTCTTGGACCAGTTTGTGGTGATCTACCTCGACGACATTTTGATTTTCTCCAAGGACCAGGCGGCACATGACAAGCATGTACGGTTGGTTCTACAGCGGCTTCGTGAGCATGGCTGTATGCGAAGTTGGAGAAGTGTTTTTTCGATAGGGATTCTGTGGAGTTCTTGGGCTACATCGTCTCTCCTGCTGGCGTTTCCATGGACATGCACAAGGTGAAGACCATCGTGGAGTGGGAGAGGCCCAAGTCTGTACGAGATGTACAATGTTTCCTTGGCTTTGCAAACTTCTACAGGCGATTCATACAGGACTTCTCCAAGCGTGTACTTCCACTCACGGAACTCACCAAGCGCACAGAGGTTTTCTCTTGGTCCGACAAGGCGGAACATGCATTCACAACACTCAAGGACACCTTCACGACAGCTCCGATTTTAGCACATCCTGATCCTTCTCGTCCTTTCTTCGTTGAAGCAGATGCCTCGGATTTTGCAGTAGGATCCGTCCTATCGCAAGTTGGAGAGGACAAGTTGCTTCATCCTGTAGCTTTTCACTCTCGTAAGTTCCTGTCGGCGGAGATCAATTACGAGATTCATGACAAGGAACTCAAGGCCATTGTGGATTCGTTTGAGGAGTGGCGGCATTTCCTGGAAGGTGCTGCACATCCTGTACAAGTTCTTACGGATCACAAGAACCTGGAGTACTTTCAAACGGCTCGAGTTCTCAGTCGGCGACAGGCTAGGTGGGCGAGTTCCTATCACGTTTTGACTTCGTCATCGTCTACAGGCCCGGTTTTCGGAATGGCAAGGCGGACGCATTGTCTAGGCGCTCTTACCTTGCACCAAGCCCGGGCGATCCTGCATTTGACTGTCAAAGGCAAGTGTTGTTGGGTCCTGATCGATTCCGGCTTGCGGCACTGCAGGTTCATCAGGCTCCAGCAAATTCAACTCCTACAGGACGTCCGTTCGCAGTTGGCTACAGACGACTTGGCAAAGAATGTGTTCTCACACATTCATCCTGACGTTGCAAGTTCCTCTTCCTCCAGTTCCCGTCCAGACTACAACCTGTTCACCATACAGGATGGACTCCTGTACCGGGAAGGTCTCCTGTACGTTCCTGTTGGTGTTTGCAGGACTCGTGTGGTACAGGATTGTCATGATACCCGGCTACAGGACATTTTGGTGTGGCCAAGACAGTTGAGTTGGTGACTCGCAACTATTGGTGGCCTGGGTTGCGGGTTTTGTGGAAAGGTTTGTACGGAGTTGTGACACTGCAACAGGTCGAAGATGCCTCGTCATGCACCTCTGGTCTTCTTCGTCCTCTTCCTGTTCCTTCTGCTCCTTGGAGATCCATTTCTATGGATTTCCTCACAGATCTTCCTCCTTCTCGTGGATTCGATGCAGTTCTTGTGGTGGTTGACCGTTTCACCAAGCAGGCTCATTTCCTACCCTGCAACAAGACAGCTACAGGTCAGACAACTGCCGAGTTGGTGATCCGTGAGGTGTTCCGACATCATGGTCTTCCTGAGAGCATTGTTTCCGATCGAGGTCCACAATTCATGTCCAAGTTTTGGCGAGAGCTTCTTCGGAGTCTACAGGTTAAAGCGGATCTTTCTTCAGGATATCACCCGCAAACTGATGGAAGTCAGAACGCACAATCAGACCTTGGAGCAATATCTTCGTTGCTTCATCAGTTACCAACAGGATAATTGGTTGGACCTTCTTCCTATGGCGGAGTTTGCCTACAACAACTCCATTCACGCATCTACAGGCCAGACACCTTTCTTTGCTCTTACAGGCCACCATCCACGTTTTGACTTTGCTCTCCTGCTTCTCCTTCTTCCGCTCCTGCAGTACAGGATCGTCTTCAGCATCTTCGGCAGGTACAGGATGATCTCCAGGTTCATCTTCAGCAGGCACAGGAACGGTACAAGCATCATGCTGATGCTCACCGTCAACCACACCTGCATACAAGATTGGTGATCTCGTGTGGCTTCTTCGTCGACACATTCGCACCAACAGGCCTTCTTCTAAGTTGGATTTTCAACGATTGGGCCCTTACAGGATCGTGGCGGAGGTAAATCCTGTAGCTTTCCGACTCGAGTTACCACCTACGGTGAAACTTCATCCTGTGTTTCACACCTCCTTGTTGGAGCCGTATCATCCTTCTTCTCTTCCTGGTCGTGCTTCTTCTCCTCCCCCTCCTGTGGTCATTGCTGGTGAACCTGAGTACGAAGTTGCAGCCATCCTTGATTCTCGTCTTCATCGTCGCAACTTCAATACTTGGTGGATTGGAAAGGTTATTTGCCTACCGATCGCACTTGGGAACCTGCATCCAACTTACTCCATGCTTCTTCCAAAGTTGCTGCTTCCATCGGCTTATCCTGCTAAACCAGGTCCCAAGACTCGTGGAACTCGTCCTTAGGGAGGAGGTGCTGTCACGACCCGATACAGGATACAGGATACGACATACAGGATTCAGCCTACAGGATATGCGATACAGGATTTCGGCCCGCAGGATATTCCCACAGGATATGCCACAGGATATTCCCACAGGATATTCCGCAGGATATTCTACAGGATATTCCCGCAGGATATTCCGCAGGATATTCCTACAGGATATTCCATAGGATAAGGATGACCAATTTTGGCTATGACTAGATTAGGCTCATGACCAGATTAGCTTGGAGTTGTGAGCATAAAAGCTCCGACCTAATTGTTGTACAATCAGTTACATCAACACCAGTCATTCTACGATTATTCTTGTTCCTTGTTCTTGTCTTGTTCTTGTCTTACTCTTTGCCTCCTGCTCCTGTCTTTCTCCCGGATCCTGTCTTGTTCTTGGATCCGTCCTGTTCCTGTTCTAGTTCCTGTCCTGCTCTCGGTCCTGTTCCTGAGTCAAGCCTTCCTGTTCTCGGAATCCTACTTGCTTCCTGGTTCTGGATCGTGGCTTGACAGTACCGAGCCGCACTAGCTCGACCCCCATCTTCCTCAGAGAGGCCCACGCCCGAGTCATATGGAGCCCTAGTGACTGTCCCTCCACTTGCGGAGCGCCAACCAGTCAAAGAACTGCAGGACTCGGCCCGGACCATCAGGGAGCTAGAGGCACACACCCCAGCTACAGGCCCAGCTCCTCGCGGCAAGGGAACAAGAGCTGCAACACTCGCGAGAAACGGGTACAGGAGTTGGAGAGTTAGCTCCAGTAGGCCGGGGAGCAACAGACATGGTCTGAGGCAAGGCTCCGAAGGGTGATCGCGCTTCGAGAGGCGACCATCACCACATTAAAAACCACACTAGCAGCAACAGAGAGCGAGATCGCCATGTACCGGGAGCTCCAAGGAGCAGATAACTAGGGCACATGGCCGAGGATGTGCCAACAAATAAGCCCGGGCATTTGGTTGATGGTGGCATGTCATCGCGGCCATCTGGCAAGTCGCCACCGGCGTGGACAAGATGCTGGACGAAATGCCGGATAGGGGAGGTACTTCAGGTATGAACTGATGGCGACCGGTGTCAGGCGGTGGCGTAAGCGGGCAAAGATCCGATCGTCCGGACCAACCACCTGAGTACAAAGGACAGCACGCGTGGGGAGGCACATAAATGTGACAGGCAGGACTCTGTCACCAGCGGCAGACCAGTGAAAGAGCACCACCTATAGCTAGGACTAGTGGTAAGTACCCACTATATAAGCCGGAAGGCTGGTAGTGGGTCGGGGTCTTTTGGGAATCAAGTCTGCGTCTTATAGATTACTCCACTGTCGGAGATAGTTGTACTCAGGCAGGCAATATATATCCATTTCCTTCTATTTCCCCCACCAGCGGGCGTTCCCCGCTTGCCGACTCCTGTGTCCCGCAATCCTCTTTGCCCAGTCATCTCAGTAGAACTCCCCTCTCACTTGTACATGGACGCTCGCAGCGTCTGGTAGAGGCCATCCCAATACATTCCCACTCCTGAGGTAAGGTTCGGCGTGCCGGCCGAACCCCGGGTTGGACGCTCTCGACAACGTCTGGCGACCATACAACTGAGAAGCACCAATCTGCCTGCGGAGTCCCCGACGACCAAAAGGCACTTCCTCGATTTCATCTTCTGTTACACATGGAGTGAAGCCATATTCAACTTGTCGTTGAAGGCGAATGTGTCTGTGTTGTGTGTATACATCCTAAAGCCCATTGCATAAACAAGGGTAGGGAGGAACAATATTTGTCGAACTTGCAAAATCTATTAGAATAAAATATTAATACACTTAACATACACTAAATAAGGTCTTCTACCTCATGAGCATTCAATAAGCTGTTTGGTGAATGTGATATATGAAGAGTTTCCTTTGTTCTTCTTTAATACACTGAACACTTTTATAATGTAGAATACCATGAGAAATGGAGAAACTTATGGTGGATCATTTCAAGAAACTCCTTATGTTGAATGGTGATGTCATCCACTTTTCCAACCCAAAATTCCAGTTTCCAACCTCGAACCATTGGAATTTAGTAACATTTTTTATAAATTAAGTCTATTCAACTTCTCATTAACTATTGAAAGTACTTTCCAATTGTTGTCATCCAGTGGTTGTGAACATCTTGCTTACATTGCTACACTTGCATTTCCATCTCTCTTAGCCCTTTCAATCTTCTCCCCTCCTCTACCCTATAGTCATGCTGCCAAAAACACAATCAAATAAATATCAATATCATCCTCAACACAAGGATGAAATATCTTAATATGAATACTCAGTCATCCTTGGCACCAAAGACAACTAGGTATATATATATATATTAACATATCGAAGATTATTAAGTTGACTAAAGATGACTCACCCCAAAACATATGATCATGTGTGTTGCTTTTGGTAGGACCTAACAACTTCAACCCACTCTCTATTTCTACATTAATGATCCTCATGTCTTCTTCAAAAGCCTCTTGATATAATGTTCATAGTTTTCAAACTTGATGCACTTATGCAGAGGGTAAAGTCTTTGAGGTAGCTCCATTTCAATGCTCACTAAGGAGGAGCTCTACACATTTGTAGGAATGCATTAATACATTGGGTTAGTGAGAGTATTCCTTACTTACACGTTTGTTGTCATTAGGGTGGTGTTACATGTGGGTCCGGATCCGGAAAATTAGGATCCATGTGAAGGATTCCGGATGAGGGTGTTACATTTAAATATGAATATACTTTCATTTATACTTTTCCACGTGTTATTCTTGTTACACGATATTCCACCTCATTAGGTGCCACATAAACAATGATTCTCTCGATGAGCCAGTGAAGGGGCGACAACTTCTTCTTGTCCATAGATGGTTCAGCTTGCTCAAGGCTATGTTCCAATAGGTTTTGTTGTTCTTCAAGCACTAGAGACAAGCTCAAGTTCACAGGTTCTCTGTTCTTCAGTTTCATTTCAAGCAGTTTGTTTAAGAGAGGGGATTTCTTGTGATTCAAGAACTGCTATTCTTTTTCAAGAACTTCTGAATGGCAAGCTTCTAGAGAAGAATCATAGGTGATTATTACATCAAAACACGGTCCTTGCATTGGTGGATTTGTTTTACACTGAGGTGAAAAGAGTTGATCTTGAACAATGGAGACAATTTTTTAGGGTGAGGACGTCAACATTCGATTATCTCTGTGAGGTTTTGCATGAGGAGTTGGCTCACCATCCACCCCCAGGATTGAGAACAATACGCGGAAGGAGTAACTCAGTGGCAAAACATGTGTGGCTTTGTCGTTGAGAAGATTAGCAACTGGGGATACCTGGCTTGGGATTGGAACGCTCTTTGGTTGCAGCCATCCACATGCATCATGACATTCAAGCGCTTTGTGAAGGCCTTGATCACTCAACTTGGCCATGACATGTTCGCTGGCCAACCAATGCTAAACTTCAAGAGGTGAAGTGAGGTTTTAAGATTCATGGTTTTCTTAACTGTGTGGGAGCTATTGACTGCACTCATGTTGCTCTGGAGCTACATGTGGACTCTGATTCTAGGGAATGAGGGATTACAAGCAAAAGATCAGCATGAAAGTGCAAGCCATTGTGGATAGTAAGTCTCGGTTCTTGATGTTTTTCGGGGATGCCAAGTTCATACAACGATCATAGAGTTTGGCAGAGTACTTTCAAACAGCTGGTAGACACAAAACAAAGACTTGCAGGGCCTGTGATTTCAACAACATATGGGCCTATCCCTGAGTACTTTATTGTAGAAGGTGGGTAAGATCTGAGACTTGGTATGTTGACCCATTTTCCTCACCGTATGTATGAGTTTTCGAATTAGAACTACATGCACTCATCAACACGGATCGATGTGGAGCGAACATTTGCCAACTGAAAATGCAATGGAGGTATCTGCTAGAACAATCTATAAAGGGGCCCTTTACCTTGTGTCAAATGCTATCCATGTTGTTATTTTTGCACAATATTATCATGAACAAGGGTGACATGTTTTCTAAAGAATGGATAGGTGATAATCCTGATCCCGGATACAACACGATTTTTGCACCAGGATTTTCTAGACCAGGAGATGTTTTTAGGAAATAATTGTAAACTATATAATATATTTGTAGTTCGAAATATTTATGTAAAAAAAGATAAATATTTAAAAGCTACAATAGATTAGTCTTGTGACAAAAAAAAGAAAAAAAAAACAAAAGACAAAAAAAGAAGAAAGAAAAAAAAAAAACAACACCAAAACGTTGGACATCTACATGTTCAAAAAAGCTTTTCATGATGTCATTGGATGATTCCATCACATGCTGAACACCTCCAATGGCTGCAGTGAGCTCTCTAGTTTGAGCATTTGAGGACTCAATTAGTGCTGCAACTGATTCCTTCTGTAGCTGCAGAGCCTCATTGCTGTGTTCTTTTTGCATCTCTAGAAGCTGCTTTTGCAACTCCATTTGAGCCTCTTGAGATTCTCCAGCTGCTTGATCAAATCCCCAAAACCACGAGGCAATTGTTTCCTTTTTTTACGTATTGTAAAAGTTGATTCATCGCCTTTCTTGGTCTCATGTTCACAGTCGTTTTCTAAAACAACAAAATCTTTTGTAAGTTCTATAAAAACTTTTAAAAAATAATTTAAAAAAATACATGAATTGTGTTCCTCATCTTCCGTGGCCTCTACTTCAGCTGTGGTGTTGTTGCAGATGCAAACCTTGAGCCAGATGTGCACTAACCAAGCCCCCAAGCTCCACCGTCTTGTTCTCTACCAGAGTGATACATAGTATCAAACAAAAGACCTACTCATATCAGCAAAATTCCTCTGCTTTTTCTCAATAGAAGTCATTGACCAGTAACTATTGTGACCACTTGGCACGGCCTTTTCATAGTCATAAATCTTGTTGAACTTTGTCTTCAGCTACTCCCACTGTTTCATGAGTTGACTTGCATCTTTGTAGAGCTTATGTTGCAAGCAAAACATTTCAATCTCTCCCCACCTGTCAGCCTTCTTCTTCCCTTTCTCTCTAGCTCCCCCACCTTGATATTTGTTGTCATCTTCCCTCTTTGCAAAGACCAGAATGGTGAGTTCCTCTTCAGTCCAGGTTTTCCCTTGTGCTTGTCATAGAGCTCTTGCACAGCTACAGATCTACCCTTCTTACCACCTACTGATGATGAATCTCTTGAGGGGGAGGCATTGTCGCATCAACAAAGCCCTCCATATCCACTTCCGACATTCCTTCTCCTGACATTCACAACCTAGAATGTTTTTGGTGCAAAATAGACATCTTAGTTGCCACGTGGTCGTTCGGGCATTCGAAATTTATTCAGAACCCCCCTTGAGGTTCCAAATGTAATTCTGGACCCAGACACTTATTCAGATACTTTTTACATATACATAGTGAAATTGGGTCCGAATCCTTAATTTTTCCCGAATCCGGCCCACATGTAACACCACCCTTAGGGTCTGGATGAGTGCTTACTTTCTTGGAGTTGTCCTGAATTTTCAGTAGTGTCACATTAACACAAATGTGGTAGTCTTTACTACTGCAAAAGGACTTCTCATCTTTTATTATGTTCAATCATTGAATTTGATGTTTACCATCTCACACATCAAACGCGATCCCATCTAAAAAGGTAAGTTTGGGAATGCATGGGCACTCGTTTCAAAAGTTCTCACATTTCTCCTTTTAGAAAGGATTCCTTGAAATCTCCACTTCCTCCTCCTTTGTCAATCCAGCCCCAACGAACATAATGAAAGTCTGTGAGGTGCTTATTTACATGTACATGTTCATTCTTCTTCAATAGTATGAAGGGCATGTGGGGTATTTTGTCACAACCCTTCTTTTGCATCTTGTTTATTAACTTTGAAGCTAGTGTTTTTTGCAAACTCTATTAACAATGTAGTAACTTGTGGCTCAGATTCTTCCATTGTTGGGAAATGAGCTGATGTTGCTTTTAGCAAAATGGCCATCTCAACTTCCTCTTCACCATGGTAGATACTTGTTCAAGTTGATGAGAAGGTAAAACATATTGTGTAATGCAAAATCAAAGCTGACAATGAATATAGGGTGGAAAAAAAAACATTAACAACCATGGATGGTCAATGCACGCTCTAATACGATTACCATTAATGTGCCATAAGCTTGTTGTCTTACAACATCACCAGCCTTGAAGCCTCACTTCTTCGTTTGAGATTTGAAGATGCAAAACCAAAACACTCAACATTGGATAAATTTATGCTTTTTTACAATGCAAAAAAAAATAATCAGCATGGCGTATTCACCCTACATCACATCAAGCTGGAACTATGGTGTACAAACTGATTGTTGGTAATTTTCCAACTAGTCCATCAAGAAAGATGAACAGTGATCCATAATCGTGAAATCAAATAATAAGTATTCCAACAATGAGAAGAGCCTTCTTTGCATTATGCAACTAATTTCTAGCAAAAGAAGGTTATATCTTCATCATTTGTAGAATAAAAATGATGCAATTGGTGAGTCAACTAAGGTTCAAGCTACTACAAGAGATTTGTTTGCTCAATGCATACAAAACAAGTTGGAGATTTAATTGTGATGTTAAGGTATATTTCATCTTCATATTAGATAATATATCCACATATTGTGCATGAGTCCAATCCCTACATCAGTTCGATGAGTGGGAGATCCATATTCTAAACTAAAACTTTGTCACATTCCATCCTTGGTGCAAGGATGGAATGTAATTGGTATATGTGTCCCTATGCATGTCCTTGGCACTGAGGACCAGTGAGAATCTCGACCCATCGTCCAATTATCCAACTTCTCATGTTTCTTTTACTATTATATAAAGTAGCATAACTTTTACCTTCTCAAAATCTCAAATTTTGTTTTGTTTGTTCAAATTAAGAATTTGGCCATGATGGTGTTCGTCAAAAGGGAAGCCAAAGAAAGTGAATGAAATGCATTTCAAATATGTTCCAGCGTATTGTGGATAAACTACATTATATTACAGCTTCAGATGGTTTGTACATGTAAACTCCCATACATTTTATATAGAAAAAACACTGAATTTTGTTTTAATAGAAGATGTGGTGGTGAAAAATCGAAGGCTCTCATGAACTTAATCATAAAGCAATTGACACGACCAGATGATTTTGTAATAGACTTCTTTATGAGAATGGGAGGTCTTGTTGCATTAGCAATAAAACACAACCGAAACATAATGGGTAATGATTCCATTAATAATTTATTTTATTATGTCAAAGAGATAGTATTGGATATTTTGGATAATCAACTAGTCAAACCTAAAAAGATTGTGCATACAAATGAGAGTAATGAGAATGATGAAGAATAAATGAGTGATAAAGATTTGTCGGATCAGGAGTTGAAAGGTGGAGTAAGTCTTGACCAAGTCAAAAAAACAAAAAGAGACTTGAAAACCACTTCTACAACCCGAACCAAAAAAAAATGATTGGATATCAAGCAGGAGGAGGAATCCCGAGCCGAATCAAGTGAGAAGACACCTCTACCTCAAAAGGGAAGGAAGAAAGCCACAGTTGATATTTGGCAAGTCAACAAAGACTCCCTACCATGCAAGAATAGAGACAATGAAATATTAGGCATATATCTAAGAAGTCAAACAAGAAGAATCAAAATGAAATTTTGACTATCACAAGCCCTATTAAGAAGAATCAAAAATCAATTTTGACAGTCATTAATCCTTTTAAGAAAACAATTGTTCCAATGGTTGGTGACATTACATCCAAAATATTTCTTTTTATTGTAACTTTTTGGTTTTTGAAGTGATCCATCCTTATGGATTAGTCCTCAACATCGAGGAAGACCAAAATCTAAGATGAGTAAACTTGTAAGAATTAATATACATCTAAAATCCTTAATGTCAAAAATGAGCCCCATTTTAAGAAGAATAGAAAGAACTTTACAAAGGTGCATCCAACCCAACTAATTTATATGTCAAGGATTTTTAAATTATATAACATAGATCAAAACTTGTTTAAACTTAATCCCATGTCACTATATACATGTTTTCTCTTCACTTTCTTAAAAAAAAAAAAAAAAAAAAAAAAAAAAGAAACCATCCTCAACCAATGCATCCTCGATTGAGAGAATGACAACTTGTACATAATATAAAATTTTAATTCAAAAAAAAATAGAATTTTTCTCCAAAACTAGTAAAATGTATGTATATACATACGAAAGTGTTGATTTGGCTGTATGAAAGATGACGTTAATGTGCAGCATGCAACTCACATGTTAGATGCACTTTGATAAATCTTTGCACATAACTTTAGTTAGTCAAAATCATTTTTTAATTGAATATAATTTTAATGATCTCTTAAATGAAGCATTAATTTAAATTAAATATAATAAACAATTCATGGAACATCATAACTAAAGGGAATATAAACTTTTTATAGATATATATTTAAAGAATCTTAATTTAAATAATTTATGTTGTACTTTGTACTAAGGAATTACAATTGACATCCAAATATATTGTATTAACTTGGATATGTATAACTTCTCCATTCACTTCTTTTCAAACCTTAAGAGTCATTTCAATGTGTATTAAAGGTGGTGAGAAATCTACATATTATCTACTTAAAGATGTTAGTGCCCATTAGCTCACACTCTTACTTGTGTTCTAAGTGTCCATTAAATATCAGTAAAATATGTGTTATGATATAATAATTCTCAAGGTACTTGGGATATGGACTTTTTCTACACCTTTGTCAAACTTAATGCAACATCGCAATAAACCCTTCCACATGACATGGCAAGTGACAGTCTTTTTAAGTTGTATTATGTCTCTTCCATTTTAAATTATAATAAGTAATAAAGTTAATAAATTAATAGAAAATAAAAAGTAAGACAAATGAAAATATATAAAAACTTATGTATAAATAAAAAAATTGTAAAAACCATATGGATTATCTTAAATATAAAAATAATAAATTAATAAATAGTAAAAATCAAAATAAATAAAAATATAATATATATATTTATATATAAATAAAAACACATGTAAACATTGAATTTTATGTGTGTGTATATATATATATATATATAATGAAAATCAAATTTAAAATAATAAATTAATAAATATTAAAAGCCAAAAAGGTTCAACGGTTACCCTTCCACATCAAATGTGACGTGTAATACGTGGAGGGAGGTTCTAAATGTATCTTAGCTTTATTTGTTTTAGATATCCTCATTATTAGCATTCAAACTTAATTCTTAATTAAAATCTATATTTTAAAATCTTTATTTAAATTAATTAATCTTTATAAAAGAGTTTTGTGAACTAAGATTGTAATAAGTTCTTAAATCTGTATAGTCACCCTATATATTATATATTTCATTAATAAAAGATTTTTATGATCGATATATAGATATAATTATATAATATTATAAATTGAAGTTAAACGTTAAACTCAAAAATTTACAAGGAGAGGATATGCTACAACATGATTATGGTACTTTGAGACTTGTCTTAATTTCTATTATTTTTTACTTCCATATCAGAATGAAGTATTTTATTATTTATTATGAACAAAATTATTTATCAAAATTAGTATAATAAAAGACTCAATCTTGATTTTTTTTCTTTAGAAAATCTGTAGAAACTGGAAATATAAAAATATATTCTCATGAATTATTCAAATTCTATCTTGTTAATTTTATATTTAGTAATTCTTAATAAGTTTTAAGTTAATTCTTTTTATTAAGAATTAAATAAATTTTTAATTATAAATTTTGATGTTATTAATAATAATGAAGAATTTTATTGTATAATAAGATAGATTTAAAGAATGCAGTTAATATAGTTTCCTAAATACAAAATTTAAGGAAAATCCGCCGTGTTATACATTTTATTATATTAAATAACAACATATCGGTGGATCACACGCCTTAACCACGTGCACTGCATTGCACGGCAGGTGCGTGGGATCCTATGGATGTATAGAATGGTTTTTCCTAGGGCTTTACAGTTAAGTGGTGCCTAGGTTGTAAGTTAAAAGGTGAACTGTTGTAATTATCTTTAGGTTGGTAGAGCTTTTCTTTCTCTCTATTATTTATCTTATTTTAATAACATTAATAATTTACTATGCATATATTAATAATCTATTATGCATATAAATCATTTTCATTTAATTTATGGATTAACGTAAGGCTTGTCTAGGTTCTACTGCAATCCTAATGGCTGCCAATAACAATGCTCAGGTACATATGACAGCCACTGATGTATATATTGATGAATATCTGAATTCCTCTACTTGCTATTGATGTGTATGTGTGTATGCGTGTGCGTGTGTGTTATAGGACAATTTTTGTAATAATAACTTTATCGTATTATCCCTGACAGAGTGTATTTGTGTTTCAAAATTTCATATATAATAATGTATATTATTTCATTATGGATAAAATTATTTTAGTACATATTTGTAAAGTGGTGTACATGTATGATATAGGAGATTGATTTAACTCAACAAAGCGGAGGTAGTAATCAGATGCCTGTACTCAAAGAAAAACTTCAAGAGCTTATGAACCAGGTAATCACATGAATGTTTGTGATGCTCTTATATATGTGAAATATTATTATATAACAAAGTTAATTAGGGCTTAAACTTTACATAATACGATAGAATATACTAGAATATAAAATATTATAGAATATATATATTAATAATATTATATATTATATATTGGATTTATCGATAGTACGATTAAGCTTGACTTATGGTTATCACAGATGACTTTACTGAGGAGGTTTAAAATTTAATTAAACTTAATAATTTTTAATTAACAACTGTTCATTGTAATCAGGTGACTACATTTGCTTGTAAGATAGCAGCAGATAGAAAATCAACGGTGTTGGAAGTCAAGAATATACTCTCAGCTTTAGGTATAAAACACACGTAAAAACAGTGTACACAACAACACACACACACACACACACACACATATATATATATATTATATATATAAACAAATTATTAAATGAGTGTGAGTGAGCTTATCAACCGCTGTAAAGAATTTAATCTCAACAGTCGTAAAAGATTCAAATCACATAAGTTGTTGTACAAATATATTGTATAAATAATAACACGTGTTTATATACAAATATACCAAAGAATAGTTTATTTTTCTCGGAAGTGTAGTTGGCAAAGTGGGTTCAAAAATATATTATGTTAAATAAAAAGTGATATGTAAATAAGAAAATTCTCTAGTTCTTAGAAAACTATATTTGTATTGTATGGAGCAAAAATTTAATACATTCAAAATTCACACTACTATCTATTAACAATGGAACTTGTTAGCTAGCTCATCCTGGCCCCAGGGGACTGAATCGAGGCCGTCACCTGGTGTAGGGGCTGGTGCAGATTTGACCTCTAGCCGGCTGCTGATGACTTCTTAACTAGTGCTAAGCGCTCCTTATGAGGTTCACTGGTTACCTGCGTGTCCACACATACGTGCGTGTGTGTGGTGTGTGTAGAGAGAGAGAGAGAGAGAGTGTGCCTACACGTATATATGAGCTCCTATTACTATTTACACATACTTACAGGCTTCTTGTAAGTTCGATATTCCTCACCTCCAAAACCAGGGAGTGTAATACCATAATTTTCTCTCTGCATAAGAACCAAAACCTTATCATCTCTCTTCATGTACGTGTAATGGATTGTAATGAGAAATATATATATTAATGGATTGTAATGAGAATATATATATATACTGTAAAATACGACTGACCAAGGTGCAACAGAACGTCCTTGGCTTCCAAAACCGGTGATTTTCTATGTTTCGCTAACTTGCATGCGAACGCGGTCACCTGGTTAAGAAACAGTTAAAATTACATATGTAGCGTACGTAGGTATACGTAAATCACACCTCCTCGATAAAATCGTCGGCTATGTCCCCCAGAGCATCCTCTACTTCAGGATCAAACTTTTCTCTAGGATCCCTTCAGAAAACCTCTGGTTAAAGTAACATACATATACAGAATAACTCCCTACATAAAGGATTCTGTGATGTTATATAGTATACATAAACTGTCTACCAAGCACATGCATCATGAACGTATAAATATATAGAGAAGCATAAATACATAGAACGTCTGTATCTCGGATATACAGATGTCTATATGCGTATGTCTTTTATAAGTGCATACCTGAGCAAGGAGATCCTGAATGCTTGTTTGCCCAGAATACGGTTTGTAGTTTCAGGGTGCTGACTGGCCGTCGGTGTTCCAGAGGGTGTCCGCCATTGGGGGCCTCTGTCCTGCACCAAGTTGTCCTGCTCTATACTGTTGTTGGTACTGTTGCTGTTGTTGAGGTGTTAACTGAGTAATATGCATAAACCACACCATTACATTATGCATATCCTTATATCATCCACATATGTAATAAACTGGTGTATAAGTTACAAGGATTACCGGTCTTTGCGTTTGTTGATATTGTGCAGGCATTGCAGGTCTATTCCACTGTTTTGTTGTAAACCGTTTGCATTGAATAGAGCGAACCTGGAGATGGAACTCTGGTGCTTGTGTCCCTTGCATTCTCTGACAAAGTAGTTACTCAGTATATAAAACAAACTAAATATAAGCAAATAGAATATATTCAACATGAATTACTAGTCCTACACCCTTCGAGCTAAATATATAGTTATATTTAGATAAATGAGACAGAACATAAACAGACACACATACAGATGCGTACGCACACACACACATACCTGAGGAGAAGTCATTTGTGGTTGTGAAGACTGTGTAGGGCGGATATTCGTTTGCATATTCGTCTGAGTCCTCTGTGCGAGTATTGATGCACTTGGCCTGAGATTGCTCATAATTTGCATTCCTTGCATATTCCCCTGACATTTCCTTGCATATTATATTGCATATTCCCGGACTGGAATTGTCCTTGCGCCTGTGCCTGTGCCTGTTGAGCTTGAGCTTGAAACCTTTGTCTTGCCTATACGCAATATAATGTTTTACAGTCATAAGGGTCTTATGTGTGACATTGACATATATATGTATATAAGATATAAAACATAATACTTACTTGCAACGAAGCCTGGCCGTTTATCAGGGACGCATGAGCACCAACTTGTTGCTGCATCGGTCTCACTCCTTGCTGTATCCCTTGCTGCATATACTGTCCCATGTTAGTCTGCGATGGATGAAACATGGGAGAGCGTATAGCTGTAGATGCCATTTGCTGCTGTATACATATACATGTTATGTATTATGATACTTTTCATACCGGATGTGACACGAACACACACACACGGAAAATTACCATTTGGGGCCGTGGCTGCTGGGCAGCATTCTGTATTTTCAGCTGCTGGCCCATTGAAGTAGCAGAATTCATTGGGGAAGAAACCGAAGGGGAATTCTGCATTTGAGGATATGTATTCTGTGTAGCCGATGAAGGTGGTCTGATATTGGGCCGAGCAGCATTCTGTATCTGGTTCTGGACCATAATCCTCTGAGTGTTACGAAGATTAGAGGTCGAAGAAGACGAAGCGAGTTGAATCTTCTGTTGATACATTGGATTCTGAAGAAGAGCTTGCTGCTGTTGGAAGGTCAAACCGGAGAAGCCCTGTCCATGTGATCCCTGTTGTACGTTCTGTTGCTGATTCGTAGCGATTGAGGGTAGTGACGAACCTAAGCCACCTACAACCGGCACAGAGGACGGGTTCATAGCTGAAGTCGATCCGGAAGATTGAATCGGAGCAGAAGACGACGATCCGACATTGTTGCTGCTGTTCACAGGAGGAGCGCCTCCATCTCCCGATTGCGCGCCTGACATTCCGACGATTCTAGTGTTTACCTCGCCAAGGCGCTGCGTTCAGATCATACGCTCCTTAGAACCCTAGTTAGGGCTACTCTGTTTAAGGCTGTTAAATAATTTACTAAACATAAATGGAAGAACTGTACGGATAGGATTAGCCTCCGTATATACCTTAATTATTAGGTAACCTACGTATTTACCGTAGTTACGTTACTGGGATTACTTTAATATTTTATATTAATCATGTCTAGATTGAATTACTTACACTAAAACTTTATATGTTTGGCGGAAAGTTTTTCTAAAAAAATGATATACAATTTGAGAGAAAATCTGTATTACAATAAGGCCCTTAATCATATCTTTAATTAGATATTCATTTACATACAATTTTTCTCAAATACAGTTTACTAAAATATATAATTAATAATAAGTGAACCAATCAATCTTCCAGTTTTATTTATTTACTTATGTATTATTGTATTATTTATGTCATTAATACCAACATTCAATTAGTCTGAACAAAAATACAATTTATATTTAATAAAATCTTCTCTATGGACTCCCTGGAAAATTCTGGTATATACCTGGAATTCTATACTATACATGTACTAGAATATTATGTGGGATATAACATAGTGTATAAGAATATTGTAATATACATTTTGTATATTACGTACGCCTTACGTAGAGATACTGTAGATAAAATAATTATATCATTCATATAAAAGGTTCGTTATGAAACTTAAAATCCTTCTTTATAATAATTCAAGAAAAAACAATGAACAATAAAAATACTAATGTCTTTCTTACTTATAATTTATTGTTAATTTTATTTTCTTATTAGATATATAGATATATTCATGTACACACAAAGAAAAGAATATATTTGATATATTTTAGTAAATATTTTATATTATATGTACCATGTGTTTTTTACATAACAGAGATACGCATATGGAATAACATATGTAAATTCAATGTTAAAGTATCTATAAAATACAAGGTTGAAAATTCGGATAGAAAAGATTACGACATGGTTGGAGCGAATTCACTTTCTCAGTGGAGATTCGAACACCCCACCTTATCCTGAATCAAGCTCCCTCGAGAAGCCACGAGACACAATTACACCCGTCCGATCGATCTCAATCCAACGGGGCGTTTATCCTCGAATATGCGGGAAACAAAAACACTAATGCATAGCAACAGATTGAGGTTCAAATTTTCTGTGTGAAGAACAAGCTCCGGCTATGGAGGCGATGGGTATGGCGTCGTCGTCCTCGTACAATGCAGCGATTTCCACTGGATCGCAATGCGCATCTCCCCAGTCAAACTCCAGGCATATTCAATCCATGAAGAATCACAGAAAACAGGGGTTTTCATGCGAAGCGCATTCTGTAGACACAGATTTCTTGTTCGATGCAGCACTGGCTGCAACCGCAGCTGCGGCTGCTGTTATTCCCATGTATTGGTTGTATGTACATTCCGCAAGAAATTCCTCCACGAAATCGGGAAAATCTGTAGAATTTCCTACAAAAGCTAAGGGAAATGGACTCTCCGGGTTAGGAAGCTCACTTTCTGAAGAATTTCATCACAGAACAGGCTCCCAATTCGATCAGGTATGAAAAATTGCAATTTTCTAGCTCAAAATCGCGATTTTTGCCAGGATTTTCCACCTCCCCAAACCCATCAGGTATGTGTGAATCTGCCATTTCTGGATGAAAATCGTGAATGTTCCTGTGTTCTAGGATTTTCAGCATAGAACAGGTTCTCAATTTGACAAGCTGCATCAGGTACACCATTTTGTACCTCAAAATTGTGAATTTTACACTGTTTTTACAGACAGCTGTGGGTTTGCAAGAGTTTCAACATGCAGAACTTAGATCGGTAAATGCTTATCGGGTATGCATGAGTGTAGGCAGTTTAGTTCATCAAAATGGTGAATTTCTTGGTACACAGAGACAGGGTAGCGATTTAGTACTCGCTTTGGCTGAGAAGGCTACAGAGTTGCCCATACACATTGAGAAGGTACAGACACAGACACGGGAGCATGATCTCGCTAAATATGACAGGCTTATACGGATGGGCAAGTAAGAGAAATGCAGCAACCACACAAGAACACGAGAATAATTAATTTGTAGCTTTACAGGACTAAGGAAAGCCTTGAGATTCTCGAGAAGTTGGAGGAGAACGGAAACTTAGACATGAACAAGGTGTGTGCGTGTGTGTAGAGAGAGATACGGATGCTTTAATCAGCTATTAGTATTTGTTTAATTTGTAGGTGTACCATGTAAGGTTTTATCAAGAATGCAGGAAACAACTTGCTATAGAAGAAGCTTTTAGATACACCAGGCTTATCAGATCACCCACATTGAGCACATTCAATATGCTTCTCTCAGTTTGCTGTAATGCAGCTGACACAAATGGTGAGCTTATTACAGACATACTTGTGTATGCATATATACCTATATACAACCTATATTTATGTATATACATACATGCATTCTCAACAGGGGCTTTTGGAGCTTTTGCGGCAATGAAACAGGCTGGTTTCAAACCCGACTGTATGATTTACACAACTCTAATATCCACTTGTGCCAAGGCCCAGAAGACGGACCTCCTTTTCCAGGCATGTTACACACACTTATACGTATTACACATGCACATATAACGTACGTACTCTTACGAACTCAAGTTCATATTTAGCTAACTTACAAAACCATTTGTCCACATTCCAGGTTTTGCATGAAATGCACAGTGTCGGGATTGAGCCCAATGCCCACACTTATGGAGCAATAATTGATGGATGTGCCAGAGTTGGGGATTTGACAAAGGCATTTGGTATATACAAGACCATGATCTCTAAGGTAGTTAAAACACACTCACTATACCCCAACTGCATATAGATGTGGTGCATGGTCTTGAATTACCTTGAGTGGCATAAACTTACACACACTGTTCGTTTTGCAGAATGTTAAGCCAGACAGGGTTATCTTTAACTCTCTTATCAATGCATGTAGCCGATCTGGAGCACTAGGCCGTGCATTCGAGGTCTTTGCAGAACTTTTAGATGAACATGTTCATTTTGAGCCTAATCACATAACTATGTGCTCTCTTATCCATGCATGCTCGCGCGGAGGAGACGTAAGTGAGTTTAGTGTGCGTGCATGCGTGTGGTTTAATACGTATACACACACAAACATACATACATGTGCAAACACGTGTTTCGTCATTCTAGGAAGAGTCTGCATATAAAGTATACACAGCAATGCGAGAGCGAGGTAGTGGAGGCAGTCCAGAGCCTTATACAGCAGCAGTACATGCTTGCAGCCACAGTGGTAATTATGACCGTGCAGTGTCCATCTATAATGACATGAAAAGAGATGGTGTTCAACCAGATGAGGTGCTATACACTTTGACACAAACATGTTTACATGTACATTTTTTCCAGGTTTTTTTTAGTGCAATGATGGATGTTGCCGGACATGCTGGTAAACTAGATTTAGCTTTTGATGTTTTGCAAGAAGTAGAAAGGCATTCCATTGTTCCTGGGTCCATTATATTCAGCTCACTAATGGGAGTATGCAGCAATGTAAGTCCCATGTATATGATATATACATACATATACATTTATCCATACATATACACATACACAGACGTATACACGTTTTCCAGGATTCGCAAGTTTAACGGGGTTTTAAAATGTAGACGGGAAACTGGGAGAAAGCTTTGGTTTTACAGGATCATATTATGTCACTTGGTATACCACCAACAGTTTCTACTCTGAACGCTCTAGTCACGGCTCTGTGTACGTATTCACACACACACACATTATACATGAACTAATAATAATATATATAGGTAGAGGAAAACAGTTTGAGCATGCTATACATAGCCTAGACGAAATGAAGCAGGCTGGAGTTGCTCCTAATCAATTAACATACACTATACTACTCGAGGCTTGTGAGAAGTACTCTTCTCTAAATTGATCATGGTTTGTTGCCTGTTTGCATGCATTGTCTGCAGTCGCTGTATGCCAGAAATATAAAACCTCTGAGATACACATACATACACATATCGCATTCTGTTTATTTTTTGCTTTGCTTGCTAGGAACATAACACCACATTATATATTTTTACGTGACTAACATGTATTTTGTTATTGTTCATTTAAAGAAGTAAGAAGGTTAATGTGGCTCTCACCTTGTATACAAATGCCCTGGCTGAAGGCATCCTTCCCAACGTACCCATATGTGACAGCATGATTGGTACGTGTGGATGCGTGTGTGCGTGCGTGGGTGTGTATTGTACACTAGATATGCTATATAATATCATAAATACATTTCACTTACTAGACTATGTTCAGGTATTTGTCTTGAAGGTATACGAAGTTGTATTTATCCACCAAAGCTTGTTTCTTCAATACACCCGTCATGGATAGTAGGAGAAGGAGAGAAAATGCATAAGCAATGGTAATCTTAAATATTTTAAATTAATAAAGAGTTTATGTATATTTAATTAGTAGTTATTCTTAATGTACAGGATTTCTTGGGCTCTTGCTGTCTATCGTAAGACAATAGTCGGAGGAGAAACACCCACGTTGCCTGTGTTTTCCCGCCTCCTGGGTTGCTTACGAATACCAGAGACGTCGGACAGTATTGGCTTTGCATTGCAAACAATGAACTTCAACAAGCATTTGGTTGAGGGATTCCGTGTATATGATCCACGTGCATCGGCCTTATACGAGGTGTGTGTGTGCTGTGTCTGTGTAGATGTTTTCTAGACATATGACATGTATCTATATAGAAGAATTTTATGTATACTATTAAATACACGACGCTAATGCTTTATATAAATGTAATTACTTTGAGATTATTTAGTTAGTAAGTGTCTAAACATTATAAGAAACTAGACCTGGCAAGAGAAATCTGTACTATTAGCCTTTTATAAAAATGAAACTATTAAACTTAACATTAGTTTCACATAAGTAACTCCCTCAAATATTAGCTTTTATGAAAATTAAATTATTAAAACTTAAAATTAGTTTCACATAAACTTTTTTGAATATTACGTAGTTATGTGAGTATGTTCATGCTGAACTTCTGTATAATGTTTTACGATATATATATATAATTTTTCTTTTCAGGAAGCTGCTGCACTCGGTATTGTACCAGCATTCCAGTGCGATGCAGAACCAATAGTATTGGATGCAGATTCACTCCCTCTTTATTCAGCTGAGGTTCACACATACACACCGTAAAGATGTTGTATACATGTATATATTCATGTGTATAGATATATTAAAGCAACCTCTTTCTAACAGGTTTGTGTGATCACCATTATGAAAGCTCTCAAGCATCGATGTGGTGCTGGTAAGTAGAATATATATTGAAAATCTGTTTTATATATATATCTTTGAATTTACATATGCATCCGCCAAACTTCAATTTTAAAACTTCATTGTAGATTAATTAATTATATTTATTTTATTTATATTAAACTTAATAAATATTATAATAAGAAAATGTTAGTGATGGCAATGATTTTTAAATAACTATATATATTGTAATATAAATGTTTAACTGGTTGTTGTAATTTTCTTAATTATCTAAAATCTCTTCTCAGGTGTGGAGTTACCCATCAATCATCAAAAGTTTACGCCATAATAAAAAAAGTCATCTTAGCTGATAAAAGCATGAAAACGATAACAGTGGCAAGCAGGTGTGTAACTCGAAGAACACAACACACATGTCTGTACACACTCCACACTATATTCCTGTGAGATTGTATAAACACAAACACTTGTTGTTTAACTGGGTTTTGCACGCGCGCGCGCACAACACACACACACACGGTTATTATATATCTAACTTGCATATGTATATGGGACAGGAATGGCCAGGCTAATAGCTCCTTACTAAGAAGGCTGAGATTACCATATAATGGAAGGGAAAGCTCCGGTAGGATCAGCATATCACCAAGGGCAATATCTCAATGGTTCAAGCCAGCAGCAATTACATTACACACATGGCAGCTTCTACAATACCACACGTAGCAACAACAACAACAACTAAGAGGATAGACCCTAGCGTACCACCTTCCTCTAGTATGCTGGGGAAAGGCATTGCTGATCAGCAGAGAGCCATACGTATGGGAAACCTCTGCCTTCTGAGGAGAGGCGTGGTTCGAGTTCGAACTACACAGGTTTTAGGAAAATCTCTCGGCAACAAGGTGAGGAGTATTAACTCTTATTTTATTTTTTAACATTAAAAATTAATAAATTATCAGTTTTTACTGATTATCATATATTCAAATAATAACACATGTATATATAGCCCCTCCCACGTCATCACATGCCACATCATTAATATGTAAACGTGGCATTTGATTGACATGGAAGGGCTATGTTTCTAGTATTTATTAATTTATTTGATTTTCACTTAAAAATATGCATAAAAGACCTTATTGAAATGTGTAAGTGTTGAGTTAAAGTTTTTAATATTGATTAATTTAATATTTTTTATAATTGATTTTCGTTCAAAATGTAAGAAATGTTACATAAAGACCTTTTAATTAAGGTTATGCATTTGATTTCACATGTTTTGCATTTATACATAAGTTTTTATATATGTTAGTATTTATTAATTATATATTTATTATAATTTAAAACGGAAGAGAGAGACTGTTACCCGATCGTTTTCCACATCACCTGCCATGTTAATTAAAGTGACAATATAAAGGCGATGACGTGGAGGGAAGAGTCGTAATTATTAAATGTAATTTATTTTTGTAATATTACGAGAATAATGTAAAAAGTGTTTCCAATATTATCGATTCGTAAAAAAAGGACATAAGGAAAATTTAAAAACGACTTTTAATGAGGAAATATTCTAGATCCTTTTTAACTGGATCACACGGCCATTCTGCGACCACGTCATGAAAAAATGGATTAGGGCAGAAGGCTTGGGAGCTAGGGTTTGTGCGAGATGTTTAAGCAGGGAGCGCTCTCCAGGGTGCCGGCACAAATGCGAGCAGCTCTTGAGAACAAACGCCATCAATTCTGGGAGACGCAACCGGTACGCCGATTCAATCTATACATACACAAATACAGATGCATCTGGGCATTTATACTCTGTGTAAATACTGATGCGTATAGGTAGGACAATACAAGGATAAGGAGAATACGGATCTAGCGGATGGCCCAATTGAGCCACCACAGGAACTGTCTGAAGTGAAACAGGAGCCTTATAACCTGCCCGCTAATTATGAATGGTCTACCTGCGACATCAATTCGGATGATACAATGCGTGAGGTCTACAATCTTCTCACTAACAACTATGTTGAAGATGATGACAATATGTTCAGGTTCGATATATACGCATTTACATATATAGTGTGCTGATCATATTGTGAGTAATACTAGGGGCACTCAATATTCTGTGTGTGCGGCCTTATGCATATTCAGATTAAATGTATAATGTGAGTCTTTTGTGCGTGTGCGTGTGCGTGTGATGCTTTTCTTCAAGCTTGCATGCTGTTAAATCTACTAATTTTAGTTGGTATGTGTATATATATAGGTTCGATTACTCGATTGATTTCCTAAGATGGGCACTTCGGCCACCGGGTTATTTCTCCGGACTGGCATATCGGAGTCCGAGTTAAAGGCACGAAGAAGCTCGTCGCATTCATAACTGGGGTTCCGGCGAAGATCCGGGTCCGGGATACGGTCATTAACATGGCCGAGATCAACTTCTTGTGTGTTCATAAGAAGCTCCGTTCTAAGCGTCTTGCTCCTGTTTTGATCAAAGAGGTAACGAGGAGAGTCCATCTCAGGTAAACTGTTTCATATGTGTGTATGTGTATGCACATATGTATATCTGTTTCAAATTTGCTCTGTGTGAGGAGGTTGCGTTGCTATATATATGTATATATATCGCATACATGACGTATGGATGTGCATAATGATGTTCATGATCTCACACACGCAATCTTATATACATAACAGGAACATGTGGCACGCAGCATACACAGCCGGAGTCGTGCTACCAACGCCGGTCGCTACATGCCAATACTGGCACAGATCACTAAATCCGAAGAAGCTCATCGAGGTCGGCTTCTCTCGTCTCGGACACCGTAACACAATGAGCCGGACAATCCGTCTATACAAACTCCCGACCGAGACAGTCACTCCGGGCTTTCGGAAAATGGAGAGACGCGATATCGGACAGGTCACGGAGTTACTTCGGACATACCTCGGACAATTTGCAGTAACACCGGAGTTCACCGAGGCCGACGTGGAACACTGGTTACTCCCCGTTGATAACGTTGTAAGTAGCTACGTAGTAGAGAATCCGACTACGCACCAGGTTACGGACTTCTGTAGCTTCTACACACTCCCGTCGTCAGTGATCGGGAATGAGCTATATTCCATGCTCAAGGCGGCATATTCTTATTACAACGTGGCAAATGCGACCCCTATATGTCAGCTCATGAACGATGTGTTAATTATGGCTAAGCGGGAGGATTATGACGTGTTTAATGCGCTGGATATAATGCATAATGAGAGCTTTCTTAAGGAGCTTAAGTTTGGGCCTGGGGATGGACACCTGCATTATTATCTCTATAATTATAGGATGAAGGTGCCCCTTAAGCCTTCGGAGTTGGGACTGGTTCTGCTCTAATCGTGCTTTCTTTATCTTAATGTATTGGCGTTTTGCTCATTATTGTTTTTTAATTGTTTTTTTTTTTTAAAATAACTGTTCTTTTTGTGTTATTTACCTCTTTAAGTATAAGCCAAGGTTCGAGGATCGCTGTTGCACAATTTTTTTTAAATTTAAATTTAGAAGATTATTCATGATTTTTTATTTCTTTTGGGATAATATTGTTCACATGTACCAAACTAATTGGATGGTTTAGATTTTATAAAAGAAATTTTAATTATAAAATAATAAACTCAGTCAAAATTATCATTTTCACATATTCAATTATATTTGTATATTAAAAAATATGTGTAAGTATGTATCTCATATGATATAATATAATATATGTAAAACACATATTCATATAAAGAATCATAATTTAGTTATATTGAACACACAGACACACGTTATACTTTTTAAAACAGTACATATATATATATATATATATATAATAACTACAAGAATGAATATGCTTTAGATGGTTCCAAAGTTCGTTATGGCGCAATTTACACGTTACTGCAAACATATGTGAAGTTTAATATCTTAATTGTTTTTCTTAATATAGTAATTTTTTATTTTATTTAAATAGTATATGAAAAGTGTTTAAAGAGCTCTATTTTATATTTTAAAAATTACACACATATAATAAGTACACGTGTTGAAAATTTAAATAATGAAATTGAGTTTCACACAACATAATTTAAATAACACATATTTAATACTGCAATTACCATTTTGAAATTAAGTCAAGAAGAATATAATATATTTTAAGAATATGTCTTAATTGGATTTATTTTATTTTAGTAGAAAAAAATTATGATTAGATGACTTAATCTTACGCTTTTAACATAAATTTATAATTTTTATGGTTATTTTTGAATAGCTTTAAAAGATTAAAATTTATTAATAGAATTTTATGTTTAAGTGTTATAGTATTTTATTACACATTATGTTTGTGCATGTATATTTATTAAATTATATATTAAAGTTGCCTCGTGACAAATCGTGCTATACCGTTTCAATTTTGAATATGATTTTATATATTACATGTATAAGTATCTTTATTAGTTTGGAATTTATTATATTAATCTTTATTTAGAATGTTACACTTATGAGTTGAAAACATTATGAAATTATCTCATAATATAATAATGGATACAATATTTATGAACACATAAATATTATATATATGTATATATATTTTGAGGATATAGCAAACTGAATGTTATTTAAAATTTAGTTCGAAAATAATGTTTTTGAAACCAAATTATAATACTTTAAAGGTTTAGGGGTAGGGTTTACAGAGGTTTAGGGTTTCTTGGATGGAGGAATTCCTGGCTCTTGGCCTCTGTGAGGAGCTCGCAAGCGCCTGTGCTGCCATCGGATGGAAATCGCCACAAAAATCCAGTCGGAAGTGATTCCGCACGCTCTCAATGGTAACGTATAGACATGTAGCAGACATACGATGTGTGTGTGTACACACACAACACACACACACACATTGTTTGTTCTCTCTCTCTCTCTCTCTCTCTCTCTCTCTCTATATATATATATATATATATAGAGAGAGAGAGAGAGAGAGAGAACAAACAAGTGTATATTTACATGCATTATGTGCTATGTGTATGTACATATATACATGTTTAAGAAAATATATGCCGGTATGTAACAATCAGAAAGTGCAGGGAAAGATATAATCGGTCTGGCAGAAACAGGCTCTGGAAAAACTGCAGCTTTTCTAATGCCAATTCTTCAGGCATTGTTGAACTTGCCTTCATCTCAACCATTCTTTGCCTGCATTCTAACTCCAAACAGGTTCCACGCATGTATGCATGTGCATACGTAATATGTTATCTTATCTGTTGTAATCTTACAGGGAGCTGGCACTTCAAATTGCACAACAGGTTGAGGGTTTGGGTTCTGGAATTGGCGTGAGATGTGTCACGGTGAGTATTTATAAAACAACTTATATAGTGTTATTAACATAAAATTTCAGCTTATAGGTGGAATTAACATGGTTGATCAAACAATTGCGTTGGCAAAGAGACCACACATTATTGTAAGTATTTGTTTTAAGGTCACACACACACATAAATACCTACATATGTACAAACATAGACTGTTCACAACATTCTAGGTGGCAACACCAGGAAGGTTGGTGGATCATCTCTCCAACACGAAAGGATTCAATCTTCGAGCATTAAAATACCTTGTAAGAACTATATATACACACACATATAATGTGTTTGTGTGTGTAGAACAATTAAAATCGGCACTTTGTTATAGGTTTTGGATGAAGCCGATAAAATGCTTGATCAGGACTTTGAGGAAGAACTAAATACAGTTCTACAGTGCATTTCTAAAGAACGAAAGACTTACTTATTCTCTGCTACCATGACAAAGAAGGTGTTAATCTTCCGACGGAAATATGTGTGCTGTCATGACAAAGAAGATCTTATACTTAAGCTTCCGAAGGAAAAATGTGTGTTTTGTGTGTCTCTGTACGTGTGTGTGCCTGTGAAGCTTCATGATTACTTGCTTGAGAGCATAATATGTTTTTATTACATAATACACACACACCTACACCTACTTACTAACATACACTTTCAGGTGGCAAAACTCCAGAGAGCGTGCCTCAAAAATCCTGTAAAGGTAAATGCATGTATATATTCTATATGTATATATATCTTTAATTACTTTTAGGTGGAGGTTTCGACAAAATACGCGACACCTCAGAATCTTAAACAAGAGCTTCTATTAGTTCCATCCAAGGATAAGGTACGCTTGACATCATACACACACACAACACACGGACCTATATATATATATATATATATATATGCTATGTATATATAGTTCCTGACTGCGTTACCGTGAATATCACAGCGTTTATATCTGGTTTACCTCTTAAACCAGCTTTATGGAAGCAAGATTATGGTGTTTACAAGGACATGCGATTCAACACAGACCCTGTCTGTACTCCTACGTAACTTAGGCCTTTCTGCTGTTCCTATCAACGGTCAAATGAACCAGGTACACACGCACACGCACACGCACACACACACACACGTGCATATATGCATATGTGAGCTTTCTTTCAGAATAAAAGGATAGGTGCCCTTTCTAAGTTCAAGGCTGGGGAACGAGAAGTTCTTATATGCACTGATGTGGCTAGTAGAGGGCTGGACATAGTTGGTGTTGATGTTGTGATAAGCTATGACTTGCCTTCTAATTCTAAGGTAATTAACTTAATGGCATAATGTACGTATGTGTATGTACATGTGTGTGTTCTTTCAGGACTACATACACAGAGTTGGAAGAACAGCCCGTGCTGGCAAATCTGGTCGTGCAATCGCGTTTGTGACAGAGTACGATTGGCCGACATGTTTAACAATTGAGCAAGCTCTGGGTACGATAAATTTATCTGCTTTATTCAATAATACATACAACCTACACATGCATTTACTCTGCAGGGAAGAAGCTATTACCTCTTGAATTCCGTGAGGACGAAGTTAAACTACTTCAAGAACGTGTTCTGGATGCACAAAGGATCGCTAACATGGTCTCTCTCTCTCTCTCTCTCTCACACACACACACACACACACACCTATTTGTATATATACGCATAGTTTGTAATGGTTAATATTCTTGCAGCAACTGAAAGAACAGCAAGGGGAAAGAAGAGGAGACACGAGAGAGCGGACGATGCAGAGGACATTTTAAGCACAGCCCGAAAGAAATCGTTTAAAAGACGCCAAGCGTAGGTATAAATATAAGTTTTGTTATCTAGTGAAATTTGTCTGTGCGTGTGCGTGTGCGTGTTGTCCAAACTTGTTTTACGTCTATGCATGTCCGTGTGATCTATACTCAAGCAAAGGATTTTAAATGTTTATTTTTAATTTTAAATATATATTGTACTATTGTATAATAAGTTATTTTGCCATAGAAAAATATTGGTTAAATTTTAAGTGTACACGTTTGTACATTTATTTACACGTTTGGTTATTTTGGATTGGGTTTAATTTGATGGCTTCATCGAGCATTAAATGAAGATATTATGATATATTAATATCTTAATAATATTATATGTTAATATTTCATCTTAATAATGTTATATGCTGAAGGTGCATGACATAATATATCTCAATTAATTTGGTTAATCAAATTTATTTTGGTCCTAAACTTTATTTAATAACTAGCCTAATACCGTCAATCTAGCTTATACAAGTAATATTCCTTAGCATGTAGAGTGATTAATAACTCATGATCGTTTTGCACCAGCCCTTAACTTAGCATGCACAAATTAAGTAAGAGTTAAGAGTGAATTGGATTTGCCCCTTAGTTAAGGGTGAAATTGATTTGCATCAACTCTTCTCTAAAAAGAAAAGTTAAGGGTTTGGGATCAACTTAAATTAAGGAATTATGTTAAGAATAATTGATTTGTACTTGTCAATTTTTAATGTTTTAATTTAAATAAAAGGATTGTGTTAACAGCAATGAATTCGTACATATACTTATAATGAAATTATTAAGAGCAATGAATTTAAATATTGCTTTTAATATAATATATTTTATATTTACATTTAAGTTAAGATTATTAACTTAATTATTTTTATAAGAATTTCACATATCTATAATTAATTTAACATTAAGTTGTAATAAATAAATTTTTCAAATTTGTAATAAATATTCTTAACCATTTTAAAATATATTTATACTATCATGATCTAAATAATATATAATTTTTATTAACATTTAAAGTGATTTTAGTTATTATAAAAATTTAAAATATGGTATGCAATACATATTGGATTTTATACTCATAAAATTATATACTTGTATATAATATTGTATATAGGTACATTCTATAGATAATTAAAACTTTATATATTTTGGATACCTTTAACAAGTCAAAACTTCATGAAAAATATTATATATACACATGCATGTGTTAACGTGTGTATACATGTATTTGCACTCCATATTTTTATTTATTGGTGCATGCACTTAGCATACACATATGCATATACACACACCCTAATCGGTCTACAATGCATATCGTAGAAATTAGGACAGAATGAGAATATACTTTTAAAACATTCATCTGTATTGTTTTTCTTTTAATTTTAATTATATGATAAAATAAAAATATAACATTACACATGAAAAATATATTTATTTTAAGGTTGTAAAAAAGGTGACTGAGCTCATAAATGGCCTTGAAATTCCAAGTAGAACATGCATAGTTGTTAAGGGTGCCTAAGGGACCCCTCCCCTTCTTTAAATTTTCTTTATAATTTCTTATTGTTCCCTTATTGCAAATTCACTGTCCTTAATAATTAAACCCTTATAAAATCTTTTTTTAAATTAAGGTCATGCAAATTCAATGCCCTTAGCAATCAAATCCTTAAAAATGTTAAGTAAGTGGTTATTAACTTAAGGATGAGTGCAAATCCATTTTTCCTTACTTAATTTAATTTAATATTTTCATTAGTTAATGTTACTTATTTTGTTAATACTTTTTTGAAGTCTTAATTATTTTATTCATTAGTTATTTTTTACACTAACATGTAATCACTTCCATAACCGTGTGGTATACACGTGATCATTCTTATTGGTTTAATTATTGATCAAGCATATGATTAAATATATAATTTTTAGTAAACCCACTTTATTTACTTATTGAACCATGGGAGAGGTTAATTAAATTAAGACTAGAAAATTATAATTGTTATAATCCTTAATAATTAAGTTATGTACTTTTTATTGACTCAACTTAGGAAGATGTGTGAGTTCACTAACGAGTTCATAGTAAGTTGTAAATAAATTAGGAGTTCATGACAGTGACTAATGTGCGTGCGTTGCACGCCAGTATTGCATGTCCATGCAGAATAACAATGAATATTCCTTACAAATCTTGGTCGGTGCAGAAATGAAATGTAGTACTTGATTTTAAAAAAAAATTCAGCCATAGTAAACAAAGATGAGCTAGATTCCAAAGTTTTTAAATTAATGTTATATATGGAAGTTTTTAATTTAAAAGGCATTAATTATTTAGCGTTAAAAATTTATAGATAAAGTAGAGAATTATTCCCAATAGATGTCCTAAAGAAAAGTGTATTTACTTCATATTTAAAAAGTGTCAGTTTCTAATGAATATATATTCATGTACAATATGATAAGGGGTATATAAATTCCAGAACGTGGAATGGTTCAAAGAAGACGACAATATAGTTATTTAGTACAATATAAATTTGAAAGGAGGCTAAAAAAATAAATAATAAATATTTAAATAATAATTTTATGTAGTTAACCTCAGGACAGTTGATTACCTCTTGGAACAAACTCCCCCCCTCTCGGCATTGAATTGAGCCATTCTGCACCTATGGGCACACTTGGAGGATGGTGGTGATGATGGCAATGACAGGGAGATGGCCATCTTAATATTCAATAAATATTTTATTATACTTTATTAAGTCATTTATAATCAATCTCAGAAGGACTATCACAAATAATGTTGTGTTGTCCATGGAAATAAACCTTGGTTCCTAATACCAACATAAAAAATGTGTAATTAAAATACCTGGACAAATTTCACAAGTTGGTTATTCTTGTTGTGTTCATCATATTAATAGCACCCATAAGCCCTGAAGTTGGCGCTTGTAAGAGAAATTTGTGCTCCACATATAGAGTTTGATGTCGAACTCATACCCTAACACTTTGTTCTACCTGTGTAACATCATATCGCCCAATCTTTGTTGTGAACAACTTGTTCTTGTATAGCATTTCTTTTGGCTTTGGAATGGGTCGAAACTTAATTTATTTCTAGTAGAGAAATGTTCATTCCTAATACTTGGTCCGTTTTGGCACTGTGGTGTACTCATACTTTGCCTGTGAGAGTCTTTTTGCTTCATTGACTAAATGGACTTCTCTTATGCATTTAGTTTCTTCTCAATCACTTAGTTCTAAGTGGGATCCCTATTCTAAGAGAAACATCATTGATCAAGTTATTATATTGAATGTAACCTTGGTGTTAGTTCTTCAAAGTTGGCAATTAATTATTCTTTGGTGGTCTCGTCACATTGTGGTGTCCGCAAATGACACATACTTCTCAAACATTATAAAAACGCATTGACAAGGTCTATACGAGTGGCATCAACAATGTTAGCATTATGTCTCGGCCTGGTTCAACAAAGTTTGTTGTTAGAACCATAGCTTTATGTTCATCTAAGCCCTATGATATTGACGTTTAGTGAAGTGAATACATGGAAGCCTTGTTTGCGTACCTACAAAGTATGTCCACTTCAATGATTCTTTTGCTCCATCCACCATGCTAACCATGTGTTTAATTTCATGATGTCTTTTACTGACACATTTTTAGCAATCCAAAAAACATGTACCATGTCTGTATATTCACTGATCCTTAGTAGTGTATGCCTTCATATGTTCATAATGGGATGAAAATGTATATACTTCTTCATGTGTTGTCAAAGGCTCATAGTGAAATAAAAAAAACCACACTCACATAGTACATTATTGCTAAAGATGTTTCTCACAACAATCTAGCATGTTGTAGCCTCATCTCCATGAATCCTTTGATTTGGTTCCCAAAACTTAATTGAATTATAAAGTCAATAGTTTTCTCTACATAGTTCATGTGCCTCAGCATCTCGGTTTTTTTCACACCCGACAACCATCAAAATTGATTTTAAACTGGCCAACAAACCTTTTGTAATATAAATGGCCAAAACTTACTTGTGATCATAAATGAATATCTCATTATACTCTAGTCATAGACTTTTGTGTGATCAAAACAAACATAGGCTTTCTGAAGATCTCCACCTAGCTGTAGTTGTTAATGAAATGAACACTTAAGTTTCACTTACTAAAGACAAATTAAACACATGTGGAACTCCTAAAGAACTTTGATTAGGAAAGATAATGACTCCAAAAAAAGCATCATAAACAATTCTTCAAATGTAATAATCCATTTAGTCTTTCCAATGCACTTTGTTGTTTTTTTTTGTTGTATATACATATTCAAAAAATCACTTAAAAATTGAATAAATTTTACACCACTTAAAACAACCTCAATATTGAGGTTCTCACTCAACACATCCTTGATGCCAGGTTGTCACTATACCAAGCCTCGATGCCAAGGATTGCAAATGGTACATCCTCGATGTCAAGGTTGTCAACATGCAAATGTATTGGAATAGTTAACAACATAGACAATAAAATATGGGGATCACTATGCAAATTTTTTTAAAAACCTTGGCAATGAGGATCAAATGTAGGGATCCAGAAACTCAACAAGGGGGTATATGTGACTTACTTGTGATTGTTCATTAACGAGATAAGTTCTTCAAGAATCATTAACGGTTATTCTAGTGGCTCCAAATACATTATCTTCCATTAGGTGTACAAAGATAATGTCCGATACAATATCCATTATAATAGAACTACATAAGTTCTGGGAGTAAGTGCAACATGTTCTTTTACCTTCTTCATTAATGCTTCCCTAGCGATGCCAAAGACATGGCATTTATGTGTTCTAATATGAATCACTAAATGAGACATTGTTGTATCTGCATAGACAACGTGTACTTTGTCACATCGCATGTGTCCCTACATTCAAGTTGCAAACCACATTATTTATAACATAGCTTTTCTTCCCTAAGAGTTATCGAACTCACTCTAGGCCTCGATCTTAGAGTAAATCTCTAAAACGATCTTAACTACAATTGTTGAAAGAACATTCTAGGTTAACGCATGCAAGATGTCCTCACGATTAAATTGAATGCACCATTGAAATCCTTCCACTTGGACTTGTTGCTTCTCTTTAAAATGTGACCATCATCTTTTTGCTCATGCCATCAATTGTTTATGTTCCTGCAAGTGATAAAGGTGAAGTTCAAACACGATATTACCATTGTATGTAAAGGGACTTTATGACATAAACATATGCGACAAATGCTAAGTAATTACCTCGCTATCTGATTCTTCTTTAGTAAATTGTTGTATAGTAAATGTTTCTTTGTAAGAAATGTTATTTATAAATAAAGCATTTAAAGGAATTATGTTAAATTCATTTGTGCAGGGCTCACCTTCTATAAATTGGGTGTTTATAGACTATCCTGAATTACCCAATGTGGTATCCATGTCAATGACTTCTTTCCATACAACAAAAAACTCCAACCAAAGTGAAGGATCTACTTTGTAAATGCCATTTTTAGGGGAAATCACCTTAGCAATGTTATTGTTTATATGCATAGTGCAATGGTTCGAAACGTTGAAATGTGCATGGAAAACAAAACTATCTTCTTCAGTAAACTATCAAACTGAAGAAGAGTTCCCTCTTTGAAATATTGCCGTGAATAATGGTAATGGAAATACTTATATAACCCATGAAAAATGTAAAAAATAATGATAAGGAAATACAAAAAGTTTCAATTTCCTAAAATTTGAATGATATAACTAGAGAAAATAGCATTGTCATAACAATTATTATGTTTAGATACTTTATTAGAAGAAATTCTACATGTAAATAATGTTTCATATATAGCCTTAAATAAATATCCAGAGACATGATTAATTAATAATTATCATGATGAGTATTGACAATCACATATATTTTTGTTAAGTTAAGATATTACCAATACAATCTGGAAATTGCTTACATAACCATTGTGTCACTTGCCATATGTGTGTGACATGAAATCACCACGTGTTTTTTCATAAAATGGATTTGGTAGTTAGGGTTTTTAGATCTAGGGTGGCTAGGGATACATGGTGATTGAGTAGTCTCTTCTACGCTAGTGAATTAATATTTCTTCAATAAATTATCTTCATTCATTCACTAATTCACAATTCAATCAAAATATTAGATTCTTCACCAATTTTTTTTGTGAATTTGTTCATTAATCTATTTGCAATCATACTTTCTTATTTTATGTTGGATTCCTTTATATTTCTTTGTTTTTCTTTTTTGGGGCATTTTTTCTTGTTTGGGGTAATATTTATGGATTTTAAGATCTAAATAGATACTTTCCATGTATTTTAGAATTTCTAGTTCTACACTCACTCTTCGACAATTGTCAGATCCTTTTACATACAAGCTTTCTACTATGATAAACAATTATTCATCTCCAAGGTATGTTCATCTACATTAATTGTACATGTAATGTTTATATCCCAAGGTGATATGCAATTGAATCTCCTTCGCTTCTAATTTTATATCTCTTGTTTGAGAATGTTTGATGCATATCACACTTGACCTCAGTGTTGAGGAAATTGAGAAGCCCATATTGGCACCATAGATTCAATGAACTTGCCATCCTTGACACCGACAATGGGCCAAGAATCCTTGGCACCGAGGAAGGGGCTAAGATTCCTCAGCGTCGAGGATGGGGGCTGATTCCTTAGCACTAAGGATGGGCCCTACATTCCTCGGCATCAAAGGATGGGGCCAATCCTCTACGCCAACAATGGGGCCCAAAATCCTTGGTGTTGAGGGTGGGGAGAATTCTCAATGCCAAGGGGCCAAAAGTCCTTGGTTTTGAGGATGGATTGAGAGTCCTTGGTGGTGGGAATGGACAAGAGTCCTCAGTGTTAAGGATGGGGTAGAGAATCCTTGGCACCAAGGTTTTCAATATGTCATAAAATAACAAACCGTGTGCATTTATTCCTTGGCATTGAGGTTTTGTTATTTTAATCATGAATTGCCCTTTGTTTAGTTATCTATTTCTGTTTTAATTTCTTTTAGGAGAAATGGGGAAGAGATGCACTCAACCACAAGATGACGAAACTCAATCACATGATCAAGTTATTATACTATCTGAATTTTGCAAGGACTCCACTTTCGGACTTGTTAGACAATTTGGAGAGGTAGGGTGGTGAAAACTTGTCACAAATTCCATTAGTATTGTTGAAGTCAAATGAGTAAGTGCATGCAATAGTAAGAAAAATGAGAATCTCATGGATTCCTTTAGACAAATGGATACATTAACACAACCCAGGCTTTCGTGGTGACCATTAAAAAAGAATTGACTCCAAAAGAAAGGAAAGAGATAGAACAACAGATATACTAGGGAGACATATGCAAGTCTTTATGGGAACAACGTTGATAGGTACCAAACTTGGCTATTCTTGCAACATTCTCGATAGGTACCAGTTCTTGCGGACAAAACATTTGATGTATGAGATGGTAATCATCACCTACAATGGATGAGTCATCAAGGATGAGGAACCATATGCTCCAACAAAACATTCCATGTGTTCGTTAAATATCACTTGTTGGAGTTAACAAATGCTTCACAAATTGTGTCACTAATCCAGCTCTACGAAGAACAAATGAGTAAGTACATAGTGAGCTTCTTTTTTTTTTATACTAAAGTTTACTATGCTAAGTCTTGGCAAACATCACACCCCAACGGAGTTGCCACAAAGACTAAGGTAGTGCAAAAAGTACAACTATGACTACTATCTCAAGTTCATCTTCTAGAAGATAGAAAAATAATCGATAAGGAACAACAAAAGGCAAGAGAACCATCTGAACCACTTTCAAAAGTAGCTCATATGTTCATATTATTTAAGGTAAGTTGAATATATGTTTATTTGTTTTGGAGTTAAAGTAATCCTCAGCGCTAAGGATTTGTTTAATTCAAATTTTCTTAAATATTTTAAATTGCATTCTTTGCAACCTGAATATTAAAATGATGAAAAGAATAGGATTGACATTTGCAAATATTCACAAGGCCAATGTAAGAAAAACTGAATAACAACTATGGGTAAATACTTCTCAATCATTGACAAAGAAATGAATGGCCTAGAATTCATTGAAAGGTACATGATTCGATTGGACAATTGCCAGCAACAAGTGCCTAGGTTGGAGAATTGGACCTTACTTGCTAGATTGCCCTTACATGCTTTTCACGAAGGCCTATTAAATTTGAAGAACAATGTCATTCACATGGTTGATAAAGATTTTAAGTAATGACTCATGGTGGGTGGATGAATTGAAGATGAAGGGAATATCAGAGAAAGGTTGGGTGAAATTATAAAGGACAAAAACAAGGAGGTGTCTTATTCAAAAATGCAGAATTTTCTTGAGGAAATAAAGAAGGCATATGTGGATGATTGGTTCCCATACATATCAAAGGTCTTTGCCATAGAAAAAAAATGACCTTTTAAACTACCACATGACACAAGCTTCAAGTTGCATGATTTGTGGTATGTCATTTTTCTTATTTCTTAACATCAATTATGAGTCCACTCTATTGGCATATTTGCCAAAGGAAACCAAAGATTTTTTGATCTAGCAACAAAATGAATCAAATTTCTTATGGACATGCAAGCAAAGCATTTCACCTTCAACTCATAATTGTTTTGAAGTTTTTACATAAAATCACTAATGAAGAGATTGAAGATGTGCCTTTGTATTAAATCTTCATTGTGTGTCAAACGACGAGCTACAATTTTTTTAATGAGGTTGGACTTCCTGAAAGTCAAAAGGCAAGAACCAAGAAGAGAAAGTTGTTGTTGGGTGACTCAAGTGGTGGTAGTGGATCGAGAAAGGGTAAAGGAAAAATGAGGAAAAACTATGTGGAGGATGAGTTGTATAGTTTTTCTACGACGCCATTGGAGGAGGTAAAGGTTTTGTGCTGCGAAATACATAATATACCCCAACATACCCAAGTTCAAGAAAGGTGTTAAGAAGATTATATAGTTTCCACAACTAAGCATTGAATAAACATCGTCGCACAGAGCAAGGGATATGACCTAGTAGTCGAAGACTTCCCACTAGCCTTTCCCAACAGCCAGGTAGATTACTAAAAATTGGAACAGAGTCACCAACTTGCATTCTTTGCAAAGATCATTTGTCACTTGTTGTAAGAAATTTTCTTAAATGCAAGGGTTCGTAGTGTTGATCAAATCATGAAATATCATCTGGAGCATGCACTTGAAAAACTTTATCACAATCTAGGAAATTGGTCTAGCAAATTCCAATTGACAGGACGTGACTTTTTGTCCATCTTATAACTGTCTATAACTTGCTCCTTAAAAGGTACATTCTTCACAGTAATTGGCAAATTTATACCACATACACTTTCACACTAGATTTAATGTAGACTTTCTCACCTATACCTCTGTCATTGCTATTCTTGAGTAACAATAAGTACTCTAAATGACGTACCTTAATGTTGCTGTTGTATTCCTGTCCATGACGATCCTTGACGCCAAGGATTTCTCAGTGGCATCCTCAATGCAAAGGACATTAGAAAGAAATCTTTGGCACTGAGGAATTCTCCTTGTTGTCCTTGGCGATGAGGACATTATCGAGAAATCCTCGGTGTTGAGGATCTCCTAGAACCAAAGTTAGACTTTAGGAGAGAATCGAGAAATCCTCAGCGCTAAGGATTTCTCAGTGCAATCCTTAAAGTCCAATTTTAATTATTGTTAGTTAGTGAATTCAATATTCAAGCTTGATTAACTTTAGATGCCTTTGTGAATGTAATGCGTTGATGTGCGACTGGTCGTGATGGTACGAAGGGGAGATCATGAAGCTATTTCGAACTCACTTCATATACAAACTAAGTGGAAAACATTAAGTATCAAACTCATTGGATGGAGAATATTGGTATGTCATATGGGCAATAAATATCACTATAACATACTTATTTATTTTATTACAAGTGCTAGGGTTCAAAAATCAGTCGCTCTTTTCACCAAGATCTTAATAGCTCTAGCAAAACTTGACGATTACATCCTCAACTTATTCATGGATATTGAGAAATTGCTTTTTGTTGGAGTTGCAATGGGAAGATGTTTGGGAGCGGACATAGATAAGGTAATTTACTCACATGTGAGAGAGACAATTTTGACAAACCTTCTTAAACCCAACATTTGAGGCAGAGGAGAGCTAAGAAAGACTTTAAGTAATGGTTTAGAATTGAGGATGATGAGGATGAGAGCGATAAAAAGAAAGTTGATGATAGTGACCAAGAGAGAAACTAGAAAGTCAAATAAACATGCACCAAATAGAAGGTTTAAACAACATAAAGATCAAGAAGTTGAGCAAGTTCAACAAATAAAAAAGTCCCTTAAGAAGAAAAAGAAAAGTGAAGAATGTAGAAGCACAAGAGGGCCAACATGTTATGACCCATAAAATAAATCAAAGAATATTCTCCAAAGAGATATAAACCATAATATTCTTGAAGAGTTGCCCTAATATTGAAAGCCTTTGGAGAGCACATATGGAGACTAGAGACAACTTGTGGAAAGGTTGGGTGGTTTTGTGAGGGTCTCTAGTTTGTACATAGTGGTGCTTAACAATTTGGTATTAGAGGGAGTTCAAATGAGTGATTGGTGAGAAGAGATGATAATACCACCTGTGTGGAGATGTTGGACACTGAAAGGCAAATTGTCCAAGGAGAAGTAAGCCTAAGGGCATGATAAGATGCCTAAGAAGCTTCAAGAGATGAAGTGTGGAGAGAACATAAGGGAGACTTCTTTAAACCACAAGGTAGATTTATGTTTGTTCTTGCTCAACATAAATTGCATGGCATGAGAGAGCCACATACACATGTTATTGGGTGAGGGATGACTTGTGTAGGAGTGCAGTTTGCCCACGAAGATTGTGCCTCAATTTGAAATTAAGGCTCAGCTATCACACAAAGCTACAATGCTTGTGTGGAGGAGTTACAACAGCTGGTGGAGAGTTACAGCTAGAGGTTGGCAAAACCCAGCTGGTGGAGACTTTCTTTCTTGTGGAGCTGGAGCATGTGGATCCTAAGATCCAGTGGAGCACAAAGCACATGAAGCTTGAATACAATGGAGTGAAGAACACTCGGTTTGGAATAAAGCTTGAGTCTCCAAATAAGTTCTTCATTGTCACCTCTAACAAAGCTGCTATGCGAGTTTTCCTTGAAGAGTTTGCTAACGTCTTGTAAGAGGTGTGGAACATAAGATTGTGTTGGAACAGGGTATGAAAGCCATTTATTGTAAACCGTTTGACTGAGCATGCTAAAGGAGCAAGAGGTTAAGAGACAAGTGATGGAGCTATTGGAATATGGCTTCATACAACTAAGCAAGTCTCCATTTGGTGCACCAGTATTGCTTATTAGGAAGAAGATGGCACCATGAGGATGTGCATAGACTACAAGTAAACAGTGAAGGAAGGATGCCCATGCCACGTGTGGATACTATCATGGATCATCTCGGTGGAGCTAGAGTGTTCACTAAGATAGATTTGCACAGTGGGTATCATCAGATTGCTGTGAAGGAGGCAGATATCTACAAAACTGCTTTCAACACTAGCTTTGGCATTTAAGTTCATTGTTATGCCATTTGGCTTAACAAATGCCCTAGCCACATTCACTTGGTTGATGTCTAGGTGTTTGGTGACTACTTGCACGACTTTGTGGAGATCTTCTCGACAATATTCTTATTTACAATAAGAATATGAAGGAGCATGTGGAGCATTAGTGGAGAGTTCTTCAGTTGCTGTGGGAGAACAAGCTCTATGCAAAGAAGAGCAAATGTGCATTTGCTCAGTGCGAAGTGAAGTATTTGGTCACATTGTGATGCCAAGTGGAGTGAAGATTGATCCACAGAAGGTGGCAGTGGTGGAGCAATGGCCAGTTCCTAGCAATGCAGAAGTTACAGAGTTTCTTGGATGGCTGGTTATTACTAGCGGTATGTCAAGGATTATGCCAAGAAAGCTTCTCCGTTAACTAGGTTGCTAAGGAAGGACGTTCCCTTTGCATGAAGTGCTTCAGAGAGAGCAGTTTCCAAGCTTTGAAACAAGCTTTGGTACGTGCACCAGTTTTATGTATTGCAGATCCCTCTAAGCCTTATGAGGTATCATGTGATGCAAGTGGAGTGGCCATTGGAGCTTACTTATGCAAGAGGGAAGGCCTATTGCTTATGAGAGTCTACTTTGAATCCTGCAGAGCAACAATACTCAATATGAGCAAGAACTACTGGCTATTGTTAATGCATTACGAGTTTGGAGGCACTATCTTTATGGTGCAAGTTTCAAGGTGTTTACAATCACAAGCCTTTGGTGTATCTGTTCACACAAAAAGAGTTAAACTCTCGCAAGCTCGCTGGATGGTTAAGCTCATGAGTTTGGAATTTCCTATTGAGCATCGCATGGGAAAGGTAACATGGTGGCAAATGCTTTGTCACACGTTAGGAGAGCCACAGTAGTTGAGAATTCCAAACACGCTTATTAATGCATTAACAAGGACGATTAGTGAGTTTAAGTAGGTAGTTCAACATGCTCAAGCACAAGACGCCAGGTGCAGGAGCTCAGAGGACAGCTAGAGCCACCATTCTCATTTCAGATGGAGTTTTGTACTACAATGGCCGTGTGTATCTTCCTCGTGTGGACCATTTGATCAACCAGGTACTATTTTCATCATGATCACCTGGACTTCATTTTGGGGGGGAAAACGTATGAGTTGATCAAGAGGAGGTTCTATTAGGAATATGAAAGTTGATATCACAGAGTACTACAAGACTTGTGACACGTGTCAACAAGTAAAGGTGCCCATGGAGAAACTAGGTGGGCTATTAGTATCATTGCCTATTCCACAGGTAATGGGGCAGTATCTCTATGGACTTTGTCACCATTTGCCAAGGACACAGAGGCAGAATGAATAGGTGTGGGTCATTGTGGATAAGTTAACAAAGTTTATCAAGTTCATTTCCTTGCCAAGACAGCTTTTTGAGCTGGGTTAGCAAGTACGAAGGTTCAAGGCAACATGGATAAGGAAGTTAAAGATCTGAGTGTTGAGCTTGAGAATATTTAGAGTTTGTGTAAGAAAAACTTATAAGCAGCTCAGAGCTGAGCTAATAAGTTTGCAATGAAAACATAAGCTTTGAGAGTTCTAGGTGGGAGATTATGTATATTCTAAGTGGTATTTGCCACACATGTAATGCGAACACTATTGTGGCCTTATATAAGGGATGCAATGATAAGTTGTCTCTCATATACTCAAGTCCTTATGAATTCTAGAGTGTATAGGTAAGGTGCATATTGACTATGATTGCCAGAAGGAGTGAGGGTGCACCCAGTGTTTCATGTTAACTAGTTAAAGAAAGTACTCACAAGGAACAAGTCCCAAGTAAATTCTTTATGAATGTCCGAGATTAATAAATACATGACAGCTAAGTAAGTTATATTGCCCTTGAGGACAAGGACTTGCTAATGGGGGAGGATTGTTAAATCTAAGAGAATTGAAAGCATTTTGGAGAACAGCATGTGAAGACTAAAGACAGCTTGGAGAGGTCGGGTGGTTTTGTGAGGGTCTCTAGTTTGTACATAGTGGTGCCTAACACAACACAAACCTTCAATTCAATCTCTAGAAATCACACAAAAAGAAAAAAAAAAAAAAAATTTGTAAGCTACCATACTTGTACCAAAGTTCAAACATACTCAACGTACTCAACTGTATAAGTTGAGTATGTCATTCGGGAATTTAACCTAAAATAATTAAAAATTGATTAGCTAATAATTAATTAACCTTAACACATTTTATTTAAATCAAAAACCACTTCTATAGCACACTCATTCTTCCCCTTCCTCTTCGTCTGTATGAGAATCTTAATCATTTTCATCTCCTCAACAACCTCAAATGTTTTGCTACCAAAACACCTTCATTAACAAGTTCCCAAATTTTCCGAATCTTTAATATATTGGATCTTTTAAAATATACGAAATCTTTTGTTGTAGTACTTGCATGTCCAGCTACTTTGGCCACGTCCCTCAGCATAAAAGAGCCTTGCATGGTGTGTTCATCCCAAAAATTGCTTCGTTTCAATTTCATCATGTTAATGCAGCAAAAGATTCTGTATATTTTAAAAGATCCAATATATATAAAAGATTCAGATATTTTAAAAGATTTTGTATTTGTCCTCGAGAAGGTTTGCAAGCCGTACGTGTTTGGTATGTGTATTCCGAAGAATGCTAACAGAGACCCGAATGAGTTTAGGTACAAATATGAGAGCTACTAGTGATGAACTTTCAAATAGAACACAATCATCTAACATGGGACAGTACATTGTTCACACAACAAAGACGAAGAAGACTAAGTCCAAAAAAGAGCTAATGAAGGATCCATGAGTGCAATATTATTTTGCAAAATCACTCCTTTGTTCTTTGTACTAATTTATCGCAATTAATACATGTGAATATAAACGTTTGAAAATTAGTTTACACATTCGTAAAAACGCATTGTTCAAGCGCTTCTCTTATTTGAGAGAGGAACATGAATACCTTATATTTGAGAGAGGAACGCGAATACACTTCAGATCATTCAACATCCATTAACACTCCACCTAAACATATTCTTTATATATTTTCATAATCAATTTTCCTGGTCTGCAAAATACTAGGTGCTAGAATTGCCCCAAGTAATCCCTTACTGCCGAGGACATTCCTAGACATGGACAACATGTATAATTTAGGACAAATATTTTCCTCTGCGATCTTCAGTGTCGAGGTTAATCAACAGGAACATTCCTGGTTTAATTTGTATGGTTGTGCGATTTTGGCGCACAGAGTGCGTACATACAGGCGCACAAAATAGTTACTCCCTGAGTTCATTTATATAGGAAAACACATAAGTTCACATATAAATATATTAGGAAAACACGTTCATTCATTAATAAGATTATATCCCTAAATATACTTATTAAAAATCTTTCTATACCCCAAAGTACTCAAAATAATAAAATATGTACCCTTTCAAATATATATCACTTTAATTAATAATCTATACTCTTAATTTCACATTCTTTTTCTGAATCTTTTGAATTAGTTATATATTATAACATAAATTAAAACTTAATAAAAAATATTAATTCTTATTTAATAAGAATCATTTAAATAAATCATATATTACTTTTTCAAGTTGTACATGGCCTTCTTTATAATACCAATTGGGAGCGATAACAATTTTACACTCTTATAATTAAAAAGACAATACTTTTACATAGTATTGAAAGACATTTAAATTTAATTTAATTTAAAACAAACTTGTATAACTTATACATTAAGTGAGTAATAACCTTTCATATATATGTGTATTAATGAGACCTTAATTAATGTGTGACTCTAGGATTGCTTGCATCTATATGAAAAGGACAATATCATTCCTTAAGTAATAACAACCCTTTAGTCATTGGTAAGAACATCCACTGTCTCGCCTCTAGGAGACTAGGATAGTAATAATTCTTAGTTTTTGAACGAGAACATTCAATAGTTATAACCTTTGAGTACGTATACGATAACATTCATTATCTTGCTTATAATCCTTGAGTTTGTGGAATGTGGTAAGTATTACAATTTGTATATGACAATATTCATTATTTTGTTTATAATCCTTGGGTATCACAATTCTTATTATTTAGTGAGAGTGAGTGAAATAAATCATGTCTCATCTTTCTTGTAACACAATTAACACTTCAAAACAAGCAAAATTACATTTTTTAACACCATAGACCATTTACCCTAAAAATATCACGAGCATATGTAAATTTTTTAAATTTTATCAGGTTATAGTGAAGTTCCCAGTTATTAAAGTCCTTATTAGTTACCCTTAAACGGCATTAATTATTACAGCCCTTAATATTATTAAAAATTTGTTGCCGTTGCCTAGTGCATTGTAAGCCTAGTAAGGCACACAACATTGTATAATATATTCATGTATGTTTCTGATATATTACAGTTTTCCAGAAATTTATTAGAGTTATAATGAGTTTAAAATATAATTAAAGTATATGCAGAGCAATTAATGAATTATTTAAACGTATAAAACCCATGGTAAATATGAATATACACAAATGTTTTCATTGAAACAAATTTGTAAAAACAGCACACACATAACAGCGAGGCATATATGTATAATATCTATGTATATGTGTATATCTATGGCGAACCAGGAGGTTACGAGAATCTTACCTCTGTAAAATATCAAACAGCCAGGCGTGAATACTGGTACTTTTGCAGTGTGCCAAGTCACTGTACAGGTGGCAGGAAGTACTTGCTGCTGACTCAACAGCACCACCCACGTCATCACTTCCCAGGTTGGCTCCTTCAAGTGACGTGGTGCCAATCCGCTTTAGTTTAGATATTCACTCTTTTCTTTTATTTTCATGTTTATATTATTAAAAAATAATATATAAACCATTTTTGTCTCACCTTGTCAAGAATCGTAGATGGAAGTGGTTTAAAAAATATGTATGAAGTACGGATGCATTTTAAAAATTACTACACATACGTATATGCGTGTTTCTGTGTCTTTATACGTATGGTACTAATAGTATACGATATATACACAATTGCACATATATGAAACATCTATTATATATTATTTATAATTTAACATAAGGTTGTTTTTTTTTTTTGTGATTTATTAAAACCGTTATTTCATGTAGTTCTAAATTATTATTTATTATTTGTTCATTTAGTTATTCTTATTTAGCTCTAATTTAATTTCATTTATTATTTACTATAGTAAACTATAATTATTACCATTAAGTTATGTGCAGTTGATTATATGGTTATTCACATGAAAATAATAATTTATGCTCATGTTATAATTTCTAAATTTAATTTGAACAGTATATATATAAATGGATTACAGAGAATATAAAATTAACTTCTTTAATAATATTAATTTATATGTCAATTTTAATATTACAATGGATCGTAATATAAAAAACAGAATATATTATGTGTACATAATAAAAAAAAATTGGCTTTGTTATTACATATTTATATTATAATAGCAAATAGATGTTTCAATGACAAAATAAAATTAATTACAGTATATATTTACTATTATGTCTTTATATAATATATAGATTTTCTCTTAATATATAAGAATATTTCTGTTAGGATATTAACATACTATAATCTGCTTAAACTTATATCTTATTTTATTAAAACTTTAATTTTTACTATTAAATCTCAACTATTTAATTCAATTTAAATTTCTTAAAGTAGTATATTTATGACAGTAAATTTATTAATAATTTAAAATATTATATATAGTATATTTTAAATTTATACAAAATATCATGTTAATACATAACTTTATCATGTCTTGGCTATTTTATAAGTAAATATTGTAATAAGTTAAAACATAAATCTCTTATTAAAAATCAATTATATTGATTTAATGTATAATATTTAAAAAATAACATGATGCTAGATCTAACACTTCTACAAATCGATAAAATCAAGGTTTGTATGTGTATGATTATCAAATTAAAAATGTAATACTACTTCCATCTAAAAAAACAACAAGATTTTATATTTAAAGTTCATTTACAACATATTACTTTTTATATTTTAGTTTTATACTTCTATAATATTATTAATTTCAACAAAATTTCTGGATCCATCATTACGATAGTAAACGTGGGAATCTAGTACATGTAATGTTCAAATAATAATTAGTTAAATTTTATTGTTTAATAAACAATTATGAATTAAAATCATTATGTTGCTTTACTTACACTCACGACATCTACTTGTTTTCCTTCTTTGTAGTGCCTTTAATATCACTGCATGTATGATTATGTTTATATATTATATATATATATATATATATATAAGTCAAAATTAATTTTACTCAAATTATATCTATAAAAACAGCGATACAATAGTATGTGCCAGAGAATATACCGCTCCCTGTATAAATTTATATTTAATATTTATGTAAGAAATCAGATTGTCCGTGCATAAAAATAAACCGTGGTTGGTACTACATTTTATTTACATATATATTGGTAGATGGAAGAATATATTTAACTTGAAGGTTAAGTTATAAATATAAAAGATTTAAGGAATTACACTCTGTTTTAGGGTTCTTGAGGAGGTGTGTTTTCAGATTTGCTGCACTGTAGGCGCGAATTCCGCTCCAAGGTAAGCAGATCTGTCAATTTATATGCAAATCACAGAGGTAGAGAGGTAGAGAGAGAGAGAAGCTTAAATCTTGGTACAATCTTCAGGAATTTGCACAAATTCAAATGCTTGTTAGCTTCTTCTGAAGGTTTCAACATGCCGGCTGACGAGCTCCTCACGTTTCATCCCACAGAAACTACGATTTCCATGTAAGTTTGGTTTATGTATATGTGTATAAATTTATATGTGTACATATGTGTAATAATTTACGCGAAATTCCATATTCCAGATATATTTAACACATTTAACACTTCCTGGCAATTATTGAGCCGATAGTGACTATATACATGTGTGTGTGTGTGTGTGTGTGTTGTGTGTGAGAGAGAGAGAGAGAGAGAGGAGAGGAGAGAGTACACTGTATGTTTATATATGCATCTGTATGTCTAACATGTGTGTGTGTGTGGATATCTTCATGTATGTACATGAAAGAAAAACATTTTTAACACTTGCTAATCTTCATATACAGTTGAGTTAAAGAAGCAGATTTCATGCACACTTGAGCTCAAAAATCCGTGCGATGACTATGTCGCTTTCAAGGTATTCTTAATATTTCTGTGAAGTATATATATTTTACACACACAGATTCTCTCTCTCCTCTCTCTCTCTCTCTCTCCTCTCTCTCTCTCTCTATATATATATATATATATATATATATAAATTCCTTAACTTTTACAGGTGAAGACAACATCTCCCAAGAAGTACTCTGTTCGTCCCAATGCTGGCCTTGTCCCTCCACATGGCAGCATTGACATCATTAGTATGTATTCTTGATTATTGTGTGTGTGTGTGTGTGTGCGCACGCGTGCGTGAGTGAGTGAGTGAGTGAGAGAGAGAGATTTTATATTACAACACATGCACACGACGTGTGCTTGTGTGGGTGTGTGTGTTGAGATGGTGTGTTTTGCAGTCACAATGCAAGCTCAGAGAGATTATCCTCCAGATATGCAGCAGTGCAAAGATAAATTTCTTCTTCAAAGTGTAAAGGTTCCCCGTGGTTTGGATCTGAAAGAAGTACCTCAAGACTTGGTAAATTTAATTGTAAAGTGTTGTGTGTGTGTGCGCGAGCGCAAGGTGCGTGTGTTATATGTTTATATTGCTCCTACATTTATATACGATAAGTATATACACACATATATATAACCACAAACAATTTTTTGCTTTTACAGTTTAATAAGGAGAATGGGAGAGAGATATACGAGAATAAACTCAAGGTTGTTTACGTAAACCCGCCGCAACCACCTTCTCCGGTACCGGAATCTGCTGAAGAAGACTCTTCTCCGACTAAAGCTGATAATGGTGACTGGATTTTCTCACTTAGAGATGTAAGTTATTAGTCTAAGCTATTAATTTATGGTAAATAATAATATGGCTACATAATACAGATAAATATACTACACAAATATGTATGCATTGATATGCATGCATGGATATAACTATAACAACACACACACACACACACTATTATATGCAACTATAAGAATAGCATTATTCAATGGTACATTTTATAACCTATCGACCATATATACCTATTTCATTAATATAACATTTTTCTTGCATGATTTTTGCAGGGACGAAAAAGTTCTGCTGAGTTAGAGAGTAAGATTGCAGAGGTACTTAATTTTGTGGTGTTTTATAATTTAATATTAACGCACACGCACACGCACACGCACGCATACACATGTGTATTTGCTATTAAGGTTTAAACAGGCCGAAAAAGCGTTGTCGGCGTTGGCAAATGAGCGTGATATGGCAAAGAACAGAAATCAACAACTTGAACAAGAGTTGGTATGTTGTGTGTCTGTGTGTGCGGGTGTGTGGTGGTGTGTGTGTTGTGTGTGGTGTGTGAGAGAGAGAGAGAGAGAGACACGTTTAACATAAATATCTCTCTCTCCCAGGCAAATAAGGATCAATTAACAACAAGAAATCACGGATTTTCACTCTTGTTTGTGTTCCTCGTGGGAATATTGGGGGTTCTGGTCGGCTATTCTTTAGACACTAAGGTTCTTATATAGTTCATATTAATTGGTTTGTTTGCAAATTATTTTTTGTATTTAATTGTTATTTTAATTATAATAATTTTAACTATGCTCATATTAGTGTACACCACATATATAGATAGAATAAATAATAAATAAACAAGTTCTATTGTAAATATATAATGTGTGTGTTTATCTAATACAAGTTATAAAAGAGCTAGAACTTTCTAATATACATATTTTAAAACTCTTGGATAAAATGCTATAAAAATAAAAATAGAGTGCAAAATTATATTGGTTTAAAAACTGATTAAATAAGCTTAACACTTGAACTTAATATGTATATTTTACCTATTGATTAGATATTTAATCAAGTTAATTTTACAATAGACTGCAATGGAGAGAATTTTGCTTTTGTATAGAGAGATATTGGGTGTCTTCATATTACACAATTTGATTAGGTTAGTTGTCATTTAATATGTTCATGTGACACTCTTTCGTAGGATGTGAGCTATCTCACAATAGCTCCTTAAATTCAAGAATTACACTTACTGTTATGAATGTGGGTAGCATACACCAATCTAGACCTCTGTAAACCTTCATGAATATGGTAAAGAGAATTTATCAATCAATATCTCACACCCGCAGTTGAATTAAAATATTAATGTGCTTTTAACTTAATGTGAACTACAGGTTGAAGATATACCTCTACCTTTGACCTATATTTCTGCCAAATAGATTTGCTAATGAATAATAAGTCACCATTAGATTATTAGTTAGAAGTTAGGGCAACATGTGCATTAATGACATAAGTTAGGAGAAACCAAACACTTCTTAATTTCTACACATGCTTTTTTCACATATCCTATGTAACAAAGCTTTGTTTTCTAAAGTGAGTTAACATAAAATCTCATTTTCTATAGCATGCTTTCTCACATATATCCTATGTAACAAGCATTGTTTCTAAAGTGAGTTAAGATAAAATCTCATTTTTAATAAGAAATAACTTAGTAAGTTTAACTTAATGACCATCGAACCTTTAAACTGGGGTTTAGGGCAAAACTAACCATATTTGACATGTCTAACTCACCTATTGGGCATCAAAGGATAATATTTTTTAAAATGAAAAATACAACTTCACTTAAAGTTTCTTATAATATATATAAAACTCGACAAAAACCATTTAATAAATATCAATTGTATTAAATGGGCATGTTTTTTTTACACTAGGACTTATCAACATAATTCTATAAGTAATAATAGCAACATATAAAGTAAGGGGAGTCATAATAAAAACTATGATAATTTTTATAAATTTTATAAATTTCAATTTCAATATACGATTATATAAGAAGTACAGCATGCACATGGGATGCACTCTACCATGTATAAAGCTTATTATTACAAAAAAATTTCTTAATACATATATATAAACATTGTTATGATCTACAATAAAACCTAGGCAAACCTCACAATACTACATAACATTAAGCTAGATAAGAAATGATATCATTTATATAATCTTGCATAACAATCTATTAATGCTATAAAAAGGTAAATCATGGAGAGATTAGAAACTTTACCCTTATTAACTTGAATAGCAATTGAACTGGCCTTAAGATTCTATACCGTGGTGATTTACCACATGTGTACCCTTTGACAAGTTTTGTTATTTAAGATTTTATTTTGTATTTAATAAATTATAATAAATTGTTCAATGTAATTATTATAATTTCTTTTAAAACTTAAAATTTGATTTTCAAAGAACATATTGGTGTTTAACTCATGCATCTTAATCTAATATTATTTATTTTTAAATGTTTTCTAAGTTTCAATTTTTCTATATGAATTTAAGTTTTCATTACTTATAAATAATAATTTATTTAATGTGTGTATCAAAACTCGATTTGAAGTTATCTTAAATTTAAATCAATGGTTTATCTTAAATTTATGAGATTAAGGTGGGTTAAGTGTCTAACTTAGGATAAATTTAATTGAGTTAATTATTAAATTAAGGATAATAATTATATTATTATGTATAATAATGCTTAGTCTATACATGTCCCTTTAAATGTGTATGCACATGTACATACTACATCACATTAGAACATCTTGATAGTATACATCAAAGGGACATGTAACTCCTTGTTGTTATGGATAAGTCATATTTTGCTTAGCTTATTGATGCATATTTCGTTTCATTTTATTTTGTATCACAGTGATAGCCCATAAATGCACGTGTAACTAAAGTGGGCATGATACGTGAAAATGGGAATTATAAAATAAATTACTAATTAATACTTAAGTTTTAATTATTATTAATCATTTAATTAATATTAATTAAGCCTTAAATTTAATAATAATTAATAAATCCTTCAATACCTTACTTAGTAAGGAATATTCCTAAAATATTCTTAGATATTC